>JAIXHY010000028.1:0-37005 GCA_020449905.1 Globodera pallida | reverse complement strand
TTCCTTTCCTGTCCAATCCCTGCGGATGCCTCCTCCCTTCCTATGCCGTCCACCCCCTCCCCATCTCATTAAAACCGTAACAAATTAAGTAATGTTACATTAGGGAGAAGTGGAGAATGGAATGGTGACGGGCATGGGAGCCGTGTGAGCTAAATTCAAAAAATTTTGTGATATTTTGGTGAAATTTTCCTACTTGGCAAAAGCTGAGCAATCGTTCGGGGACGCTGGCGACGATGTTCAGTAGTGGGCGCACTCGGTCCTCCGAGAATGTATGTGCGCCCTTTGCCGGTCAAAATCAAATAGACAGACAAAGCGAGCTGTAAAGAATATTAATTAATTATAAAATGTGAAAATATATTTTTATTTTAAAAATAGCACCAAGATCAGAATGGTGATCATCTGAAGAATGATCATTGGGGTGGAAGATGCCGCATGTTCTAAAAATGAATTTAAATTCTATGGTATTTAATATGGTTTTAACCGGTTTGCGGGGAAGCCAAAAAATCGGTGATATTTTGGACACTACGGTGGACACAAATCACCGGGCTCATATACGGGCCCGGTCTGTAACAAAAAGTGTCCAAAATTGGACAAATACAATTTTCACCCAAGACCCAAGGGTAATTTGTTGGAATAAGGGGCATACTAATTTTATTGGGCAATATGTAAGGACAAATCGACTCCAGAGAATAAATGAAGACGCGAAAAGTTTTGCTTATGCTTAAGACGAATCATCCTCCCCCTCCCCTTCCCATCTTCCCATTATTCATCTTTCTTCAAACTTTTATTCACAAAACATCATGTCCAAACAACAACATCAAAAGAAAGTGGGTGTTATTGTATTCATCTCATTTGTGTCATTCAATTAGGCAGAGAAGAGAGAGATTACATCATCTCTCTTCTCTTTCTTTCATTGGATCAGAGCCAAACGTCCCCGTCCTCGCGCGTCACCTCTCCCCTCTCAAACGATCGGCCAAATTCCCTAAGGAAATCATCTCTCTCTCTCCCCTCTCTGTTCTCTCTCGCGCTCTTTCTGTTCTCTTTCTCTCTGCTCTCTCACTCTCTTCGGTGTTCGCCCTTCCTTTCCCTGTCCAACCCCGCGGGTGCCCCTCCCTCCTATGCCGTCCACTCCATCCCACGGCGTCCATCCACAAAGTGGTCAACTCAAAAAAACCGCAATCAATTAACCCCCAAAGGGTTTGCGGTTAAACCCTAAAACTCCCCCTATGCCCTTCGGGTTCCCGTCGAGATCCCACCCCCTGGCGGTACCACAAAGGGGAAAAAACACCCTCCCCATCAAAAACCGCAATTAAATTCAATCTGAAAAACCAATTAAATCCCATGGGTTTGCGTTAAACCCCTCCCCCTGACCACAAAACCCCTCAATACCCACGGACTCCCCTCCCCTCCGGCGGCACCTCAAAGGGCAAAACACCCCCAATAGGTTTAGGCTTCCCCGAAGGCGGCACCTCAAAGGGGAAAAACACCCTCCCCCCCATCAAAAACCGCAATTAATAAACCCCGAAACCAGTTAACCCCGAAGGGTTTGCGGTTAAACCCCTCCCCCCTGACCACAAAACCCCTCAATACCCACGGACCCCCCTCCCCGGCGGCACCTCAAAGGGAAAAAACACCCCCAATAGGTTTAGGCTAGTGCGCGAAAAGTTCGCGCGCTACAGAGGTCCGGCAGGTGAAACTACTTACAAAGAACGTTGCCTGTCCGTGGCCCAATCGTTGGCGATGAAGCAGCATATATTAATAAAAAATAAATACAAAAGAAGCGGTGGAATGTGAAATACATTTAAATTAATAATAAATAAAAGAAGCAGCATTTTTAAAGTAATTTTATAATGAGGAAGCGGCGGCGGATATTGGTTTTTATGTGTGATAATTTAAAGGATTATTGATGAAGAAGCGGCATTTAAAAAATTGTAATTATACAAAAGAAGAAGCAATATTTAAATTAAGAATAAATACAGAAGCACTATAAGCAAATTGAAAATAAATACAATAGCAGCAATATGTAATTTAAAAATAATACAAAAGAATTTAAAAAAAATTTGTTTCATTCATCGATATAAAAAATGAAAACACGCAATGCTATGTTAATTATTTTACAATTTGCGTTCAAGACCGTTGACGAAATTGCCGATGTATAATATTTATCAATTCTAACAATTTCTTAGAAAATTTTGAAGATTTAACGATATTTGTTAAGAAAACTAAGCATAAAAAAGGACTGTCAACAAATAAAATAAAAAACTTTTTTATTATTTGAGAAATAGTCTACAAAATATTTGAAGACCCTATCCAGTAGCTTTTGGAAACCGAAAAACGGAGGTACCGGTGATTAATTACATATTTAATTATTTAAATTTTATGTTCGTTTTAGGAAAATAATTGTTCTATAACTAAATATTTAAATTTGATTCTGTAGGACGGTGACTGAACGATGAATGAAACCCCAATATTACAAATAACGAATTAAATATATATAATAAATGCGAAGGCTCTAAAATCCAGACTTAATAAAAATTAATGTAAAAAGAAATTAATTTTTTTAAATTTATAGAAATTAAAATATTTAAAAACAAACAAAGCAAATTAAGTAGTAAAATAATCAAATTTTTTCATTTATGATTGCCGTTTGGTGCCTAAAATCTTAAAAACTTGAAATTTTAAGGGACTAAAATTAATTATTCTAAATAACCTCGTAAAATTGCTAAAAAAAGTATGCCAATTCACTTCTCATTACTAATATTTATGGTGCATTGGAATTAATGAAACTTTATGCTATCGTTTGGGCTTGGTATTGAATAGAGCCGTACCCTGGAAAGCGGCACGCTTATGAGTTAAAATAAAATTTATTAAGTAAAGGATATTGTTTACATTTTTGACAGAGGGGAAAATATAAATTAAGATTTAATTATTAAAACACAAATTCATAATCTTCGAGAAAATGAACAAGCTACCTTTTGAGATCATGTTTCATTTGAATTTATGTTTCATGCCAAGCAGCACTTCAATTTTTTTTCTTTTTTTAACGTCTGATAAATAGATTAAAGGCATTTTCTCGTATTTTTTAAATTTTAGAAAGTTAATAAATTTGGGTATCGTCGATGTTTGTTGACTTTTATTCTTTAAACTATTATCTCCCTGCCTGCCACGGGTATTGGCATATCGATTTTTCGTCATATCCCAATAGGGTGCAACCTTCTCTCGAATTATCGGAGATAAGAATTCTTAAATTAAAATGGATCCGTTTTTTATTAAAGATAAATAATAATCCTTCGTGCTCTCTCCATCGAGATAACTCTTTACTGATTTTTGCCTTGATGCTTATTTTGTTAAAGAGGCAAATAAGTGTTGTTGCCGCGTGTGAAAATACGTCCTCATCCTGCAAAAAGATTCGATTTGTCCGCTTACTTGGTTCTGGTTCAAAACCAAACAGCGATTTATTTTAGTTAATTTTTTGTTATTTTGAAGAACAAATATTTTTGTTTTTAAATATAGAATATGTACGGCGTAACTTGAAGTGAGTGTTATCCAAAAATATGTGCGTAGGCATTGTTGTAAACTTGTTTGTTGTTTTATTATTTTGCTAAAGTTTTGATAGGTTGGGTTTAGTGCTAATACATGTTTGCCGTTTGTGCGTTGTATTTAATTAATAATTATGTATATTTAATGTTATGACTTTGGTACAGCGATTGCTAAGTAATTAGTTCTCGGTAAAATGTCGCATACGCTACTGTTCCTGAATTATATAATTATACAAATCTTCCTTTACTTTTTATGTATATCAATATTATTGTTTGTGATGTTCAACTTTAATCTTTTATTATTTCGTTAAATGTTTTTGTTAAAGACTCTTGATTACGATTTATAATTACAATTGTGAAATTTCTGAATCTAAATACTTGGCGTTAATATTATTTTATCGTATGTTTACTTATTTTAATCATTTAAATGAGCATCAGCCTAATTTGTGAGTCCAAGCGTTCATAGCTTGAAATATTAAAAAGTCTAGAAATTCTTAATTAATTTTAAGATATTCTTCACTGAAATCATTTTCTTTCTGCAAAGGCAACGAGCCCATATGCATATAATGACAATTAGAGTATTAATTTATTTTTTTCTAAATATTTATTTTTTATTTTATTCAGGTATGTTGAGTTACCGGGTTTTATATATTTACATGTTTGATTTAGTTTAATGAGGGCTTTTGTTATAAAAAAATGATTTACATTCTCTCAACGTCATAGTCGGACTTTTGGTCGGCCTCGGCGGAACCTCCGCGGCTTGTGCAATCGCCAAACCTTTCATTATTAGCAATTTTTATGTAAAAAACATTTTATAACTGTAAATTTAGAGCGCCTTTCCTCGCCGTAACCTGTTACTGCAGATCAGGAATGAGCGGATTGGGGTCGGAATTCTTTGAGACCCCGGAATTCCAATTTCCGATCTCCGAAATTTTGAGCAAAAAGTCGAAAATTTTCGCAAAAATGGATAATTTATTGCCGAACCCCTCCCTCCAACTGCCCAGTCCCAATTTTTTTTAAATTCCCGATTTTTTAAAATTATTTTTGATAACAATTCAGAAATTTTCTTTGTTTTTGCTTTTTTTGAGGCCCTAGAATTCCGATTTCCGAAATTTCTTGAGGTCGTCGGCGCCCATCCCTGCTGCAGATACATTGTCTATAGATTATTTATATGTTTAATCTGAGACGACCTTCTTTATTTTTTGAAATCTTATATTTAGATACTAATTCCTAAAACGTTTATTTTTTAAATTTTTACAATAAAAGTACATTCAATCATTAATAAGTAAAATTAATAATTTTAAGATGTTTTTAATTAATTAAAATCTTTTAAGGTGCTGTACAATTGTGTGTACTTTTTTCTATAAGAGACTAAGGTTATTTATTCAATAAATTTTGGTTTTTAATTATTTAAAATTACTTTTGTCCGTGTATAAAAATAAATAATGACTTCCACAAACTACAGCCCAAGATTTCATAGATTGTTACTTCTACTAATTTAATTTTTGTTTTGTTATTTGAACGGCCCGCAGCTGTCGGATTTTATTTGTTAAATTAATGTTTTTTTATTTAATTTTTGTTGTCGCCTTTTGAATATTTGGAACAGCATATAAGTACTATTTGTATTATTTAATTTTTTTAAAATTAATACAAGCATGAACTAATACAAAATGCGTTTGTAATTAATCTTGGATTTTAAAATTTATAATTAAAATATATTTAAATAAACAATTATATCGTTTAAAAAAATTGGTCCGCTGCCAATTTCAACTGAAAATGGTAAGGAATTTTATCTTATAAGGTCATTTAACAAAATCATTCAAATCATACTCGCCACATTTCCCGCTGTTGGCGGAGAGGCTGCACCTTAAGACAAGGCATAAGAACAAAACAAATAAATTAGCTTAATCTGCATAAATCGCGTTCGGAGATTTCCGCCGCGTTCCGAAACGTATCACACCTTAAATATTTGATTTTTTTTTTAATTATGGTATAAGCTTTTGCAATTGCTTGTTTTTTATGCATTAAAATTTATTATTTTTGACCTCTATTTTTTGGATTCTTAAAGGTGGTTTAAAGGCATTTATTTTATTTATTTTTTTCAAAATATTTCTTTGGGATTTCAGTTTGGCTGAAGGTTGAATTTTTAGTTAATTTTTTCCATGCCAATAAATATTTTGGCTATCAAATTACTCTTATATTTTATTATTATCTAAAAAACATTTTAAATTTTTTAATATCTAAATCAATTTAAATGTTTAAATTATTTTTTTTCGTAATTTTTTTGATTTTACAATTCCGTATATTATATTTTAATTAGAATATTGCCTTTTATTGTTTTCATGGCAAACCTAGCTTTTTGTAAATTTATTTCTAAATAAGTAAATTCATAAAGCTAAATTTAAAAGTGTGAATTTTAATCTCAGTTTTTGTTTAATGTATTATTATTTTTTATTCAATATTTTTGTTATTTAATATATTAGGCACCTCGGGCCGCCTTCAGCGACATGACCGTCATCTCAAGTGCTATATTGGTTATACTTATTAAAAAACTTTAGTTTTAACCACATCAAATTTTTGCATTTTAATGGGAAAAATCAATTCGTTGGTAGGTATTATTTTATTTATTTTTATTATATTGACGATAAATGTAAAAAGTATTTTATTATCAATCATATGGTTTTCAAGCAACATGTCTTTTATCTTTATAATGATTGAACAATTGTTTTATAGTTGCAAAAGTCGCTCTATTTCATTATGTGCAAATGCGTTTTGGAGCATATTTCTTCAACATTTATGCACAAAAGTAAACAAATAAAAATCCGGGCTCTAACAATAAGATTAAAATGGCGGATTAACAAAATTCTCGCATAATTTCTTATTTTTTTAGTATGACAAAAATTTATTTCTTGATTTTTTTTAAATATGTCTAGTTTTTCGTCAGCTTTATCTAATGGCGATTTAAGTGAGATAGAAAGGCTTGTTGGCCCAAAAACCAGTCAACAGATTAAAGAGTTTTGAGATGAAGATAAAAATAAAGATATTTTTATTTTTTTAGCTCTATTAATTTTTTAATAAATTAAAAATAGTAATAATGTTGTCAAAAAAATATTAAAAAAAGGAAAAAAGCCGACTTAAAAAATTTTCGACAAAATTGTAGCGTAAAAGCTTCAGTAGTTAAATAGTTTTGCAACCTCTATAATAGTGTTTTCGGTGCCAAATATTGTGATGTTAAATCCCGGTACTCGAGCCCGGCTTTTTCAAAATTCCAATCTCTTCTAAAACATGTTTGGTGCATTTCTTTTAACAAAGGCCATACTTAAATTTGGTAAAATATTTCTATTATCATATTCTAATAATAAATTATTTTTATCGAAATTGATCAGAAAAAGCGTTAATTAATGAAAAATTGTTATATCTAATCTCGAGGCGAGCGTTTCAATTATTGCATTATTTCTTTAAATCATTCTTTAACCTATTATAAATTTTAGGGATTTTTTAGTAAAAATTAAATTGATCATTTTTATTTATTAAATATATTATAGTTTGCGTTTTAAAGCTTAAAAAATGAAATATGGAAGCACTTTAATGCGCATTTTTTGGGCAGCGTCTTATTTTGACTGCGCATTAAATTCAAGAAATTATTTGTAATGATTAAATATATGCTTAACTTGCAGCTTTTATTTTTTCAATTGTAATTTTTGTATGAGAACTTATGTTTGCTTGTATTTGAATTCAGTCAACTTAATTTTAGAAGTGTTGTCGTTTTTATTTCTATATCTTTGTTCGCTTTATACAATTTTTTCCAAATAATTTTATTGGTTTCTTTAATTAATGATTTGATGAGATCTAGCATTATTTGGGGTAGGTAAGATGTCGTCTGCCGGCCTCGGGGCTGTTGTGTTGAATGAACCCTTTTATTGCTATTGTTATTCTTTTTTTCATTAAATCGTATTTCCTTCTACAAGTTTATTTGTCAACTTTTCAAATTTTTTTTTGCATTTCTTTCATTTACATATTCCGTTTTGATGAATAATTATTTCTTTATTTGTATTAGTATAGTGTTATTCTGCTCTTTTTGCGCGAAAATATTAGTTTTAAGCTAAATTTTTCACAGTTCTTTTGTGATGTTTGTATTTTTATTTGGCTACAAATTTACAATAATAAATTAATTAATTTCCATTTTCAGGTTTTCTGTGAACGGCAACGGCAAGTTAGGTTGCCAATTTGTTTGAATTATTCCTCCTCCAATTAACTTAAGTTGTTTACTCTAAGTTTGGGTCCTCTGCAAGTTTTTCCCAGTTTAATGGCTCGGCCGGCCTTAAGAGCAAATTACTGGCACATAAAAGCGTTTAATTTTCTTGATTCTTGATGCACTTTTTTCATTTTCCCTTTGTCATCTAGTGATTGCACTATTACATTTTTCCTTTCTTCTTCAATCTCCAAGCAACAGTGCGGACCCGTGCACCTTTCATCAATTTATGTTTTGTGACCTCTTTTTTCAACAGGATCAATTCACCAATTTCAAATTTCCTTTCCACTGCTTTTTGGTTTTAATCATTTTTTTCTTTATTATGCCCTTAGGCTTTTTCAATTTCCTTTTTAACTGCCTTCCAGGCTTTCATTGCCTTTTCTGAATGTTCTCTAGTATAAATTAGCACATCCGTCGTAAGCCGATTTGCCGAAGGCTATTTTAACAATCGGTCCAATCCTCATAAAATCCTCTAATATTTCAGTGATGTGTTTTTAAATCTATCCGTAAATTATAATTTTTAAATCAATTAGTTTGGCAATTTTTATTCAAAAAAAAATTTCCAATTTTTTAATACATTGTGTTTTTAATAGATCATTTTGTAAAATTTATTTATTTTAAATCTGCAGAGAGTAATATCCATAAATTTTTATTTGTTTACTATTCGCTACCATAATGCGGTAAACCTTTTAAAAAGACAGCATTTTCTAAATAATATATATATTTTTTATTTATTTTATTTTTTATTTTATAATTTATAATTTTTAGTTCAAATTTTGTGAAAAATAAATAGTTATATGGGCACGTCACATTATTAAAGATTTTGATTAAATATGTCTCTAGTTTTTTAAATTATTTTTTTTAAATATCGGTTAACAAACATCGGCCACAATCCGACAACTTAAATGTCCTTATACGACAATGTTTCTCCGCTCTTTGTACTACCGTTTTTATAGTTGCACCCCTCTGACTCCTCAGCTTTTGTGATCAGTAAGTAATACGGTCTGCTAGTCGTTACTATGATATTAGTTTCTTTAGGTCAGATAAGTTTTTTTGATCATGGAGCGGTTTTACACTCACGTTGTTGTCCCGTTTAGGGGTTAACCAGGAATATAAAGTTTCTTTATTTAGATTGAACACGTTTACAATAATTGGATGGGGGTATTTATACCTCTTTACGGCGGGGGAGGTGAACAAAGATTGACTGTTGCACAAATAAGTGTGACTAAACTAATCACCAATCTCGGGGTTAATTTTGGTGGATTGAAATGACAGTCAGAAGGGCAAACGTTATTTGGGGGGGGAGACATTTTGGTCATAGTTCAACATCGTTCAAAAGTGTGACACACGTATTTATTTTTTATATTTATTAAAATTAAATTAACCTACAGTTATTTGATTTGTAAATTCAATTTTCAAAATTGACTATATAATTTTGCAAAAATAATTACATATTTTTTTAAAGATTAATCAAAAATTCAATTGTTCAATTCTCATTTTCAAAGTACATTCAGAAATTTGAACGATTTTGTTGCGGAAATTTAAAACTTCTCGTTCTTTTCTTCGCTTTCAAATTAAATCAGATAAATATTTATTCAGCAAAACTTTTTTAAAGTGTTTATGCGAAAGTCAGTATGTTTTTTTGTTTCAAAATCCTAATCATATAATTATTATTTTAGAACGTTTGTCTTGCATAAAATTTTTAAATACGCTTAAACATTATGGTTTAAATTTATTTTTTATTAAAGTGATTTATTTTAAGAATTCTTTCAGAATCCAATAATGAATTATTATTTTTTTTTAGATTGCTTAAAAATATTTTATTTAAAGGTGTAATTGTTTTATTTTGAGTGCACTTGTTCATTTTTGTTTGAGTTTCAACTATTAATATTTAGCTTGTATTAGCAGACAAATTAAGGGTTTATAGTTTTTCTGGTGGAGCAAATTTTGGCAAGGTTTATGTTTTATATCAAACAGGTAATAGCATATTTCAAGTTAAATTACTTTTCATTTTATACTAACAATTATTATAAAAAATGTTTTAGTTAGAAATAAAATTTTTTTTATTATGTTTAGCCCCCAGGACGTCGCTGTAGCGGGCAATGTGCCAAAACCATCTAATGTTGTTAAAGTTTATTCATACTGCATCAAGTATTACATCTTATGGTTTAATAGTTAAATTGCTCATTAAAAAGTATGAAAATTCTTTGGACTTTTTTTTACGCTTTAATTATCATTTACGGATATAGCTATAAAAATTTATTTTGAATTTAAAACCGATATATATGTTATTTTATTTTTGTCTAAACTTATTTTTTATTATTTGGTTTCATATTTTCTTGATTGTTTTAATAATTTGAATTTGTATTGGATTTTCAATAAAACCCAATAATTATTATGTTTTCAAATTTCACTAATGACGAGGTCTGCCGCTTCTTCGGTTTTTAAGTAGGCGCCCACATTCGTTACGAACTACAATTATGCTTAATAAAAACCTTTGCTAGATTTATGATCTTAGTACAATTATTTTTGATCGCTTTTTTTTAGATTTCTAGGATGGCGAGTAATTGCTCGCGCTCCATATTACTACTTTGATCAGTTTAGTTTTCTAGTAGATGACTCTTTAGCGATTGGTGAATACTTAATAATAAATTCAAGTAATTTAAGCTTGGTCTTCCATTTTCTTTGGTTGAGTTATTCATTTAATTTTTTTTCACATCATTTTTAATCCAGCATTTCTTTACAAAAAACCCCTGAAATATGTTAAAATATGAAAGGCTTGTCTAAAAAAGCTCAAACCAACGCGAAAAGCTATTTTAGGGATGTATTCATCAAAACATATAAGCACTAAAAACAAAAATCCGGGCCCTATTTATTATTTGCTTCTGAGTCTTTACTTTATTTTGTTGATACACGTTGGTTTAAGTTTGTCGTAGTAATTATCCTTATATAATACAAGTATTGAATGACATTTTAATCATTATAATATGTTTTTTTGAATATCAAAGATAAAAGTTTACTGTGCTATACAAAAAGCCGTGCAATTCAATAAAAAGTGATTTTTTTTAAGGTACTAGGTTGATAAATGTTTATATCGGCTTTATTTTAGACTATTTATTGTTAGTATTGTTTATTTGTATTTGTTATATTTGCTTTCTTTAGATTTTTGCACCATTTTATGTAGAATTTCCTTATTTGCATTTTAAATAAATATTGTAACGATTGATTTTGATTTTTCTTGACCAGCGGACCTCCAAACTTTTTCGTGTGGCGCCATTTTCTTTGTGCATCTCTCCCTCTGGTTCGGTTGTCTTTTTGTTCAGCAAGCATTTGTTCTTCTTAATATGTAAATTTAAATTTGCTCCATAAAATATGTTTAGTCAAGTATTGTTAGTTTTTATCTTTTGTTTTTATATATAAATAAAGCATCATTATTTTTTTGAGCATCGCTGTTCTTCGGTCAAATTTGATAATTGAGGTTGCGTTGTTTTAAATTCTTACTTAAGAATATTACATGCAGGAAAACCCGCGCTTAATTTTTTTATTTATTTGTAATATTTTAAAATTAAATATTTTTTGATAATTTCTTAGTACAATTAATCTTTTTATAATAGGTTTTTAAATAACAACATTTTTTTAAATTTCTAGGATGGCGAGTAATTGCTCGCGCTCCAATTACTTTATTTGCTAACATTTTCGGCTACAGTTATTCCAAAACATGTGAGAAATATATTTAGGACAATATTATTTTTTAAAATAGAAATCGGAAATTTCATTAATTTTAATTACTGTCCCAGCACGTATTTGATCATGTTTTGTTGAGTTTCTTGTACTCTTGCTGAGCCCCACCTCATTTTATTTACATAATTAAATTTGTTAATTACTAATGTATTTTTTTGAACTCTGTCACGCGATAGTCTAGTAGCAGCGCTCGACCAGCACTGGCAAAACCAAAATCTGGGTGCTCCAGCATCACTTCGGCTATGTCAATAGGCAATTGTTTAACCGCACTTCCAGCTGAACAACTGTGTCAATACCGCCTCGCCGCACCACACGATTAAATTGCTTGATAACACGCTCATGAAATTTAACACTGCTCACAATTGGACTTGCGTCAACGCTTTAACTTTCAGTTGCCACCCTTATATAATAAGCATTTATTTGAGTTAATTTTATTACTTTATGAAAAGTTTCTCTTCTATTTTTTAACTTAATTAAACACTGAAGTTTTTCCAACCTTTAGATTTTGGAATGCCATTTTTAGTAGATATGTAATTGAGCAGTTTTTTTCAGATTAGTTTTTTTTGTATTTTTAATATAAATCTAGACCACCTTCCTCGATTCCATAATCCGGCATAGTTTTTACACTGCTTGAAATTTTCTTGTAAAACTTTATTCAATTGTATTTCAATTTTAACGATCAACATGCAAACGATCGGCTGAACGCGCCATGCCAAAACAGAGTCAGATCAATGTGCGAACTGGAAAAGTTTGTTACAAGCTTGAAATGAATTCATGAATTATCAAAGATTATATCTGTTTAAAAGCTTTCTATTTATCATTGCATGATTTGTTACGAGCAAAAGGCATAGTTTTTTTCCGATGGCATTCAGATTTTGTTTTATTTTTAACTAATTGAGTAAATCTTATTTACTATTTTGTGTAATTTATTTATATATTTAGCTAATTTAAATACTTTGTTAGTGATTCAAAACTTGAATAAATTTTTTTTTAAAATTATTTATTATATTTTTTCTTCATGTAGCCGCTATAAAAAAGTTTAACTTGGGTGTTTGTATTTGAAGATTATGACTGGTTGCTTTTTTGGCAAACTCTCTGCTTTGATAATATCGGCTTCTAATACATTTGCGTCGGTGTCATTTTTCCACGTCCATGCAGTTACTTTAAGCAAATTAATTAATTAAACAAAGATAGATATATATATATATACATAATAAATTTTAAACGACTAACATCTTTAGTGCAAGTGCTGTATTAATGATTAAGCGGACAAAATGCTTCATTAACTTTTCGGATGTCAGCAAATAAAACGTCCGAAAGTTTTGACTTTTTCGTGCCCAATAGTCTGTAACATTTTTGCAAGCTACTTGTTCAATTAGCTTATTCTTGCTCAATTATTCTAAGAGCTTTCGAATAACTACTAAGATTTTAGAACTCGGTTGATTAAAAACAAAGTTTGGTTTTTTAATTTTTAATACCGGCCGGGGGGGGGCAAGCGGGGGTAAATGAAGCGCACCCCTCCTGCAAAATTCAGCTTTTTGTCTATTTTCTTCCATAATTTTTTGTTTGTTAAATATATTTTCAATGAACAAAGTTTTTTAGCAAAACTTTATTTGTTCTTCGAATTGGTGTGATCTTGACTTGAGCAATGACGTTGTCACGGGTCGTGGCATCAAATGTCCGATTTCTTATTTTATTTATCTTTTTGAAGCAATTTTGATTAGACACACCTTGTTAGTCAAAATTATTTTTAATTTATCTTAGTCATTATTCACAGTTTCCGATTAAATAAAAAATTAGCATTTTTTGCTTTTATTTTTAATAGTCTTTAAAAAAATTTGGCCCAGTACTGTTCGATAGCTTTCATTTCTGATGAGCCCCCGAAAATGGTCACCGGAAAATTGGTCACCAGGATATTTTGAGTTTTTTGTTCTAACATTTCAAACAACTTAAAAGCTTAGCTTTCTTTTGCGATGTGAACAGGGAGCTCAACTCAACTGCGACAAAAAATGGCAAACTGCTTCTAAGAAATGGCATTGTAATGGCATTGAGGGGTCCGAAAAAATGGCATTGTAATGGCATCCGTATTTTCGCAATTTAATTTAAAAATTGGGCGCGGACGATTGGGCGCGGCACGATTGAGCGCGGCACGATTGAGCGCGGCACGATTGAGCGCGGCACGATTGGGCGCCGGAGTTCTTTCGTTATAACTTTTTTCAAAGTCAACCAAACCAAAAATTCTTGGTATCATTCGAAAACATGCAAGGAGTAGAAGCTTACAAAGGCAAAAGCTAAGCTATTCGGCTAAAAAGTTATGACTTAGCCGCGCAAAAATAGTACGGAAAATTGAGATTTTTGCTTTTAGCTATACCTTTTTTTTTAAAAACAAATCGGTTAGTTAGCTTGACCAAAAGTTCAGCATACTGAGAATTGTAATGGCAATTTTCAAAATAATGGCATTTGCCATTAAAAGAGGGCATTTTGAGCTCCCTGGATGTGAATCAACTCGATAGCTCTTTCAATTGATGCTACTGCAATTAGTTAGGCTTAGTATAAACAAAGTTAACGCAGAGGGGTGCGAGTTGTCTTGGAAGCAAATTACTTTTCAGCTTACAATATTTTTAAATGTACATAATATAATTAATTTAATAACATTTGACAGCATTTGGTCTGAAGAAGCTTTTTGCAAAAGAAAGCTAAGCTTTTAGGGTTGTGGAAAAAGTTAGAACCAAAAACTCAAAATATCCTCGTGCCCGAGTTTCCTTGGTGACCAATTTCCGGTGTTTCCGTTCACCGTTTCTGATTGATTAAGTTATAAATAAATCATTGGCGTTTATTTTTTCTTTGATAAGTAATCAGAAATGATCTACCATTTCATTAATCCGTCATTAAGACTGCTTGAGCCTTGAAATTTACCGAGAATCGATTTGAGACCGAGAGATGACACCGAGACTCGAGACCGAAAGAACCCCGAGATTCGAGAGTTTTGGAGGGGACCAGCGGTCCCGATAGAATCTATTTTACTTCTGGGTGTAAAGTCAGCGGTGCCGATAGGTGCTGCCGGAAAAAAAACTTAGAAAGTTTTATTGAATTTGGTTTGGAAATTTGGTTATAATTTGCATAAAAATAACGATTTTAAAAGGTTTTCTAAGCGATGTTGATTGTCATTATGTATTTTCAAAATCTTTAAGCTCAGATTTCTTTAAATTCTAACTGCCCATCTTTGGGGATGAAAACATCTCGTTTTCCGAGCCCAAAACCAAAAAATCTAAGATAATTAAATTCATTTTCACTTTCAACTAATTGAATAATTGAGCTCGATTGATACGGTTGATTTATGTTTTTATTAATTTGTTGATAAATTTATTGTCGATATTTTTTGTCACAAAAAATTATTGTTTTTGGTTTATTTAATCTTATGCTACTGTAAAAAATAGTTTGTTTTGTTTTAGGTTTAACAATCATCATTCACTTGGATATAAGTTATTGGAAGGCCTCCCAATCGATGTTCAAACCATTCAGGAGTTGGCAGGCTATTAAAACATTTCTAGTTGATTTAAATTTGTATATTTAAAAGTAAACTGTCAGCTTGTTAATTATATTCCGGCAACGACTATAAAAATTCAATTAAGTGGAAAACTTTTTTCTTTTTTGTATATTTTACATTAAATTTAATAATCTTTTTTTTCTAGTAAAACATCATGATATTATGTCTTTAATGGAATCATCTTCGGCTATTCCTTACTGTTGGTACAGATTAACAATGATTTATTTTGACAATTTATTTTTAAAAAAGCTTATTATATTACTAAATAATTAGCAATAAATTGAGTTCTCCCGTCATTTTTATGAGTTTGCGCAAATGTCTCATCAAATAATCACAAATAAATTCACCCCATTAAAATATATGTCAAAGAAGTAATTAAATAATTATATTATTTTTAATTTTTGCGTTATTTTGTTTACTTTAAATTCTTGATTAATTGTTTAATCGTTTTTCGCGTTTGCTCATATCGGATGGCAGAATAAGTGTAATAATATTTCCGTTTTCGTACTACACTTTATCTTTTATATTTGTATTATAATAATATAAATTTACATATTTAATTAATCTACAATTCTATGAGATGTGTAATTAATCTATTTTATTTCAATTCCTTATTTAATTTACTATTATTTTTTTCTCAAATTTCACATCATTTTATTAGCATTAGTTTGAATTTGTATTGTTTGTATAAGTATGAAAAAATGAATTTAACAAACAAAATATAACATTCTTACTTATCCAATGTAGTTAGGGTTTATTTTATTAACGGTGGCTTTTCAAATATCTGTAAAGCTGATTGTTTCAAGTTTTAATCGATTTTCTTTGCCATAAACCACTTGAGGGCTGCTTATGCCGTCCGGACAGGAAAAGTGCAACTGTTTGATCACGGAGCGCATAATTTAAATTTTTGTGTAAAAGAATTATTTGTATGTTTATACTCACAAATTTATAATAGGAAAAGTTTTTTTTTTATATTTAATATAATATAATTTTTAGTGGAAATCATTTTGGTGACAATATTAATGATTTTCTTAAACTCCTACATTTGAATATCAGTAAAACTACCTTCGATTTTCAAAAAAATATTTAATTTGATTTTGAGCATTATATTAAAATTTAAACATAAAAATAGTTTGATATCAACTACGATTATTAATAAATATTGTTGTGAATCCTGAGCTCAGTGCATATTTAGTTATTTTTGAAAAAGTAATTTTTTGTTCTTTTTGCATTATTCGGGTCGTTATTTTAAATCATTATTATTATTAAGACTCATTTTACTTTGTAAAAGGAAAAGAACTCCCGTCAAGGGCTTTTTAGGCATGATTTATTTTAAATTTTAACGCTGCTTTGGTGTTGTGTATTAATGCATTTTGAGTTTAATTAAAAATCTGTTACGGATATTTGACATTAAACGATAATTGAGCAAATAAAATTATTTGTTTTTCTAATTATAATTTAGAGCGTTAAATGTGCTTACAGCTGAACATAATTACGAAACGCGCCCATGGGATCGGTAATTCTGTATTAACTATTGCAAATCAAAAGTAATATTTTGTGGAAAATTTAATTAAAAATAGCCCTTTAGTTTTACCACTTTTTTACATTAAATGGATGATGGTTATTTTTTTAAATATTTCTACTAGATTTATTACAAATTCTGAAGTTTTGATTATTTCAAATTGAATTGTATTTTTCTATTAAAATGCATTTTGCTGCTAAACTTAACATTGTCTACAAAATTTTCTGTATTCAGCGTCCGTCTTGGCATTAATGAGCTCCAGGAATTCGTGTCTCCAGCGCCTCAAACAAAAGAAAATAAATGGCATTTTGGGCTGGGCCTTAACATAAGATCTTTGTGGGTCCGTAAAGCTCGCACGTCTGTTGTTGGTGTTGTTTTTAGCAATTTTTTATCTAATTTAGTTTCATTTCTTTAAAATCAAACCTTTTGTTTCAGCACATTGTGCTTTATTAATTTTAAGTTTGACGCTGTAATTACTTTAAAGTAAAATAGTTTTTAATAACTAACAATTCACAACATATTGATTTGTTCTTGATTTCACTTTATATAAATTTAAGTTCAGTTTAAGGTTAGTTTTGGTGTTTTGATGCGCGGTTTAACCTAAGTCAATAAGTTTTTAAAAATATAAAATTATTTTTGTGTTTTAAATTTGCGACTGACTTGCTCACTATCGGTCGGCAAACCGCAATCGACATCGGCACATGAGGACGACGAATGGACCGACCTGATTGTCGGGCGTGACATTAATTAGGTTAAGAAATTATTTTGTGATTAGAATATAATATTTATAAACTCTTTCCTATGAATTACATATAATCGCAGCTTAATAAACAATATTTTATTTTGTTCGTTAGCATTGATAAGAGCATTTTAATTTTAAATATAAGTTTACCTTTTTAATTAAATAAGTTCTATTTGTTTAGGTATATAAATTGTAACTTTATTAGTAAGCTAAATTTTATTTGTTTTTTAAATTGTTAAAATTATTTTTTGTACAAGCACAGTCGACATTATTAGCCGGCGCGTCGCAAAACTTCCTGTTGCATGCTTCGGTTTGGCGTGTTGACTATTTTTGCCTCGTTTTCTAACAAAATTTTAATATAACATAATATTATTTTTGTTGAAAACAAACGTCTTCAATTTTATTACCTTTTGCAAATGAATATTTAATACAATTATTTTCAGCGTAATTTACGCCCTCCTTTTCATATGATGCAAAATTCGGAAAAAGCAGCGCAATTCCTATTTCAAATTGTTTTTCATCAATTTAATATTTTTCTTAATATAGTTTGTTATTTGGCATTCATTATAAATACTGTATTGTGATAAAAGTTTCAAGCTTTTATGCTGTAAGTTGTTTTTTTATTAATAATTCGTCATTGACTAACACATATTTAGAGTGGGGATTTTTAGGCTTAAGCCTATTTTTTCTGCAGCTTTGTTTTGACGAGTTATGCACGAAAAAAAAACTGTTTTTAGTCGGAAATTTTATCGTTTTAACGAGCCTATCCGAGCCTAAAAAAAAGCCTATTTTGGACTTTTCGAGCCTAGGCTCAAGCCTATTTCGGGTATTTGAAGATTTTTGGAGCCTTGCGGGTAAAGAAAGAGGGGAAAGAAAAAATAAAATGAAGGTGAGGGCTGAGAAAGAGAGGAAAGACAAGTAAAATAATGAGGACAAAAAAAAAGAGTTGGGAAAAGTACGCAGAAAGAGAGTTGAGAAAGCAAAATTTGAAGAAAAATAGAAAAAAAAACCCTTAACGTCAATAATAGCATTTAAAAATTTAGAGGAAAAATCGTCAGTCCACAAAAGCACATCTTTTATTTTAAATTAACGTTTTTTAATTGGAAAACACCCAACCAATACATTATAAAATTATAAATTTTTAAGTTTAATGTAATTTAAAAAACAAAATAACCGTTTTTTTCACTAAAACGCAACAAATTAGCAGAATTTACCAACTTACTTATCTGTGGCAGGGGAACATAAAATTGATTGTCGTTTTTCCAACACAGTCAAAATTAAACAAAAAACGAAAAAATATGTTTTCAACTCTGTTTTTGTTTTAAAATTGTATACAAATTTTACTTTTCCTAATTGTGTTTAGGTCACGCCGGGGTTACCACTTTTGTTGTGCTGAGACTTTTCGGGTAATTCAATTTTTTTTGCAACAAAAAATTCTATTGACCAAATATAGCAAATAAACACAACTTTTTAGTGACTTTTTACGTGAAAAATGATTTATTCATATTCATTTTATTATTTATTTTTTGTTAGTTTTAGTGATTTGTCATTTTAATTTATTTAAATTTTTACCTTAAGTTTTAATAATTTTTTACTTTTCTCGATCTTTGCGACAAATGATTTGTTGGCTTAATTATGCCTGGCTCAAATGCCAAATTTGGATAGCGAGTCTTTGTAAGAACGCTTTGCAAAACAATTCTGCAGAAAGCTTAAAACAACGGCTCGAGATTTTTTGTTTTCAGCGTAATTATTAGTGTTAGGCAAATGGGTTTTGGTATTTGGTATAATACCGATACCGAGAAAATACCGAAATCCCAAAATTTTTGGTCGGTATACCAAAAAAATACCGCGGTAATACCAAAAAAATACCGCGGTAATACCCAAAAAATACCGCGGTAATACCAAAAAAATACCGCGGTAATACCCAAAAAATACCGCGGTAATACCAAAAAAATACCGCGGTAATACCAAAAAAATACAGCGGTAATACCGAAAAATACCGCGGTACCGTACTGTGCCTAACACTAGTAATTATTTCTATTGCTTTCACTTTTCGCACATTTAAATTATCTATTTTATTTTATTTTACTATTAAGAAGTTTGTGGAATCGATAATTAATTATCAGTAGACAGTTTGCCAACATTATTATATTCATATAACCGTACAAATTCTTTTAAGTTCATCACTAGAGCCCGGATTTATATGGACTAAAAAACGCGAAATATGGACTAAAAACCCCCAAAATATGGACCAAAAACCCAAAAAAGTGCCAAAATATGGACTAAAAAATGTGCGAAAACTGACAAAATCCAGTCAATTTACGTTAAAACCTTCAAAATTCGTCATTTTTTTTTATTAATTTTCCTCTTACAGTTGTAAATAAAATATTTTTCACATGTTTTGGAAAATTTTATAAAATTATCAAAAATAAAAAATTTAAAAAAAAATTTCGATCTTTGATGGTGCATTTTTGATCCAAGAAAAGTCATTTTTTAGGGGTGCATTTTTGGTTTGAAAATTTTTTGATTTTTAAGGGCACATTTTTCGTTTTTATTGCATTTTTCTTATGAAATTTTCACAAAAACTCTATTTTTTCTTGGATTTTTGATCAAAAAGGCCAAAATATAGATTTATTATGGGAAAATAGCGAAATATGGAAAAAAGCCAAAATATGGATTTATATGGACTAAAAAGTCGCCCTAATTCGAAAATTTTTCGAAATGAATGCTATTGGGCTTCTCTCATGATTCCCTATTCGCCAAAAAACATGTTAAAACATGAAAATCCGGGCTCTATTCATCACGCATTTTTTTACTGTACAATTTTTTGAATAACAACATTTTTATTGCTTTTTGCGCTTCATTTTTTATTTTATTTGCAAAAATTTTTCGGCGATGGTTTTTGTCACATTCTCTCGCCATTTGGATTATAATATTATTTTTATGTTTAACCAAGATAGCGTGAAATCGTGCAATTAAATTTTATTATAGTTATGTAAAATTTTTGATTGGTCTAAGTTTTGTCTTCCGATAGTTGCTTAGTTTATCAGTAGTGCATTATTTTTTTTAAACCGTCAACGCCGTCACTTTTTCCGTCAACGCTGCTGTCTTATATTTCTTATATTTAAATGAAAACTTCAAAAAAAAAGAAGTAAATTTTGCATTTTGCTTTAATGTTTTATTAATATATTTCAAGATATTGCTTTAATAATTAACTATTTTTGGTCGTCCATTTTTCCTTTTCATTAAAAAAATTATTGGGCAGCTCAAATGTATGTTTTGGCCTTTTTTTCTCTCTGCATTCTAGGCAAATTCCTTTTTTGCCATCCGATATTTTTTCAATTGTAGCGGGGTAAGTGAATTCATTTTAAGTGAACGCTGTAAATTCAAAACAGAAAATACTGAAAATACTATACCTATTGACTCTAAACGCATTTGAAGTTTTTCTCATTTTTAGATAAAATTTGTTATTTTATACTAATTTCTTTCTGTTTTTATTTTTAACTTTGATTTATAAATTGACAATCAATTTTTACTGTTTTTTGATCTTTCTTTAAATTTTGACTTCCGATATTTATTTAGACATTTGTTATTTAGCTTTAAATTTCAAAAAAAAACTTTGTTAATTCGGACGGCGCCAACGGTACTCATAGCATCTAATAAATATTTTTTATCAAGTGATAGCGCTCAGTCTTATGTATTTGTTTGTGCGTGGTGATTTAATGTTTAATAATGAAACTTTGTAATAAATGTATTACACTTAACTGCCCGCTTGGCTCGCGCGGTTCACATTTACCAGCACCACGGCGTCCAATTGCGGACGCAAAAAATTCATTTAATTTGTTTATACTAATACATCTAACATAATGTTGTTAATTATTCATATAGCATCAAGTATTAACATCTTATGTTTAATAGTTAAATTGTTCATTGAATTTTTATTTCAGAAAATTCTTTGGACTTTTCTTACGCCTTAACCATCACTTACGCATATATTTAATAAAAATTATTATGAATTTAAATCGATATATTATTGGCATTTTATTTTTTAAGGAACTGATTTTGTTATTTCTTTCATAAATTAGTTACAAATCAATAATAATTGTTTAATCCATTATGCATAATACAAGCCTTTATTAAATTTATGATAATTTATTAGTATAATTAATCTTTTTATAATAGGTTTTTAAATAACAATTTTTTATTTTAGATTCAACAGCAGCGATTGCTCGCGCTCCATATTATTACTTTATTTGCTAACATTTTCGGCTACAGTTTTCGTCACATACTCTCGCTCATTTGGATTATAATATTATTTTAGCATATGAAGCAAAGATGATGGACGAAACACTGGCCCCTTCGGTTACGGAACAGTATTGATCAGTTTAGTTTTCTAGTAGGTGACTCTTTAGCGATTGGTGAATACTTATTAATAAATTCAAGGGTTGGCTTTATTTTTCATTATAAATACATTTTCATGATAAGTATCCTTTTTTCCTACTTGTGTTTTTTGGATACACCCTCATGTTGTGTGGCATCTCAAGTCAGTCCATAATTCTTATTATTTGTAATATTGTTTTATTTTTACATTCATTTTTTGGTACCTTTGTTATATCCATTTAATAATAGTATTGCTATTTCGAAATGACACACTTATTTCTAATACTGTTGGGGCCTCATAGTTGGCGACCAGCCGGGCAGAGTGGATTTTTTTTGTGATGATCAAATAGATACGTTTTCTCTCAATCTAGTCTTTTATTCATCCAAAATGTTTGCACGTTTAGCTTATTTTACTTAAACTTTATTCTGTACGCATTAATTATAAATATATTCTGTTAGTTGAGGTGCATTATATAAAAGCAGTCTTTTGTAAAATATATATCTTAAAACTTTTTGTCAGTGAAAAAAATATGTTAGCTTTAGTTTTTTTGGTTCCTTTTTATGGTTAAATTTAACAGTTGGTATTATTAACTATTATGTACGTTGCGGAAAAGAGCAGTTTGGCTGATGACGTTCAGTCGGATGGGTGTTGTTGGTTGGGTTCCAAGTTTGGAGTTGATTTTGATGTCTGCTGCTAAGCGGGATTTCACCAACCTTGTTTTTGGTTGATATTTTTTGATATTATATAAGTGGAATAATTTTACCTATTTTAAAAAATTTGATTTGCGTAACTTTTTCTGTTAATCAATAAAAAACTATTTTGTTGCTTCTGCGCAGGCAGTCAAATGCAGCCCTAACTTTGCTAATTAAACGTTTGTTTTGTATTTATTTATAATTAATCCGTTCGGGATAATTTTAATTAGGAAATGCATTAAAAAGTAAAATATTTTGTTTTTTGTTTGATGCCATATTTGAACGATCATGCAAAAATATTTGTTTTTTTAATTTCAAATAAAATTTAATCCAAATAATTAGGTTTCTAAATTCATTTTTATTGCATTTGAATCCATTCTAGTTAATCAAATTTTGTTACTTCATTTTATTGTTATCCAAATTTTAATTTTAATGTATTTCATTATTTTGAATATTGCTTTAAAATATTTATTTATAATTATTGTTAATAGTTTTTTTCTTTCATTATTTTTGATAACTTCTTAATTTCCATTTAAATGTAGAATGCTAAATTGAAATTATCTGAGAAACGACATAACGCCCTTTTTTCAACATCATGAGATAGGCATCACGACGCTCCCGGACTTATTATTTTACAATGTGAATTAACTGACATTTTTTTATGCGTAATAAAGATAATATTCATTTTAAATGTCAAATAAACAGTTATCTTTTTTGTTTGTGCTTAATTGTAAATTTAATTTTTAGAAATATTTAATTTATTTATAATGCATTTTTCAGTGTACATATATTAAACAAATATTGCACCAAACTCGATTCAAAATGTTTATTGATTATTTTAGAAATCATTTTGCGTTTAAGTTATTCGAACACTACATTTGGATTTTGTTTTTTTATATAGTAATTGGGTTCCTTCTTAATATGTGTTTGAAACCGATACTCTCTGCAGCTTTTTTAAGTGTATTTACGTTTTTATTTGGCTAATGTGTCGTCGATAGCTTTACATTGACTATTTCATTAATTTGGTCATTATTTTATTTCAAATTGTTTTTCATTCATTTATTCTTTATATGCTTATGAATTAGCGTGTGATTGTCATTTATTATATTACATATAATAATAAAAGTTTTAAAATTTATTAGTTCAAACCTTTATTAAAATTTGTCATTTTCAATTATTAAATACAATTAAATTCTAAACCCTGAAACAATTTCGTTAAAAAGATATGGCATTTAATTCAGTTTGTAATGAAATTTTTTATTTCTATTAATATGAATATCTTTTTACTGTTTAATGATTTTGATTTGTTTATGATTAATAATTTATATGCCTGGTTTTATTGTATTCTTATAATATTATTTCATATTTAAATTTATCGTTATTTTTAGATTATTTTATTTTAAATTAGATAAAAACTTTTATGTTTATAATTTTGTTTTATTTTCCTTCAAAATTAAAATCTAACAATAAATTTTTTTAAATTGATCTCTATCGTCCTCATCATATTTTAAAAATATTCTCAACATTCTGATCTATTAATATTTATACGAGTTCAAACCCGAGTTGTACACGCCTTTCAGTTTAGACGTGCCTCTACTTTTAGATTTAACTTCTTTACTTCGTTTAGATATATATTCCGGAAAGGGCACTTTGTTTAAAATTAGCTATTTTACTTAGGGTGTGTCATAAGTTTTTGCACTATTGATTTTTTATGAATTTGAATTTGTAAAGCCGTCGTTTCTACACATATTGATATGAATAAATTTTCAAAAAAACTTATGACACACCCTAAATAGGTACATATTATTGTTTAAAAATTTTTCTTTTCTAAATTTTCATTATATGATCGTTTCAATTAATGTGGCGAAGAATTGCAGAAAGGCGAGAATTGGTTTTCGATCAATCTGAGTGAATAATGGACGTATTAACAACATTGGATGTCGAATGTTTATGACTAGTTTTCAGTAATTTACTCATTATTTTATTTCAGTCTTTCTTTTGCTTAGATTCTCCAGACTATGTGCTGTCAGATGGCTTTAATTTCTTAGTTTTACCTAGAAACTTGTGTCCTCTACGCTATATTGTTTAATTGGCAACATTGATGTTTTTTATCAAACAGGTAATAGCAAATTTCAAAAAATTGCTACTAATTATTATAAAAATGTTTTAGTTAGAAATAAACATTTTTTTATTATGTTTAACACTGTTTAAAAATTAACAACATAGTCAACGAGCTTCAAAAGGATAATGGACGGAAGACTGGTCCTTTCGATTACAAAGCAACTGAACACTTTAGTGTTCTAGTAGGTGACTCTTGGTGATTGTGAATACTTATTAATATTATTCAAGTGTTGACTTTATTATTCAGTATAAATAAATTTTCATGATAAGTATCCTTTTTCCTACTTTTGGTGTTTTTTTGATTATACACTCATTTTTTAATACTTTGAAGTTTATTTAATCTTCTTAATTACAAAAATTCTTTTTAAATGGATATAATTCATTTGGAAATTCACATTTTTTTATTATGCTGGTAATGGCAAATGTTGTGTAAAATCATAAAATTTATATTAAAGTGTAACAATTTTAAACAGGCGTTGGCATAATAGTATTTATGCGTCGGTTGGTTATCACACTCTATCCATTCTAGCTGTTGCAACAATAAAAAAACGCTAATTTTTACCTTTTCACATAAATATTTTGGTCAAGAATCCTTGTATTTAAAATAATTAATATCAACTAAAAGTGGATCACTTTAAGCACAATGTTTGTGAGACGCAGTTTAATGTTTTTACACCAATTTTGCCGTAACGCTGCGGCGACGACCGCGTATATAAGAAAAATTTTCCTTGAGCCTTTCTTTCATATTTGCATTTTTGTTTGATTAATAAATATACTGATAATATTTATTTTTTTTTATATTTAATTTTATTTTAATGAATATATTTATTTATTTATATTTTAAATTTAATATTTTGAGGAATATATTTTGCTAGATTTTTAAATTTTATTTTGGATTTACTTCTTAATTTATTTTTTATAAACAGCACTAAAATATCTTTGATGTTTGGCCTCCGCTGACTTAGTGACCATATATTTATAATTGATGGACATCAAAAATGTGTGTAAAGATAATAAGAAAACATTCAGTTATGAAGGTTTTTGAAATAATTAATAATCGTGGCAAGAAATATTGAATTTATTGCCTTTTTAACGACGTTTTTTTTTAAGCCATAATAG
Source organism: Globodera pallida (assembly GCA_020449905.1). Taxonomy (NCBI): domain Eukaryota; kingdom Metazoa; phylum Nematoda; class Chromadorea; order Rhabditida; family Heteroderidae; genus Globodera; species Globodera pallida. The sequence continues at coordinate 11,349 of JAIXHY010000028.1, read as the reverse complement.
GCACCAATAATCTTCAAATGCCCAAAACATCTATTTAGTTTCAGTAGTAAGTATATAGTGTCTAAAACGCGCGGGTATCCAGTTTTACGCGCCTCCAGGTGTTTAGAATTGTTTGTAAAAAAACAGAAGTGGTGCATGGCCAAACGTACTATTCCCGTCAAACTTTATTATGAAATGCTTCTATTTGTACAAAAACTGAATGATTTGAATACTAAATAATAAAATTAGCTATTTATATTTTAATCAATATTTTGTATTTTTTAATTACATTTTTAAGCTGTTTTCGGGCAGGCGTGTAGCATTACCATGTTCTCGATTGCGCTGTTGATTTAATTTCATATTAATATTTTTGATTGGCTTTCATCAATTTTTGCTGTGGAATAATTTTTACCTTTTTTAGAAAATTGATTTGCGTAACTTTTCTGTTTATCAATAATAAACTATTTTGTTGCTTCTGCGCAGGCCGTCAAATGCAACCCTAACTTGGATTTGAAATTTTCAAGTCAGTGAACTCGTCGATGTGCGGAAATCGTGTTGCGTCAGTTTATGGATGATACGCTCAGACAATTTTGTCAAAACGGAATTTCTTTTATTTTCTTTTCAACTATCAGTTAAATTAGTATCTTTATTGTAATATATTTTCAGTACGTCATCGAAGATGAATGGAGGTTTGTAATGCCCTCAGCGGCCGGCTCCCCGGCGGAAAATTATTTTTGGTAATTAAAATTATATTTATTTTTAGGGTGTCGAGTGCGATCTTTTAAAATTTTCTCATATCAGAGAAGCATCAAAATGCAGTCTTTTTAAAAAGGATATAAAGTTTATTTATTTTATTTTGGGAAAATTTTTAAGCGACACACAAGCCATATGATGAAAAGAATGAACAGTAGATGCCACACCATTTATAATCGAAACAGGTTATTCTATATTTAAATTTTTCGTTATTCTAGATAAAAGTTTTTATATTTTATAATTTTGTTTGATTTTCCTGCAAAATTAAAACTAACAATTAATTTTTTTAAGTTGATCTCTATCATCCTCATCATATTTAAAAAATCTTCTCAACATTTTGTTCTATTAATATTTAAAAAGGCATGATTTAAATTTGGTAATATTTTTTTATTCTAAAACTTCAAGTGTATAAATAATATTAATGAACGCGTAATTGTGCGAATCCGCTCCGTTTGTTTAGTTTCGCTTCAAATTATATTTTTTCATAATAACCATAGAAAGGCCATTTGCAATTATACTTTTTCTTGTTCACGCTCAAACATGTCCTTCAACTAAGCAATGTTGGTATAATTTTTTATTAAAATGATTGTTAGTATCTTTATTGTAATATATTTTCAGTACGTCATCGAAGATGAATGGAGGTTTGTAATGCCCTCAGCGGCCGGCTCCCCGGCGGAAAATTATTTTTGGTAATTAAAATTATATTTATTTTTAGGGTGTCGAGTGCGATCTTTTAAAATTTTCTCATATCAGAGAAGCATCAAAATGCAGTCTTTTTAAAAAGGATATAAAGTTTATTTATTTTATTTTGGGAAAATTTTTAAGCGACACACAAGCCATATGATGAAAAGAATGAACAGTAGATGCCACACCATTTATAATCGAAACAGGTTATTCTATATTTAAATTTTTCGTTATTCTAGATAAAAGTTTTTATATTTTATAATTTTGTTTGATTTTCCTGCAAAATTAAAACTAACAATTAATTTTTTTAAGTTGATCTCTATCATCCTCATCATATTTAAAAAATCTTCTCAACATTTTGTTCTATTAATATTTAAAAAGGCATGATTTAAATTTGGTAATATTTTTTTATTCTAAAACTTCAAGTGTATAAATAATATTAATGAACGCGTAATTGTGCGAATCCGCTCCGTTTGTTTAGTTTCGCTTCAAATTATATTTTTTCATAATAACCATAGAAAGGCCATTTGCAATTATACTTTTTCTTGTTCACGCTCAAACATGTCCTTCAACTAAGCAATGTTGGTATAATTTTTTATTAAAATGATTGTTAGTATCTTTATTGTAATATATTTTCAGTACGTCATCGAAGATGAATGGAGGTTTGTAATGCCCTCAGCGGCCGGCTCCCCGGCGGAAAATTATTTTTGGTAATTAAAATTATATTTATTTTTAGGGTGTCGAGTGCGATCTTTTAAAATTTTCTCATATCAGAGAAGCATCAAAATGCAGTCTTTTTTAAAAAGGATATAAAGTTTATTTATTTTATTTTGGGAAAATTTTTAACTGACACACAAGCCATATGATGAAAAGAATGAACAGTAGATGCCACACCATTTATAATCGAAACAGGTTATTCTATATTTAAATTTTTCGTTATTCTAGATAAAAGTTTTTATATTTTATAATTTTGTTTGATTTTCCTGCAAAATTAAAACTAACAATTAATTTTTTTAAGTTGATCTCTATCATCCTCATCATATTTAAAAAATCTTCTCAACATTTTGTTCTATTAATATTTAAAAAGGCATGATTTAAATTTGGTAATATTTTTTTATTCTAAAACTTCAAGTGTATAAATAATATTAATGAACGCGTAATTGTGCGAATCCGCTCCGTTTGTTTAGTTTCGCTTCAAATTATATTTTTTCATAATAACCATAGAAAGGCCATTTGCAATTATACTTTTTCTTGTTCACGCTCAAACATGTCCTTCAACTAAGCAATGTTGGTATAATTTTTTATTAAAATGATTGTTAGTATCTTTATTGTAATATATTTTCAGTACGTCATCGAAGATGAATGGAGGTTTGTAATGCCCTCAGCGGCCGGCTCCCCGGCGGAAAATTATTTTTGGTAATTAAAATTATATTTATTTTTTAGGGTGTCGAAATGCGATCTTTTAAATTTTCTCATATCAGAGAAGCGTCGAAATGAACTTACACACAATCCATATGATGAAAAGAATGAAAAGTAGAACGCCACAGCATTTATAATCGAAACAGGTTATTCTATATTTAAATTTATCGTTATTTTAGATAAAATTTTTTATATTTTATAATTTTGTTTGATTTTCCTTCAAAATTAAAATCTGACAATTAATTTTTTTAAGTTGATCTCTATCGTCCTCATCATAATTAAAGATCTTCTCAACATTTTGTTCTATTAATATTTAAAAAGGCATTATTGCAATTATACTTTTCTTGTCACGCTCAAACATGTTCCTTCAACTATTTTTATGTATTTATTTTGAAACAAAAATAATAATTCAATTTTGCTTTATTTATTTTGAAAGATTTAGTATTTTAATTGTGGCGGCGGCGGTGGCGGTGGTAGTGGTATTTTGAATAGTCGTGTCGGGCTTTTTTTTGCAACGAGCCGTGGTTGACAGTTCTTTGCAATAAAAACTCAGCCGCCTTGGCGAGAAACATTTGTTAAGTAATTCTTGTTGAACAAATATAAGTTATATATAGCAAACTTTGTATATGTATTGAATTAAATTTAAACCTTTTTCTAACCATGTGCTCCAACATTCCGAAATCATATTTAGGGAGAGGGTATGTATGTTGGAAGATTACTTGGAGTCTAAACATTATGTTTTTACATTTATTTATAATTAAAGTGATTTATTTTAAGAATTCTTTTAGAATCCGATAATGAATTTTTTTTATTTGTTTTATTTTTTTAGATTATTGCTTTTTTTGCGTTTAAAATTTAATAATTTTTTGTTAACATTTTAGGTATTTTCTCAATTAATTTTCCATTTTTAAAATATACCTTTTGCGAGAAATAATTTATTTATATATCTTATAAGATCTTTTTTATTAATTTTTACCGGTGTAATTGAAATTTTTATTTTAACTTATTTTTTTTATTTAATTTTTTATTAAAAAAATTTTGGTGTGATTTCAACAGTTTGTTGTTGGCGCTTGGGGGCTTTATTTCATTAACTAATTCACCCGTCACAGCGTGAGTTCAAATTTTTAATTTATTTAAACTCTCATTTGTTAAATTTATAGCCTACCAAAAAACTGAAATTAAAAAAAAGGATACTTGAATTTAAGGCTCTCAGGTATTGGTCAAATAAGTTCAAAAGTTGATTTGGCAACTCGGCCATACAAGATACCTATGTCCATAATCTTCTATCGTCTGCAGTTTTAGTTTTTATTCTAAATCTCTGAGGTTTGTATTTTTCAATTAATGAGTCCTTGCCTCTCGAGATGAGTGTAAGAAGACTTTGTTAATTGATTTTTAAACAATTTTAAAATTTGTTCTTTGTTGCTTTATTATTTTTTGAGTAATATTTGAAACACATTTATTGGGAAAAACATTAACACTGCTTAATTAAAGAACATTTATTCAGTTTACTGAAGCACTTCCAAACCAAATTTTTTTATCTAATTCTTGAAGCTGTGCCCAATACATCAAATTTTGTTTTACTGGTTTACTAATTGGTTTAAAACATTTTTGTTAAATTTTGAATTTTTTAAATTAGAAATTGAAAATTTCTTTATTTTAATTACTGTCCCAGCACGTATTTGATCATGTAGTTGAATTATAAATCTTGAAATTTCAGAAGTCCTTGGCAGGCGATTTTTTTATATATAATTCTTGCTTTATGAACTAGGTTCTCTTTAATCTTGTCAAGACTTACATTGTCGCTCTTTGTTGACTTTCAGAGTATTTTTTGTAATTAGTAATTAAGGTGTAATTCTAAATTTAAAAAGTTTGCTTTTATTGTTATTGTTCTCTAATTTGCCCATCACTTGAGTTTCTTGTAACTCTTGCTGAGCCCCACCTCATTTTATTTACGTAATTAAATTTGTTAATTACTAATGTGTTTTTTAAAGGGTTCCAAAGCGATACCATAAATTTGTGTTGCAAAAACTGTATGTAACTTGCAACTTCAATAAGAAAATAACTAATTGCGTTTTTTTGAAAATCTCTATAAAAAATTGTATATTTGTTTTTTTTAAATATGAATCCCTACCTTTTGACTCCCCCTCCCCACAACCCCACCACTTACCACTACAACAACACCATCAAAGTGCGGGTTTTCTTCAAGAATCTAATCCTTAGGGGTGCATTTTTATCCCGGTCAATTATTCGAATTTAGAACGGATTTGCCAAAAATTCTCGGATCGGATTTCGGATTCAATTGGAAAAAACAACGTCGGATAAGGATTTCGGATGATCCGTTGCCACCCTGGTTTGTAACAGTTGATGAACAGGTTTTCAATTATAATTACTTATCAAAATTTTTAACTAATATTTATTTTACATTATTTTGATTTTTGAATTATATAATAAACAATTATTTGAGTTAATTTTATTACTTTAAGAAAAGGTTCTCTTCTATTTTTTTAATTTAATTAAACACTTGAGTTTTTCCAACCTTTTGGATTTTCGGATGCCATTTTTTGTAAATATGTAATTGCGCAGTTACTTTCAAATTAGTTTTTTGTATTTTTAATATAAATCTTGCCATCTTCTTCGATTTCATCATAGTTTTTACACTGTTGAAATTTATTGTAAATTTTTTATTAAATATTTTGCATCTCTATTTAATTTTTGTAAAATCATTTTTGCAATTTGATTTTACATCTATTTTGGGTTTAATTTTATTTGCCATTTAGTTTAAAAAGTTGCAAACTCAACCTTTTGATGTCTTTTGTAAAGTTAGCTTTTAGCAAATATTCAATTTAATATGTTTTTTTAAAAATGATTACATTTTTGATTTAATTTATTGAGAGGAAATTGTAAATTAATTGTAAAGATGACTTAAAAAAATTTAAGCGCCGATAGGAAGCCATTGATTTGTTATTCTCAATGCACGGTACAATCATTTCTATGGCGTCATTGCAAGTTGTACGCACCCAGGCTTCATGAACACTCCACACATAAAAACAGATAACAAAAAAAAATTTCAAAGTGCTGTTCCATGGCCATTTAAACTTTTTAATGTTTCTGCATTCAATCAATTTTAAAATGTATAATGTTTATGTTTAAATCGTTTGTTTTAGAGGTAAAGTTATAATTTTTTTTGTAATTGATTTTTTACAAAGATAATTCATTTATCTTGATGATATTTTATTCAACCTTGTTATTCGAACACTACATTTGGATTTTTGTTTTTTTTTATAGTAATTGGTTTCCTTCTTAATATATTTTAATACATTTGCGTCGGTCTCATTATTCCACGTCCATGCAGTTACTTTAAGCAAATTGATTAATTAGAAAAAGATAGATATATTATATACATAATAGATTTTAAACCACTAACACCAGTAGTGCATTTTTTCCTTTGTATTTTAAGGTTATTCTTTTTATATTTGCGTTTTTTATTAATACTTTTATTTAACATGTAATCAGAATCTTTCTTTTTTAATTAGTATAATTCTAATTTTAAACACCTGTGGTATGAGAGGTGGAATATCTCTTTTGTTGTCAATCTGGTTTATTTTTGAAAAATCCAGCATAGTATTTTTGGACAAAAAATAATTTAATATATTTTATTTTTGAATGTGTTAATTATATTTATCTATTCATACTGCATTTTAAATACCAAAATATTGTTTTAATTTTTCAAAAAAAAATTTATTCCTCCCGCAAAATTCAGCTTTTTGTCTATTTTCTTCCATAATTTTTTGTTAAATATATTTTCAATGAACAAAGTTTTTTATGCAAAATCTTTTAACTTTATTTGTTCTTTGGATATTTGGTGTGACCCTGGCTTGAGCAACGTTGTCCCCGGGTCGTGGCACCAAATGTCCGATTTCTTATTTTATATTTTATTCATGTTTTTGGAACTCAATTGATACTGTTGATTTATGTTTTTGTTAATTTGTTGATAAATTTATTGTGTTGATATTTTTTGGCACAAAAAATTATTGTTTTTGTTTTTAATCTCAAACTACTATAAAAATTAGTTTGTTTTGTTTTAGGTTTAACAATCATCATTCACTTGGATATAAGTTGTTCGAAGTCCTCCAATCTCTATCGTTATCAAACCATTCGGGAGTTGGCATGCTATTAAAAATTGATTTAAATTTGTATATTTTTTTAAAAGTAAACTGTCAGCTTTTAAATTATATTACGGCTATGACTATAAAAATTTAATTAAGTGGAACACTTTTTTCTTTTTTTGTATATTTACATAAAATTTAATAATCTTTTTTTTCTAGTAAAACATCAGATATTACGTCTTTAATGGAATCATCTTCGGCTATTCCTTACTGTTGGTACAGATTAACAATGATTTATTTTGACAAATTTATTTTTTAAAAAGCTTATTATATTAATTGGTGATAAATTGAATTCCCGTCATTGCGTTTGCGCAGATATCTCATTAAACAATTAGTTTTTTTATCACATCCCATTAAAATATATGTCAAAGAAGTAATTAAATAAGAATATTTTGTTTAATTTTTGCGTTATTTTTGTTTACTTTAAATTCTTAATTAATTGTTTAACCCGTTTGCCGCCTTTGCGCAAGTCGGATGCCAGAATAACTTTAATAATATTTCCGTTTCATAATACACTTTTAACTTTTATTTTGGGTTATAATAATATAAATTTACATATTTAATTATCTACTATCTATTAGATGTTTTATTAATCTATTTTATTTCAATTCCTTATTTAATTTACGAGTATTTTTTTCTCAAATTTCACATCATTTTATTATCCAATGTAGTTAGTGTCTATTTTATTAACTGGCTTTGGTTTTTCATATATATGTAAAGCTGATTGTTTCAAGTTTTAATCGATTTTCTTTGCCATAAACCACTTGAGGGTTGGTTATGCCGTCCGGACAGGAAAAGTGCAACTGTTTGGATGTGCGCGCCTAATATTATATTTTAAATTACGCTATTTATTTTTATAATTCCAGTAAATAATTTTGTTTGGCTTTTACAAATCCGAAATTTTTCAAAGGAAAAATTTGATTACGAATTTGTCGATAAAAATTGAAAAACAAGGGGAGGATCTGAACCCGGACTATAATTCAATTGCCCCCATTACTCACCACTAAGGCTGTCGGTTAAGATTTAGGTATTTATTACCAAAATAACTTTTCTATCTACAAAATGCATATTAATTATGTTAAAACATTTGTGGTTTGAATAAAAAGAGATAATAAATTGGTTGCCAGCAAAGGCCGACCCTTTTATAATTGAATTAAAAAATGTTATTGGCATGGTGCCGATATAAGTGAATAGCTCGTGAGCTATGGTGTTGAAACATGACTACATGGAGGCAGAGGCACGTTAATTTAGTCATTTTTAATGTAAATAATATTCAAATTATTATGGCATTCGCCCGATAAAGTTATTTCCCAACAAAATTCCCGGGTATTTAAAATATGTTGAGTCAATTATTGTTAATTTAAATGGTATTAATCACAGTTTTTAATATTTATATCGCACCCTTCCCATTTTACTTTGTAAAAGAAGAACTCCCGGCAGGTGCCTGGCCAATCATTAAATTTTTAATGATTGAAAGTTGACCGTTAATTTTGGACTTTTTGAAGCAATCTGCGTGGCAAATTTTTGCTTTTGTTGGCAGGCGTGAATTTTATAAAATTCCAGTTCTTGATCGTATAATGTTATTACTCATGTCAATACTTACACAACTATTTCTGTATTAATTAAATAATTTTATAATTTTTTTATGCATTATAATTTATTTTAAATTTTAACGATGCCGTGGTGTTGTTTAATTAATGCATTTTGAGTTTGATTAAAAATCCGTTACAGATATTGGACATTAAACGATAATTGAGCAAATAAAATTATTTGTTTTCTAATTATATAGGGCGTTAAATGTGATTACAGCTGAACATAATTACGAAATGCGCGCATTTACATTGATATTTTTTATTTAAACTGGCTAATTTACGGGGGTCGCTAAATTTTGGCCATCTTCTGGAAATTTGTTTTTAACTATTTAATAAGTTTTATAAAAATTCTAACGAATCATTTTTTGATAATATCTTTAGGAAGCAGATGTTTTTCTTCATAAATACATTAAAGAAAGCTTCTCTAAAATCATTTAACATTGATGGATAAGAATTTTGTGTTTACTTATACAAAGTTTCATTGTTTGCATTAATCAAAGAGCATTTTAATTTTAAACATTGGTAGAGGAGTGTACTTTTTTAATAATAATTTACGTTGTTTGGCGCGTGTTCGGCGGCGGGTATCTGCGAGTTATGGGCGGCGGAAGCTTAAGGCAGTTTGAAGTTAAAGAATTATTTTAATTTTTTTAACTTTTTAAAGTGCATTTAGCAAAACTTAGGAAGATATTAATTATGACATTTTTTTTAATTTACGCGTTCAATGATTGATAAAGTTCCATTTTTAGAAAATGAATTAAGTTAATGCTGAAAGTTTTTATTGTTTTTTAATTTTGCATTTTATTAAGAAATTTAAAGCTTGCACCACAGCCTTTGCGATCTTGGTTGTTTTAACTTGCTTTTTTCATAATAAAATAGAATATTTTTTAAGGATATGTTTTTAATTGTTAAAAACATTTTATGTAAAACCAAGTGAACTTGAAAGAAATATTTTGCGAGTAAATGATTATTTTACCGATTTTTTATTATATATATTTAATTTTAACAATATTATTTTACTATTTTCTGTACTTTATTTTTAAGTTTTGACTTCCGATAGTAATTGTTTTTAACGGTACTCATTTTATAAAAACTTTTTTTTCCATAGTGAAATTATTAGTCAAAATTTCACTTTTGTTTAATATAAAAAAATTTCTATAGAAAACTGATTTTTTTTGAATTATCAAAAATGCTTAAAAACTTTTGCTCTTTAAGGACAGTGTTCCGATCTCAAAATAAAACTAATTAGTATTAATAAATTCTAACGGCACGCACATTAAAAATATTTTAATTTCATCTCGTAAACTTGCTCAGACCCATGAGTTGAAATTCGTCATTTTTTTTTCTAATTATATTTTTTTTTATTATTTTCTAGATCTGAGTCTTCTTTGTTTTGTTGAATTTGCTTTTTTAGACAAACCTTTAAAAATTCTTTAATTTTTATTGTTTTGGGTCATATTACTAGGGATGCTAATTTTAAGTCCGAAAAATTTCAAAATAGGTGAGAAAAAAGTGCCAAATTAAGTATTAAAACCAGGTTCATTAGCAAACTACGTGTAAAAATAAAATAATGGCTTAAAATTTTTTTTTATATGGTAAAATTTAGAGTCCGGACCAAAACCCAATACCAAAAAATTTTTGGGTTGTTTTGTACAAAAAATTGGACCAATACTATTGACCAAATATTGTTTGGTCCAAATTTGAGGTCAACCCAAAAAAAACCAATACCAAAAAAAACCCAATACTATTGACCAAATATTGTTTGGGTCCAAGTTTCCGGTCTCTAGTAAAATTATTAGTCAGGAATTTAACATCATTTTTTCATAGACTAAAAGAACCCTGAGTTTCTTGATCTTTGAGAGTGTACGTGTGTAAGAAAGTTCTGTTTTGGCGTATCTTTGTGCTTTCTTTGAAGGATTTGCCTAAAAATAGCTTTCTTAATATTAGTATTAATTTATAGCTTGTTGTTTAAATTAAGTTTGATTATTTATTACAATTAATATTATTTCGGAACCCTACAACATTAGGGTTGATCATGGTATACATTCTCACAACACAGATGTTGCGTGAAATCCAATTTTTGTTTTTATTTTCTTGATCGTCAAATTTGAGATAAATAGTTTTAAAATTTATTTAAAGTAAATTATAACATTTGTATTTTTTTAATTTTAATTCGACATAATTGCGTTGTTTTATTTTTATTTTTCTTAATTTCACAATGGTGTGGGCGAGGACCGCGTGGTTAGCCTACCTGTCGCTCTTCGTCAGTGCTGGCTTCTGGGTCCAAATACAAGCTGACGCCTGCAGGACTGCAGGCCCGTGTCCGTATCAGCGTGCGCGCGCGGCCTGGAATAGTTTGTTTCCGCACATTTTTTTTTTGTCAACACAATGTATAAGTCGTGGTGTGTGTAACCCTTTTTGTTGTTTATTTGCTATTTTTATTTTATTTTTTTAAATTAACATTTTTATTTTGTTTATTTTCTTTAAGTTAAAAATTTAATATATTTTTGTTGACGACAATTATCTCGAAGGTTTTCTCTTTCAAAGGTTATTTAACGTTTAATGTTGCCCAATTTGTACATAATCCAATTTTTTTAATTTATTTAGCATCTTTATAAACCGTTCTTCCGTTGATTTTTAGCTTTAGCTAGCAGATAATCGATATCTAGGTTACGCTTCTTGCGTTAATTATCTCTTTAATTAATATTATTTTAATTTATTTATTCGCAGATTTTGATAATTATTAATGTTATCATTTT
>JAIXHY010000027.1:749667-773894 GCA_020449905.1 Globodera pallida | reverse complement strand
CATAAAATAGGAATTTCCTATACTATTGAAATATTAAGAATATAACATTTTTACACCTCGTTTAACAGCTATTTTACAAATATTCATTTAAAAACAAATATTCATACAAAAATAACGAAATTAACCCTATAACGAATAGGGATTTTATAGCGAATGTGCTTATATTCAGAAATATTAACAATATAACATTTTTACACCTCGTTTGTACGGCATTTTTTTTACAAATATTAATACAAAAAATCAACAAATTATCCCTATAACGAATAGGGAATTTCTAGCGAATGTGCTTCTATTCAGAAATATTAACAATATAACATTTTTACACCTCGTTTGTCCGGCTTTTTTTGACAAATATTCATGCAAAAAATCAACAAATTATCCCTATAACGAATAGTGATTTTATAGCGAATGTGTTCCCATTCAGAAATATCAAAAATAATAACATTTTTACACCTCGTTTGTCCGGCTTTTTTTGACAAATATTCATACAAAAAATCAACAAATTAACCCTATAACGAATAGTGATTTTATAGCGAATGTGTTCCCATTCAGAAATATCAAAAATAATAACATTTTTACACCTCGTTTGTCCGGCTTTTTTTGACAAATATTCATACAAAAAATCAACAAATTAACCCTATAACGAATAGGGATTTTATAGCGAATGTGTTCCTATTCAGAAATATTAACAATATAACATTTTTACACCTCGTTTGTACGGCTTTTTTTGACAAATATTAATACAAAAAATCAACAAATTATCCCTATAACGAATAGGGAATTTCTAGCGAATGTGCTCCTATTCAGAAATATTAACAATATAACATTTTTACACCTCGTTTGTCCGGCTTTTTCTGACAAATATTCATGCAAAAAATCAACAAATTATCCCTATAACGAATAGGGAATTTCTAGCGAATGTGCTCCTATTCAGAAATATTAATAATATAACATTTTTACACCTCGTTTGTCCGGCTTTTTCTGACAAATATTCATGCAAAAAATCAACAAATTATCCGTATAACGAATAGGGAATTTCTAAGAATGTGCTCCCATTCAGAAATATTAAGAATATAACATTTTTACACCTCGTTTGTCCGGCTTTTTTTTGACAAATATTCATACAAAAAATCAATCAACAAATTATCCCTATAACGAATAGGGAATTTCTAGCGAATGTGCTTCTATTCAGAAATATTAACAATATAACAACACCTCGTTTGTCCGGCTTTTTTTGACAAATATTCATGCAAAAAATCAACAAATTATCCCTATAACGAATAGTGATTTTATAGCGAATGTGTTCCCATTCAGAAATATCAAAAATAATAACATTTTTACACCTCGTTTGTCCGGCTTTTTTTGACAAATATTCATACAAAAAATCAACAAATTAACCCTATAACGAATAGTGATTTTATAGCGAATGTGTTCCCATTCAGAAATATCAAAAATAATAACATTTTTACACCACGTTTGTCCGGCTTTTTTTGACAAATATTCATACAAAAAATCAACAAATTAACCCTATAACGAATAGGGATTTTATAGCGAATGTGTTCCTATTCAGAAATATTAACAATATAACATTTTTACACCTCGTTTGTCCGGCTTTTTTTGACAAATATTCATACAAAAAATCAACAAATTAACCCTATAACGAATAGGGATTTTATAGCGAATGTGTTCCCATTCAGAAATATCAAAAATAATAACATTTTTACACCTCGTTTGTCCGGCTTTTTTTGACAAATATTCATACAAAAAATCAACAAATTAACCCTATAACGAATAGGGATTTTATAGCGAATGTGTTCCTATTCAGAAATATTAACAATATAACATTCTCGTTTGTACGGCTTTTTTTGACAAATATTAATACAAAAAATCAACAAATTATCCCTATAACGAATAGGGAATTTCTAGCGAATGTGCTCCTATTCAGAAATATTAACAATATAACATTTTTACACCTCGTTTGTCCGGCTTTTTTTGACAAATATTCATGCAAAAAATCAACAAATTATCCCTATAACGAATAGTGATTTTATAGCGAATGTGTTCCCATTCAGAAATATCAAAAATAATAACATTTTTACACCTCGTTTGTCCGGCATTTTTTGACAAAATTCATACAAAAAATCAACAAATTAACCCTATAACGAATAGTGATTTTATAGCGAATGTGTTCCCATTCAGAAATATCAAAAATAATAACATTTTTACACCTCGTTTGTCCGGCTTTTTTTGACAAATATTCATACAAAAAATCAACAAATTAACCCTATAACGAATAGGGATTTTATAGCGAATGTGTTCCTATTCAGAAATATTAACAATATAACATTTTTACACCTCGTTTGTCCAATTTTTTTGACAAATATTCATGCAAAAAATCAACAAATTATCCCTATAACGAATAGTGATTTTATACGAATGTGTTCCCATTCAGAAATATCAAAAATAATAACATTTTTACACCTCGTTTGTCCGGCTTTTTTGACAAATATATCATACAAAAAATCAACAAATTAACCCTATAACGAATAGGGATTTTATAGCGAATGTGTTCCTATTCAGAAATATTAACAATATAACATTTTTACACCTCGTTTGTACGGCTTTTTTTGACAAATATTAATACAAAAAATCAACAAATTATCCCTATAACGAATAGGGAATTTCTAGCGAATGTGCTCCTATTCAGAAATATTAACAATACAACATTTTTACACCTCGTTTGTCCGGCTTTTTCTGACAAATATTCATGCAAAAAATCAACAAATTATCCCTATAACGAATAGGGAATTTCTAGCGAATGTGCTCCTATTCAGAAATATTAAGAATAATAACATTTTTACACCTCGTTTGTCCGGCTTTTTTTGACAAATATTCATACAAAAAATCAACAAATTAACCCTATAACGAATAGTGATTTTATAGCGAATGTGTTCCCATTCAGAAATATCAAAAATAATAACATTTTTACACCTCGTTTGTCCGGCTTTTTTTGACAAATATTCATACAAAAAATCAACAAATTAACCCTATAACGAATAGGGATTTTATAGCGAATGTGTTCCTATTCAGAAATATTAACAATATAACATTTTTACACCTCGTTTGTCCGGCTTTTTTTGACAAATATTCATGCAAAAAATCAACAAATTATCCCTATAACGAATAGTGATTTTATAGCGAATGTGTTCCCATTCAGAAATATCAAAAAAAATAACATTTTTACACCTCGTTTGTCCGGCTTTTTTTGACAAATATTCATACAAAAAATCAACAAATTAACCCTATAACGAATAGGGATTTTATAGCGAATGTGTTCCTATTCAGAAATATTAACAATATAACATTTTTACACCTCGTTTGTACGGCTTTTTTTGACAAATATTAATACAAAAAATCAACAAATTATCCCTATAACGAATAGGGAATTTCTAGCGAATGTGCTCCTATTCAGAAATATTAACAATACAACATTTTTACACCTCGTTTGTCCGGCTTTTTCTGACAAATATTCATGCAAAAAATCAACAAATTATCCCTATAACGAATAGGGAATTTCTAGCGAATGTGCTCCTATTCAGAAATATTAAGAATATAACATTTTTACACCTCGTTTGTCCGGCTTTTTCTGACAAATATTCATACAAAAAATCAACAAATTATCCCTATAACGAATAGGGAATTTCTAGCGAATGTGCTTATATTCAGAAATATTAACAATATAACATTTTTACACCTCGTTTGTCCGGCTTTTTTTGACAAATATTCATACAAAAAATCAACAAATTAACCCTATAACGAATAGGGATTTTATAGCGAATGTGTTCCTATTCAGAAATATTAACAATATAACATTTTTACACCTCGTTTGTACGGCTTTTTTGACAAATATTAATACAAAAAATCAACAAATTATCCCTATAACGAATAGGGAATTTCTAGCGAATGTGCTCCTATTCAGAAATATTAAGAATATAACATTTTTACACCTCGTTTGTCCGGCTTTTTCTGACAAATATTCATGCAAAAAATCAACAAATTATCCCTATAACGAATAGTGATTTTATAGCGAATGTGTTCCCATTCAGAAATATCAAAAATAATAACATTTTTACACCTCGTTTGTCCGGCTTTTTTTGACAAATATTCATACAAAAAATCAACAAATTAACCCTATAACGAATAGTGATTTTATAGCGAATGTGTTCCCATTCAGAAATATCAAAAATAATAACATTTTTACACCTCGTTTGTCCGGCTTTTTTTGACAAATATTCATACAAAAAATCAACAAATTAACCCTATAACGAATAGGGATTTTATAGCGAATGTGTTCCTATTCAGAAATATTAACAATATAACATTTTTACACCTCGTTTGTCCGGCTTTTTTTGACAAATATTCATGCAAAAAATCAACAAATTATCCCTATAACGAATAGTGATTTTATAGCGAATGTGTTCCCATTCAGAAATATTAAAAATAATAACATTTTTACACCTGTTTGTCCGGCTTTTTTTGACAAATATTCATACAAAAAATCAACGAAATTAACCCTATAACGAATAGGTTTTATAGCGAATGTTCCTATTCAGAAATATTTTAAAAATATAACATTTTTCACCTCGTTTTACGGCTTTTTTTGACAAATATAACAAAAAACTCAACAAATTACCCTATAAATAGGGAATTTCTAGCGAATGTCTCTATTCAAATATTAACAATATAACATTTTTACACCTGTTTGTCGGCTTATTATGACAAATATTCATGCAAAAAATCAACAAATTACCCTATACGAATAGGGAATTTCTAGCGAATGTCTCTATTCAAATATTAACAATATTTAAAATTTTTCGCCTCTTTGCGATATTTATGACAAAATTCATGCAAAAAATAACAAATTATCTCTATACAAAGGGAATTTCTAGCGAATCTTATTCAGAAATATTAAGAATTTTAACATTTTTACCTCGTTTTCCGACAATTTTTACAAATATTCAACAAAAAATAACAAATTAACCTATAACGAATGGGATTTTAGAAATGTGTTCCATTAGAAATATTAACAATATAACATTTTTCGCCTCGTTTGTCGGCAATTTTTACAAATATTCATACAAAAAATCAACAAATTAACCCTATAACGAATGGGATTTTATAGGGAAAATGTTACATTCAGAAATATTAACAATATAACATTTTTACGCTCGTTTTACGATTTTTTACAAATATTAATACAAAAAATCAACAAATTATCCCTTAACATAGGGAATTTCTAGCGAATGTCTTCTATCAAATATTAACAATATAACATTTTTACACCTCGTTTGTCCGCATTTTATACAAAAATTCATGCAAAAAATCAACAAATTATCCCTATAACGAATAGGGATTTTATAGCGAATGTGTTCCCATTCAGGAAATATCAAAAATAATAACATTTTTACACCTCGTTTGTCCGGCTTTTTTTGACAAATATTCATACAAAAAATCAACAAATTAACCCTATAACGAATAGTGATTTTATAGCGAATGTGTTCCCATTCAGAAATATCAAAAATAATAACATTTTTACACCTCGTTTGTCCGGCTTTTTTTGACAAATATTCATACAAAAAATCAACAAATTAATCCCTATAACGAATAGGGATTTTATAGCGAATGTGTTCCCATTCAGAAATATCAAAAATAATAACATTTTTACACCTCGTTTGTCCGGCTTTTTTTGACAAAGTATTCATGCAAAAAATCAACAAATTATCCCTATAACGAATAGGGATTTTATAGCGAATGTGTTCCCATTCAGAAATATCAAAAATAATAACATTTTTACACCTCGTTTGTCCGGCTTTTTTTGACAAATATTCATACAAAAAATCAACAAATTAACCCTATAACGAATAGTGATTTTATAGCGAATGTGTTCCCATTCAGAAATATCAAAAATAATAACATTTTTACACCTCGTTTGTCCGGCTTTTTTTGACAAATATTCATACAAAAAATCAACAAATTAACCCTATAACGAATAGGGATTTTATAGCGAATGTGTTCCTCCTATTCAGAAATATTAACAATATAACATTTTTACACCTCGTTTGTACGGCTTTTTTTGACAAATATTAATACAAAAAATCAACAAATTATCCCTATAACGAATAGGGAATTTCTAGCGAATGTGCTCCTATTCAGAAATATTAACAATATAACATTTTTACACCTCGTTTGTCCGGCTTTTTCTGACAAATATTCATGCAAAAAATCAACAAATTATCCCTATAACGAATAGGGAATTTCTAGCGAATGTGCTCCTATTCAGAAATATTAAGAATATAACATTTTTACACCTCGTTTGTCCGGCTTTTTCTGACAAATATTCATGCAAAAAATCAACAAATTATCCCTATAACGAATAGGGAATTTCTAAGAATGTGCTCCCATTCAGAAATATTAAGAATATAACATTTTTACACCTCGTTTGTCCGGCTTTTTTTGACAAATATTCATACAAAAAATCAATCAACAAATTATCCCTATAACGAATAGGGAATTTCTAGCGAATGTGCTTCTATTCAGAAATATTAACAATATAACATTTTTACACCTCGTTTGTCCGGCTTTTTTTGACAAATATTCATGCAAAAAATCAACAAATTATCCCTATAACGAATAGTGATTTTATAGCGAATGTGTTCCCATTCAGAAATATCAAAAATAATAACATTTTTACACCTCGTTTGTCCGGCTTTTTTTGACAAATATTCATATAAAAAATCAACAAATTAACCCTATAACGAATAGTGATTTTATAGCGAATGTGTTCCCATTCAGAAATATCAAAAATAATAACATTTTTACACCTCGTTTGTCCGGCTTTTTTTGACAAATATTCATACAAAAAATCAACAAATTAACCCTATAACGAATAGGGATTTTATAGCGAATGTGTTCCTATTCAGAAATATTAACAATATAACATTTTTACACCTCGTTTGTCCGGCTTTTTTTGACAAATATTCATGCAAAAAATCAACAAATTATCCCTATAACGAATAGTGATTTTATAGCGAATGTGTTCCCATTCAGAAATATCAAAAATAATAACATTTTTACACCTCGTTTGTCCGGCTTTTTTTGACAAATATTCATACAAAAAATCAACAAATTAACCCTATAACGAATAGGGATTTTATAGCGAATGTGTTCCTATTCAGAAATATTAACAATATAACATTTTTACACCTCGTTTGTACGGCTTTTTTTTGACAAATATTAATACAAAAAATCAACAAATTATCCCTATAACGAATAGGGAATTTCTAGCGAATGTGCTCCTATTCAGAAATATTAACAATATAACATTTTTACACCTCGTTTGTCCGGCTTTTTCTGACAAATATTCATGCAAAAAATCAACAAATTATCCCTATAACGAATAGGGAATTTCTAGCGAATGTGCTCCTATTCAGAAATATTAACAATATAACATTTTTACACCTCGTTTGTCCGGCTTTTTCTGACAAATATTCATGCAAAAAATCAACAAATTATCTCTATAACGAATAGGGAATTTCTAGCGAATGTTCTCCTATTCAGAAATATTAAGAATATAACATTTTTACACCTCGTTTGTCCGGCTTTTTCTGACAAATATTCATACAAAAAATCAACAAAACAAATTATCCCTATAACGAATAGGGAATTTCTAGCGAATGTGCTTATATTCAGAAATATTAACAATATAACATTTTTACACCTCGTTTGTCCGGTTTTTTTTGACAAATATTCATACAAAAAATCAACAAATTAACCCTATAACGAATAGGGATTTTATAGCGAATGTGTTCCTATTCAGAAATATTAACAATATAACATTTTTACACCTCGTTTGTCCGGCTTTTTCTGACAAATATTCATGCAAAAAATCAACAAATTATCTCTATAACGAATAGGGAATTTCTAGCGAATGTGCTCCTATTCAGAAATATTAAGAATATAACATTTTTACACCTCGTTTGTCCGGCTTTTTCTGACAAATATTCATACAAAAAATCAACAAATTATCCCTATAACGAATAGGGAATTTCTAGCGAATGTGCTTATATTCAGAAATATTAACAATATAACATTTTTACACCTCGTTTGTCCGGCTTTTTTTGACAAATATTCATACAAAAAATCAACAAATTAACCCTATAACGAATAGGGATTTTATAGCGAATGTGCTTATATTCAGAAATATTAACAATATAACATTTTTACACCTCGTTTGTACGGCTTTTTTTGACAAATATTAATACAAAAAATCAACAAATTATCCCTATAACGAATAGGGAATTTCTAGCGAATGTGCTTCTATTCAGAAATATTAACAATATAACATTTTTACACCTCGTTTGTCCGGCTTTTTTTGACAAATATTCATGCAAAAAATCAACAAATTATCCCTATAACGAATAGTGATTTTATAGCGAATGTGTTCCCATTCAGAAATATCAAAAATAATAACATTTTTACACCTCGTTTGTCCGGCTTTTTTTGACAAATATTCATGCAAAAAATCAACAAATTATCCCTATAACGAATAGTGATTTTATAGCGAATGTGTTCCCATTCAGAAATATTAAGAATATAACATTTTTACACCTCGTTTGTCCGGCTTTTTCTGACAAATATTCATGCAAAAAATCAACAAATTATCCCTATAACGAATAGGGAATTTCTAAGAATGTGCTCCCATTCAGAAATATTAAGAATATAACATTTTTACACCTCGTTTGTCCGGCTTTTTTTGACAAATATTCATACAAAAAATCAATCAACAAATTATCCCTATAACGAATAGGGAATTTCTAACGAATGTGCTTCTATTCAGAAATATTAACAATATAACATTTTTACACCTCGTTTGTCCGGCTTTTTTTGACAAATATTCATGCAAAAAATCAACAAATTATCCCTATAACGAATAGTGATTTTATAGCGAATGTGTTCCCATTCAGAAATATCAAAAATAATAACATTTTTACACCTCGTTTGTCCGGCTTTTTTTGACAAATATTCATATAAAAAATCAACAAATTAACCCTATAACGAATAGTGATTTTATAGCGAATGTGTTCCCATTCAGAAATATCAAAAATAATAACATTTTTACACCTCGTTTGTCCGGCTTTTTTTGACAAATATTCATACAAAAAATCAACAAATTAACCCTATAACGAATAGGGATTTTATAGCGAATGTGTTCCTATTCAGAAATATTAACAATATAACATTTTTACACCTCGTTTGTCCGGCTTTTTTTGACAAATATTCATGCAAAAAATCAACAAATTATCCCTATAACGAATAGTGATTTTATAGCGAATGTGTTCCCATTCAGAAATATCAAAAATAATAACATTTTTACACCTCGTTTGTCCGGCTTTTTTTGACAAATATTCATACAAAAAATCAACAAATTAACCCTATAACGAATAGGGATTTTATAGCAAATGTGTTTCTATTCAGAAATATTAACAATATAACATTTTTACACCTCGTTTGTACGGCTTTTTTTGACAAATATTAATACAAAAAATCAACAAATTATCCCTATAACGAATAGGGAATTTCTAGCGAATGTGCTTCTATTCAGAAATATTAACAATATAACATTTTTACACCTCGTTTGTCCGGCTTTTTTTGACAAATATTCATGCAAAAAATCAACAAATTATCCCTATAACGAATAGGGAATTTCTAGCGAATGTGCTCCTATTCAGAAATATTAACAATATAACATTTTTACACCTCGTTTGTCCGGCTTTTTCTGACAAATATTCATGCAAAAAATCAACAAATTATCTCTATAACGAATAGGGAATTTCTAGCGAATGTGCTCCTATTCAGAAATATTAACAATATAACATTTTTACACCTCGTTTGTCCGGCTTTTTTTGACAAATATTCATACAAAAAATCAACAAATTAACCCTATAACGAATAGGGAATTTCTAGCGAATGTGCTTATATTCAGAAATATTAACAATATAACATTTTTACACCTCGTTTGTCCGGCTTTTTCTGACAAATATTCATACAAAAAATCAACAAATTATCCCTATAACGAATAGGGAATTTCTAGCGAATGTGCTCCTATTCAGAAATATTAAGAATATAACATTTTTACACCTCGTTTGTCCGGCTTTTTCTGACAAATATTCATACAAAAAATCAACAAATTATCCCTATAACGAATAGGGAATTTCTAGCGAATGTGCTTATATTCAGAAATATTAACAATATAACATTTTTACACCTCGTTTGTCCGGCTTTTTTTGACAAATATTCATACAAAAAATCAACAAATTAACCCTATAACGAATAGGGATTTTATAGCGAATGTGCTTATATTCAGAAATATTAACAATATAACATTTTTACACCTCGTTTGTACGGCTTTTTTTGACAAATATTAATACAAAAAATCAACAAATTATCCCTATAACGAATAGGGAATTTCTAGCGAATGTGCTTCTATTCAGAAATATTAACAATATAACATTTTTACACCTCGTTTGTCCGGCTTTTTCTGACAAATATTCATGCAAAAAATCAACAAATTATCTCTATAACGAATAGGGAATTTCTAGCGAATGTGCTCCTATTCAGAAATATTAAGAATATAACATTTTTACACCTCGTTTGTCCGGCTTTTTCTGACAAATATTCATACAAAAAATCAACAAATTATCCCTATAACGAATAGGGAATTTCTAGCGAATGTGCTTATATTCAGAAATATTAACAATATAACATTTTTACACCTCGTTTGTCCGGCTTTTTTTGACAAATATTCATACAAAAAATCAACAAATTAACCCTATAACGAATAGGGATTTTATAGCGAATGTGCTTATATTCAGAAATATTAACAATATAACATTTTTACACCTCGTTTGTACGGCTTTTTTTGACAAATATTAATACAAAAAATCAACAAATTATCCCTATAACGAATAGGGAATTTCTAGCGAATGTGCTTCTATTCAGAAATATTAACAATATAACATTTTTACACCTCGTTTGTCCGGCTTTTTTTGACAAATATTCATGCAAAAAATCAACAAATTATCCCTATAACGAATAGTGATTTTATAGCGAATGTGTTCCCATTCAGAAATATCAAAAATAATAACATTTTTACACCTCGTTTGTCCGGCTTTTTTTGACAAATATTCATACAAAAAATCAACAAATTAACCCTATAACGAATAGTGATTTTATAGCGAATGTGTTCCCATTCAGAAATATCAAAAATAATAACATTTTTACACCTCGTTTGTCCGGCTTTTTTTGACAAATATTCATACAAAAAATCAACAAATTAACCCTATAACGAATAGGGATTTTATAGCGAATGTGTTCCTATTCAGAAATATTAACAATATAACATTTTTACACCTCGTTTGTACGGCTTTTTTTGACAAATATTAATACAAAAAATCAACAAATTATCCCTATAACGAATAGGGAATTTCTAGCGAATGTGCTCCTATTCAGAAATATTAACAATATAACATTTTTACACCTCGTTTGTCCGGCTTTTTCTGACAAATATTCATGCAAAAAATCAACAAATTATCCCTATAACGAATAGGGAATTTCTAGCGAATGTGCTCCTATTCAGAAATATTAATAATATAACATTTTTACACCTCGTTTGTCCGGCTTTTTCTGACAAATATTCATGCAAAAAATCAACAAATTATCCGTATAACGAATAGGGAATTTCTAAGAATGTGCTCCCATTCAGAAATATTAAGAATATAACATTTTTACACCTCGTTTGTCCGGCTTTTTTTTGACAAATATTCATACAAAAAATCAATCAACAAATTATCCCTATAACGAATAGGGAATTTCTAGCGAATGTGCTTCTATTCAGAAATATTAACAATATAACAACACCTCGTTTGTCCGGCTTTTTTTGACAAATATTCATGCAAAAAATCAACAAATTATCCCTATAACGAATAGTGATTTTATAGCGAATGTGTTCCCATTCAGAAATATCAAAAATAATAACATTTTTACACCTCGTTTGTCCGGCTTTTTTTGACAAATATTCATACAAAAAATCAACAAATTAACCCTATAACGAATAGTGATTTTATAGCGAATGTGTTCCCATTCAGAAATATCAAAAATAATAACATTTTTACACCACGTTTGTCCGGCTTTTTTTGACAAATATTCATACAAAAAATCAACAAATTAACCCTATAACGAATAGGGATTTTATAGCGAATGTGTTCCTATTCAGAAATATTAACAATATAACATTTTTACACCTCGTTTGTCCGGCTTTTTTTGACAAATATTCATACAAAAAATCAACAAATTAACCCTATAACGAATAGGGATTTTATAGCGAATGTGTTCCCATTCAGAAATATCAAAAATAATAACATTTTTACACCTCGTTTGTCCGGCTTTTTTTGACAAATATTCATACAAAAAATCAACAAATTAACCCTATAACGAATAGGGATTTTATAGCGAATGTGTTCCTATTCAGAAATATTAACAATATAACATTCTCGTTTGTACGGCTTTTTTTGACAAATATTAATACAAAAAATCAACAAATTATCCCTATAACGAATAGGGAATTTCTAGCGAATGTGCTCCTATTCAGAAATATTAACAATATAACATTTTTACACCTCGTTTGTCCGGCTTTTTTTGACAAATATTCATGCAAAAAATCAACAAATTATCCCTATAACGAATAGTGATTTTATAGCGAATGTGTTCCCATTCAGAAATATCAAAAATAATAACATTTTTACACCTCGTTTGTCCGGCTTTTTTTGACAAATATTCATACAAAAAATCAACAAATTAACCCTATAACGAATAGTGATTTTATAGCGAATGTGTTCCCATTCAGAAATATCAAAAATAATAACATTTTTACACCTCGTTTGTCCGGCTTTTTTTGACAAATATTCATACAAAAAATCAACAAATTAACCCTATAACGAATAGGGATTTTATAGCGAATGTGTTCCTATTCAGAAATATTAACAATATAACATTTTTACACCTCGTTTGTCCGGCTTTTTTTGACAAATATTCATGCAAAAAATCAACAAATTATCCCTATAACGAATAGTGATTTTATAGCGAATGTGTTCCCATTCAGAAATATCAAAAATAATAACATTTTTACACCTCGTTTGTCCGGCTTTTTTTGACAAATATTCATACAAAAAATCAACAAATTAACCCTATAACGAATAGGGATTTTATAGCGAATGTGTTCCTATTCAGAAATATTAACAATATAACATTTTTACACCTCGTTTGTACGGCTTTTTTTGACAAATATTAATACAAAAAATCAACAAATTATCCCTATAACGAATAGGGAATTTCTAGCGAATGTGCTCCTATTCAGAAATATTAACAATACAACATTTTTACACCTCGTTTGTCCGGCTTTTTCTGACAAATATTCATGCAAAAAATCAACAAATTATCCCTATAACGAATAGGGAATTTCTAGCGAATGTGCTCCTATTCAGAAATATTAAGAATATAACATTTTTACACCTCGTTTGTCCGGCTTTTTCTGACAAATATTCATACAAAAAATCAACAAATTATCCCTATAACGAATAGGGAATTTCTAGCGAATGTGCTTATATTCAGAAATATTAACAATATAACATTTTTACACCTCGTTTGTCCGGCTTTTTTTGACAAATATTCATACAAAAAATCAACAAATTAACCCTATAACGAATAGGGATTTTATAGCGAATGTGTTCCTATTCAGAAATATTAACAATATAACATTTTTACACCTCGTTTGTACGGCTTTTTTGACAAATATTAATACAAAAAATCAACAAATTATCCCTATAACGAATAGGGAATTTCTAGCGAATGTGCTCCTATTCAGAAATATTAAGAATATAACATTTTTACACCTCGTTTGTCCGGCTTTTTCTGACAAATATTCATGCAAAAAATCAACAAATTATCCCTATAACGAATAGTGATTTTATAGCGAATGTGTTCCCATTCAGAAATATCAAAAATAATAACATTTTTACACCTCGTTTGTCCGGCTTTTTTTGACAAATATTCATACAAAAAATCAACAAATTAACCCTATAACGAATAGTGATTTTATAGCGAATGTGTTCCCATTCAGAAATATCAAAAATAATAACATTTTTACACCTCGTTTGTCCGGCTTTTTTTGACAAATATTCATACAAAAAATCAACAAATTAACCCTATAACGAATAGGGATTTTATAGCGAATGTGTTCCTATTCAGAAATATTAACAATATAACATTTTTACACCTCGTTTGTCCGGCTTTTTTTGACAAATATTCATGCAAAAAATCAACAAATTATCCCTATAACGAATAGTGATTTTATAGCGAATGTGTTCCCATTCAGAAATATCAAAAATAATAACATTTTTACACCTCGTTTGTCCGGCTTTTTTTGACAAATATTCATACAAAAAATCAACAAATTAACCCTATAACGAATAGGGATTTTATAGCGAATGTGTTCCTATTCAGAAATATTAACAATATAACATTTTTACACCTCGTTTGTACGGCTTTTTTTGACAAATATTAATACAAAAAATCAACAAATTATCCCTATAACGAATAGGGAATTTCTAGCGAATGTGCTCCTATTCAGAAATATTAACAATATAACATTTTTACACCTCGTTTGTCCGGCTTTTTCTGACAAATATTCATGCAAAAAATCAACAAATTATCCCTATAACGAATAGGGAATTTCTAGCGAATGTGCTCCTATTCAGAAATATTAACAATATAACATTTTTACACCTCGTTTGTCCGGCTTTTTCTGACAAATATTCATGCAAAAAATCAACAAATTATCTCTATAACGAATAGGGAATTTCTAGCGAATGTGCTCCTATTCAGAAATATTAAGAATATAACATTTTTACACCTCGTTTGTCCGGCTTTTTTTGACAAATATTCATACAAAAAATCAACAAATTAAACCTATAACGAATAGGGATTTTATAGCGAATGTGTTCCTATTCAGAAATATTAACAATATAACATTTTTACACCTCGTTTGTCCGGCTTTTTTTGACAAATATTCATACAAAAAATCAACAAATTAACCCTATAACGAATAGGGATTTTATAGCGAATGTGTTCCTATTCAGAAATATTAACAATATAACATTTTTACACCTCGTTTGTACGGCTTTTTTTGACAAATATTAATACAAAAAATCAACAAATTATCCCTATAACGAATAGGGAATTTCTAGCGAATGTGCTTCTATTCAGAAATATTAACAATATAACATTTTTACACCTCGTTTGTCCGGCTTTTTTTGACAAATATTCATGCAAAAAATCAACAAATTATCCCTATAACGAATAGTGATTTTATAGCGAATGTGTTCCCATTCAGAAATATCAAAAATAATAACATTTTTACACCTCGTTTGTCCGGCTTTTTTTGACAAATATTCATACAAAAAATCAACAAATTAACCCTATAACGAATAGGGATTTTATAGCGAATGTGTTCCTATTCAGAAATATTAACAATATAACATTTTTACACCTCGTTTGTACGGCTTTTTTTGACAAATATTAATACAAAAAATCAACAAATTATCCCTATAACGAATAGGGAATTTCTAGCGAATGTGCTCCTATTCAGAAATATTAACAATATAACATTTTTACACCTCGTTTGTCCGGCTTTTTCTGACAAATATTCATGCAAAAAATCAACAAATTATCCCTATAACGAATAGGGAATTTCTAGCGAATGTGCTCCTATTCAGAAATATTAACAATATAACATTTTTACACCTCGTTTGTCCGGCTTTTTCTGACAAATATTCATGCAAAAAATCAACAAATTATCTCTATAACGAATAGGGAATTTCTAGCGAATGTGCTCCTATTCAGAAATATTAAGAATATAACATTTTTACACCTCGTTTGTACGGCTTTTTTTGACAAATATTAATACAAAAAATCAACAAATTATCCCTATAACGAATAGGGAATTTCTAGCGAATGTGCTCCTATTCAGAAATATTAACAATATAACATTTTTACACCTCGTTTGTCCGGCTTTTTCTGACAAATATTCATGCAAAAAATCAACAAATTATCCCTATAACGAATAGGGAATTTCTAGCGAATGTGCTCCTATTCAGAAATATTAACAATATAACATTTTTACACCTCGTTTGTCCGGCTTTTTCTGACAAATATTCATGCAAAAAATCAACAAATTATCTCTATAACGAATAGGGAATTTCTAGCGAATGTGCTCCTATTCAGAAATATTAAGAATATAACATTTTTACACCTCGTTTGTACGGCTTTTTTTGACAAATATTAATACAAAAAATCAACAAATTATCCCTATAACGAATAGGGAATTTCTAGCGAATGTGCTCCTATTCAGAAATATTAACAATATAACATTTTTACACCTCGTTTGTCCGGCTTTTTCTGACAAATATTCATGCAAAAAATCAACAAATTATCCCTATAACGAATAGGGAATTTCTAGCGAATGTGCTCCTATTCAGAAATATTAACAATATAACATTTTTACACCTCGTTTGTCCGGCTTTTTCTGACAAATATTCATGCAAAAAATCAACAAATTATCTCTATAACGAATAGGGAATTTCTAGCGAATGTGCTCCTATTCAGAAATATTAAGAATATAACATTTTTACACCTCGTTTGTCCGGCTTTTTTTGACAAATATTCATACAAAAAATCAACAAATTATCCCTATAACGAATAGGGATTTTATAGCGAATGTGTTCCTATTCAGAAATATTAACAATATAACATTTTTACACCTCGTTTGTCCGGCTTTTTTTGACAAATATTCATACAAAAAATCAACAAATTAACCCTATAACGAATAGGGATTTTATAGCGAATGTGTTCCTATTCAGAAATATTAACAATATAACATTTTTACACCTCGTTTGTACGGCTTTTTTTGACTAATATTAATACAAAAAATCAACAAATTATCCCTATAACGAATAGGGAATTTCTAGCGAATGTGCTTCTATTCTGAAATATTAACAATATAACATTTTTACACCTCGTTTGTCCGGCTTTTTTTGACAAATATTCATGCAAAAAATCAACAAATTATCCCTATAACGAATAGTGATTTTATAGCGAATGTGTTCCCATTCAGAAATATCAAAAATAATAACATTTTTACACCTCGTTTGTCCGGCTTTTTCTGACAAATATTCATGCAAAAAATCAACAAATTATCCCTATAACGAATAAGGAATTTCTAAGAATGTGCTCCCATTCAGAAATATTAAGAATATAACATTTTACACCTCGTTTGTCCGGCTTTTTTTGACAAATATTCATACAAAAAATCAATCAACAAATTATCCCTATAACGAATAGGGAATTTCTAGCGAATGTGCTTCTATTCAGAAATATTAACAATATAACATTTTTACACCTCGTTTGTCCGGCTTTTTTTGGCAAATATTCATGCAAAAAATCAACAAATTATCCCTATAATGAATAGTGATTTTATAGCGAATGTGTTCCTATTCAGAAATATTAACAATATAACATTTTTACACCTCGTTTGTCCGGCTTTTTCTGACAAATATTCATGCAAAAAATCAACAAATTATCTCTATAACGAATAGGGATTTTATAGCGAATGTGTTCCTATTCAGAAATATTAACAATATAACATTTTTACACCTCGTTTGTACGGCTTTTTTTGACAAATATTCATACAAAAAATCAACAAATTAACCCTATAACGAATAGGGATTTTATAGCGAATGTGTTCCTATTCAGAAATATTAACAATATAACATTTTTACACCTCGTTTGTACGGCTTTTTTTGACAAATATTAATACAAAAAATCAACAAATTATCCCTATAACGAATAGGGAATTTCTAGCGAATGTGCTTCTATTCAGAAATATTAACAATATAACATTTTTACACCTCGTTTGTCCGGCTTTTTTTGACAAATATTCATGCAAAAAATCAACAAATTATCCCTATAACGAATAGTGATTTTATAGCGAATGTGTTCCCATTCAGAAATATCAAAAATAATAACATTTTTACACCTCGTTTGTCCGGCTTTTTTTGACAAATATTCATACAAAAAATCAACAAATTAACCCTATAACGAATAGTGATTTTATAGCGAATGTGTTCCCATTCAGAACTGGACGTGTTCAACGCCTCTCGACGATTGGCCGGGGGACTGGATGGAAGAAGTGGGCAGTGCCGGTGCGCGCAACCCCGATCCCGCTCAACTCGATCAAATTCGATGCTCCCCCCCCCCCAAAGTCAGGCGCCGCGCGGAGTGTCGCGAACGGCGAATTTGAATTCCAGCCCTCTCCCCACCCCCCGCCCTTTCTCTCCCCCCCCCCCCCCCGATCGTCCCACCATCCCGTCCCAGCACTTATCTCTTCTCCGTTCCGACACATTATAACCCCTCGATCGGACCGTCTCTCGCTCGCCCCCCTCCGTGATCCGGACCCCGGGCGAAAGGAGCCGCTTCTTCCCACGAAGAAAGGACAGCCCGCCCCCGCCCCCCCGTTCCCCCCGCGGATAGACATCGACTTTATCATAACCTTTTTTACGACGGAATACCCCGGAAGAATTGATCGCCCTTACTCTTGTTGCCTAACGGAATAAAGAAAGACTTCGAATTCGCCTCAGATTGCCCAATTGCCTAGGGTTCGGGAAACCCACTTGGGAGTTCGAAACGCGACATTAGTATTTAATAGCGGGACATAGAAGGGCTGAGAATTAGGAGTTTAAATTGAAAATTCCAGAGATATGCGGCCCATCTGCTTGAAATTCTAAGGAACGCACAGAAACGATCACTGCATTGTGAGCTGAGCTTAGTATTTAATAGCGGGACATAGAAGGGCTGAGAATTAGGAGTTTAAATTGAAAATTCCAGAGATACGCGGCCCATCTGCTTGAAATTCTAAGGAACGCACAGAAACGATCACTGCATTGTGAGCTGAGCTTAGTATTTAATAGCGGAACATAGAAGGCCTAAGAATTAGGAGTTTAAATTGAAAATTCCAGAGATACGCGGCCCATCTGCTTGAAATTCCAAGGAACGCACAGAAACGATCACTGCATTGTGAGCTGAGCTTAGTATTTAATAGCGTGACATAGAAGGGCTGAGAATTAGGAGTTTAAATTGAAAATTCCAGAGATATGCGGCCCATCTGCTTGAAATTCTAAGGAACGCACAGAAACGATCACTGCATTGTGAGCTGAGCTTAGTATTTAATAGCGGGACCTCGAAGGGTTGAGAATTAGGAGTTTAAATTGAAAATTCCAGAGATATGCGGCCCATCTGCTTGAAATTCTAAGGAACGCACAGAAACGATCACTGCATTGTGAGCTGAGCTTAGTATTTAATAGCGGGACATAGAAGGGCTAAGAATTAGGAGTTTAAATTGAAAATTCCAGAGATACGCGGCCCATCTGCTTGAAATTCCAAGGAACGCACAGAAACGATCACTGCATTGTGAGCTGAGCTTACTATTTAATAGCGTGAGAATTAGGAGTTTAAATTGAAAATTCCAGAGATATGCGGCCCATCTGCTTGAAATTCTAAGGAACGCACAGAAACGATCACTGCATTGTGAGCTGAGCTTAGTATTTAATAGCGGGACATAGAAGGGCTAAGAATTAGGAGTTTAAATTGAAAATTCCAGAGATACGCGGCCCATCTGCTTGAAATTCCAAGGAACGCACAGAAACGATCACTGCATTGTGAGCTGAGCTTAGTATTTAATAGCGGGACATAGAAGGGCTAAGAATTAGGAGTTTAAATTGAAAATTCCAGAGATACGCGGCCCATCTGCTTGAAATTCCAAGGAACGCACAGAAACGATCACTGCATTGTGAGCTGAGCTTATTATTTAATAGCGCCACATAGAAGGGCTGAGAATTAGGAGTTTAAATTGAAAATTCCAGAGATATGCGGCCCATCTGCTTGAAATTCTAAGGAACGCACAGAAACGATCACTGCATTGTGAGCTGAGCTTAGTATTTAATAGCGGGACATAGAAGGGCTAAGAATTAGGAGTTTAAATTGAAAATTCCAGAGATACGCGGCCCATCTGCTTGAAATTCCAAGGAACGCACAGAAACGATCACTGCATTGTGAGCTGAGCTTACTATTTAATAGCGTGAGAATTAGGAGTTTAAATTGAAAATTCCAGAGATATGCGGCCCATCTGCTTGAAATTCTAAGGAACGCACAGAAACGATCACTGCATTGTGAGCTGAGCTTAGTATTTAATAGCGGAACATAGAAGGCCTAAGAATTAGGAGTTTAAATTGAAAATTCCAGAGATACGCGGCCCATCTGCTTGAAATTCCAAGGAACGCACAGAAACGATCACTGCATTGTGAGCTGAGCTTAGTATTTAATAGCGTGACATAGAAGGGCTGAGAATTAGGAGTTTAAATTGAAAATTCCAGAGATATGCGGCCCATCTGCTTGAAATTCTAAGGAACGCACAGAAACGATCACTGCATTGTGAGCTGAGCTTAGTATTTAATAGCGGGACCTCGAAGGGTTGAGAATTAGGAGTTTAAATTGAAAATTCCAGAGATATGCGGCCCATCTGCTTGAAATTCTAAGGAACGCACAGAAACGATCACTGCATTGTGAGCTGAGCTTAGTATTTAATAGCGGGACATAGAAGGGCTAAGAATTAGGAGTTTAAATTGAAAATTCCAGAGATACGCGGCCCATCTGCTTGAAATTCCAAGGAACGCACAGAAACGATCACTGCATTGTGAGCTGAGCTTACTATTTAATAGCGTGAGAATTAGGAGTTTAAATTGAAAATTCCAGAGATATGCGGCCCATCTGCTTGAAATTCTAAGGAACGCACAGAAACGATCACTGCATTGTGAGCTGAGCTTAGTATTTAATAGCGGGACATAGAAGGGCTAAGAATTAGGAGTTTAAATTGAAAATTCCAGAGATACGCGGCCCATCTGCTTGAAATTCCAAGGAACGCACAGAAACGATCACTGCATTGTGAGCTGAGCTTAGTATTTAATAGCGGGACATAGAAGGGCTAAGAATTAGGAGTTTAAATTGAAAATTCCAGAGATACGCGGCCCATCTGCTTGAAATTCCAAGGAACGCACAGAAACGATCACTGCATTGTGAGCTGAGCTTATTATTTAATAGCGCCACATAGAAGGGCTGAGAATTAGGAGTTTAAATTGAAAATTCCAGAGATATGCGGCCCATCTGCTTGAAATTCTAAGGAACGCACAGAAACGATCACTGCATTGTGAGCTGAGCTTAGTATTTAATAGCGGGACATAGAAGGGCTAAGAATTAGGAGTTTAAATTGAAAATTCCAGAGATACGCGGCCCATCTGCTTGAAATTCCAAGGAACGCACAGAAACGATCACTGCATTGTGAGCTGAGCTTACTATTTAATAGCGTGAGAATTAGGAGTTTAAATTGAAAATTCCAGAGATATGCGGCCCATCTGCTTGAAATTCTAAGGAACGCACAGAAACGATCACTGCATTGTGAGCTGAGCTTAGTATTTAATAGCGTGACATAGAAGGGCTGAGAATTAGGAGTTTAAATTGAAAATTCCAGAGATATGCGGCCCATCTGCTTGAAATTCTAAGGAACGCACAGAAACGATCACTGCATTGTGAGCTGAGCTTAGTATTTAATAGCGCCACATAGAAGGGCTGAGAATTAGGAGTTTAAATTGAAAATTCCAGAGATATGCGGCCCATCTGCTTGAAATTCTAAGGAACGCACAGAAACGATCACTGCATTGTGAGCTGAGCTTAGTATTTAATAGCGGGACATAGAAGGGCTAAGAATTAGGAGTTTAAATTGAAAATTCCAGAGATACGCGGCCCATCTGCTTGAAATTCCAAGGAACGCACAGAAACGATCACTGCATTGTGAGCTGAGCTTATTATTTAATAGCGCCACATAGAAGGGCTGAGAATTAGGAGTTTAAATTGAAAATTCCAGAGATATGCGGCCCATCTGCTTGAAATTCTAAGGAACGCACAGAAACGATCACTGCATTGTGAGCTGAGCTTAGTATTTAATAGCGGGACATAGAAGGGCTAAGAATTAGGAGTTTAAATTGAAAATTCCAGAGATACGCGGCCCATCTGCTTGAAATTCCAAGGAACGCACAGAAACGATCACTGCATTGTGAGCTGAGCTTAGTTCTTATCGCTAAACTATTATTCTCCGCTAGTTTTAGGAAAAAGGGTCTGGTCGGAATTGAATAATTTAATGTTTGCAATAAATGTCGCGGGTTCATGAACCAATTCGCGGATTCTAAGTTTCCTTTAGGATTCTTATCGCTAAAGTATTATTCTCCGCTAGCTTTAGGAAAAAGTGTCTGGTCGGAATTGAATAATTTAATGTTTGCAATAAATGTCGCGGGTTCATGAACCAATTCGCGGATTCTAAGTTTCCTTTAGGATTCTTATCGCTAAACTATTATTCTCCGCTAGCTTTAGGAAAAAGTGTCTGGTCGGAATTGAATAATTTAATGTTTGCAATAAATGTCGCGGGTTCATGAACCAATTCGCGGATTCTAAGTTTCCTTTAGGATTCTTATCGCTAAAGTATTATTCTCCGCTAGCTTTAGGAAAAAGTGTCTGGTCGGAATTGAATAATTTAATGTTTGCAATAAATGTCGCGGGTTCATGAACCAATTCGCGGATTCTAAGTTTCCTTTAGGATTCTTATCGCTAAAGTATTATTCTCCGCTAGCTTTAGGAAAAAGTGTCTGGTCGGAATTGAATAATTTAATGTTTGCAATAAATGTCGCGGGTTCATGAACCAATTCGCGGCTTCTAAAGTTTCCTTTAGGATTCTTATCGCTAAAGTATTATTCTCCGCTAGCTTTAGGAAAAATAAATGTCGCGGGTTCATGAACCAATTCGCGGATTCTAAAGTTTCCTTTAGGATTCTTATCGCTAAACTATTATTCTCCGCTAGCTTTAGGAAAAAGTGTCTGGTCGGAATTGAATAATTTAATGTTTGCAATAAATGTCGCGGGTTCATGAACCAATTCGCGGATTCTAATGTTTCCTTTAGGATTCTTATCGCTAAAGTATTATTCTCCGCTAGCTTTAGGAAAAATAAATGTCGCGGGTTCATGAACCAATTCGCGGATTCTAAAGTTTCCTTTAGGATTCTTATCGCTAAACTATTATTCTCCGCTAGCTTTAGGAAAAAGTGTCTGGTCGGAATTGAATAATTTAATGTTTGCAATAAATGTCGCGGATTCTAAAGTTTCCTTTAGGATTCTTATCGCTAAAGTATTATTCTCCGCTAGCTTTAGGAAAAAGTGTCTGGTCGGAATTGAATAATTTAATGTTTGCAATAAATGTCGCGGGTTCATGAACCAATTCGCGGCTTCTAAAGTTTCCTTTAGGATTCTTATCGCTAAAGTATTATTCTCCGCTAGCTTTAGGAAAAAGTGTCTGGTCGGAATTGAATAATTTAATGTTTGCAATAAATGTCGCGGGTTCATGAACCAATTCGCGGATTCTAAAGTTTCCTTTAGGATTCTTATCGCTAAACTATTATTCTCAGCTAGTTTTAGGAAAAAGGGTCTGGTCGGAATTGAATAATTTAATGTTTGCAATAAATGTCGCGGGTTCATGAACCGATTCGCGGATTCTAAAGTTTCCTTTAGGATTCTTATCGCTAAAGTATTATTCTCCGCTAGCTTTAGGAAAAATAAATGTCGCGGGTTCATGAACCAATTCGCGGATTCTAAAGTTTCCTTTAGGATTCTTATCGCTAAACTATTATTCTCCGCTAGCTTTAGGAAAAAGTGTCTGGTCGGAATTGAATAATTTAATGTTTGCAATAAATGTCGCGGGTTCATGAACCAATTCGCGGATTCTAAAGTTTCCTTTAGGATTCTTATCGCTAAACTATTATTCTCAGCTAGTTTTAGGAAAAAGTGTCTGGTCGGAATTGAATAATTTAATGTTTGCAATAAATGTCGCGGGTTCATGAACCAATTCGCGGCTTCTAAAGTTTCCTTTAGGATTCTTATCGCTAAAGTATTATTCTCCGCTAGCTT
>JAIXHY010000027.1:686976-749634 GCA_020449905.1 Globodera pallida | reverse complement strand
TTCTGTGTTGTAATGTTTAGAACAACCCAGACTTTTTGCCCTGAGGCTATGTTTATGCATCCAAGGTCACAAGACCATAACCAAATCCTTAACTAACTCCCCCCCCCCCCCATTAAAACAATTCATGACTTGAGGCAAAATGTCTGGACGTTAACGCATGTGCCGGTAGAACGATCCTGACATTTTGCCCTGAGGCTATATCTTTGTTATCCGTTTGACAGCCGTTTAACGACCGGAGATTTATATCTCCGATCATGACCGGCTGTTACACAATTGCAAAATTGATCCAAATTGCCTCAGGGCTTTTGGATCAATTTTGCAGACAGACGGTTGATCAAAATAGGTACTATTTAAAGCCCCTCTTTTTGGCAGTTACATCAACTGTTAAATGGGCAGAAGCTGTTCCCTTGCCCCGGGCAAAAGCCGTTTNNCCCCCAAATGCCAAAAAGGGCAAAATCGGTTTTTGTATCGCGGCATACTATGGATGCCTCGTTCCAATTTTTTAAGCATCTAAATTACGCTCGTTGGGGTAGGCGCCATGCGTTTACCCCTAATCCCTCAATTTTTTAGCGGGATGGCACATTTAGCGATTTGTGTAGGGTTTTTTTGTTTATGCTAATTTGTGTTTAATTTTTTAATTTTTTAGTGCCGAATATTACCCATCGACAAATGGACGCCAACAACAACAACATCTGCAATTCTGACTACATGAGCCGCACCGGNTTCTGTGTTGTAATGTTTAGAACAACCCAGACTTTTTGCCCTGAGGCTATGTTTATGCATCCAAGGTCACAAGACCATAACCAAATCCTTAACTAACTCCCCCCCCCCCCCATTAAAACAATTCATGACTTGAGGCAAAATGTCTGGACGTTAACGCATGTGCCGGTAGAACGATCCTGACATTTTGCCCTGAGGCTATATCTTTGTTATCCGTTTGACAGCCGTTTAACGACCGGAGATTTATATCTCCGATCATGACCGGCTGTTACACAATTGCAAAATTGATCCAAATTGCCTCAGGGCTTTTGGATCAATTTTGCAGACAGACGGTTGATCAAAATAGGTACTATTTAAAGCCCCTCTTTTTGGCAGTTACATCAACTGTTAAATGGGCAGAAGCTGTTCCCTTGCCCCGGGCAAAAGCCGTTTNNCCCCCAAATGCCAAAAAGGGCAAAATCGGTTTTTGTATCGCGGCATACTATGGATGCCTCGTTCCAATTTTTTAAGCATCTAAATTACGCTCGTTGGGGTAGGCGCCATGCGTTTACCCCTAATCCCTCAATTTTTTAGCGGGATGGCACATTTAGCGATTTGTGTAGGGTTTTTTTGTTTATGCTAATTTGTGTTTAATTTTTTAATTTTTTAGTGCCGAATATTACCCATCGACAAATGGACGCCAACAACAACAACATCTGCAATTCTGACTACATGAGCCGCACCGGNTTCTGTGTTGTAATGTTTAGAACAACCCAGACTTTTTGCCCTGAGGCTATGTTTATGCATCCAAGGTCACAAGACCATAACCAAATCCTTAACTAACTCCCCCCCCCCCCCATTAAAACAATTCATGACTTGAGGCAAAATGTCTGGACGTTAACGCATGTGCCGGTAGAACGATCCTGACATTTTGCCCTGAGGCTATATCTTTGTTATCCGTTTGACAGCCGTTTAACGACCGGAGATTTATATCTCCGATCATGACCGGCTGTTACACAATTGCAAAATTGATCCAAATTGCCTCAGGGCTTTTGGATCAATTTTGCAGACAGACGGTTGATCAAAATAGGTACTATTTAAAGCCCCTCTTTTTGGCAGTTACATCAACTGTTAAATGGGCAGAAGCTGTTCCCTTGCCCCGGGCAAAAGCCGTTTNNCCCCCAAATGCCAAAAAGGGCAAAATCGGTTTTTGTATCGCGGCATACTATGGATGCCTCGTTCCAATTTTTTAAGCATCTAAATTACGCTC
Source organism: Globodera pallida (assembly GCA_020449905.1). Taxonomy (NCBI): domain Eukaryota; kingdom Metazoa; phylum Nematoda; class Chromadorea; order Rhabditida; family Heteroderidae; genus Globodera; species Globodera pallida. Next base: position 747,665 of record JAIXHY010000027.1, on the reverse strand, counting down.
GTTGGGGTAGGCGCCATGCGTTTACCCCTAATCCCTCAATTTTTTAGCGGGATGGCACATTTAGCGATTTGTGTAGGGTTTTTTTGTTTATGCTAATTTGTGTTTAATTTTTTAATTTTTTAGTGCCGAATATTACCCATCGACAAATGGACGCCAACAACAACAACATCTGCAATTCTGACTACATGAGCCGCACCGGNTTCTGTGTTGTAATGTTTAGAACAACCCAGACTTTTTGCCCTGAGGCTATGTTTATGCATCCAAGGTCACAAGACCATAACCAAATCCTTAACTAACTCCCCCCCCCCCCCATTAAAACAATTCATGACTTGAGGCAAAATGTCTGGACGTTAACGCATGTGCCGGTAGAACGATCCTGACATTTTGCCCTGAGGCTATATCTTTGTTATCCGTTTGACAGCCGTTTAACGACCGGAGATTTATATCTCCGATCATGACCGGCTGTTACACAATTGCAAAATTGATCCAAATTGCCTCAGGGCTTTTGGATCAATTTTGCAGACAGACGGTTGATCAAAATAGGTACTATTTAAAGCCCCTCTTTTTGGCAGTTACATCAACTGTTAAATGGGCAGAAGCTGTTCCCTTGCCCCGGGCAAAAGCCGTTTNNCCCCCAAATGCCAAAAAGGGCAAAATCGGTTTTTGTATCGCGGCATACTATGGATGCCTCGTTCCAATTTTTTAAGCATCTAAATTACGCTCGTTGGGGTAGGCGCCATGCGTTTACCCCTAATCCCTCAATTTTTTAGCGGGATGGCACATTTAGCGATTTGTGTAGGGTTTTTTTGTTTATGCTAATTTGTGTTTAATTTTTTAATTTTTTAGTGCCGAATATTACCCATCGACAAATGGACGCCAACAACAACAACATCTGCAATTCTGACTACATGAGCCGCACCGGNTTCTGTGTTGTAATGTTTAGAACAACCCAGACTTTTTGCCCTGAGGCTATGTTTATGCATCCAAGGTCACAAGACCATAACCAAATCCTTAACTAACTCCCCCCCCCCCCCATTAAAACAATTCATGACTTGAGGCAAAATGTCTGGACGTTAACGCATGTGCCGGTAGAACGATCCTGACATTTTGCCCTGAGGCTATATCTTTGTTATCCGTTTGACAGCCGTTTAACGACCGGAGATTTATATCTCCGATCATGACCGGCTGTTACACAATTGCAAAATTGATCCAAATTGCCTCAGGGCTTTTGGATCAATTTTGCAGACAGACGGTTGATCAAAATAGGTACTATTTAAAGCCCCTCTTTTTGGCAGTTACATCAACTGTTAAATGGGCAGAAGCTGTTCCCTTGCCCCGGGCAAAAGCCGTTTNNCCCCCAAATGCCAAAAAGGGCAAAATCGGTTTTTGTATCGCGGCATACTATGGATGCCTCGTTCCAATTTTTTAAGCATCTAAATTACGCTCGTTGGGGTAGGCGCCATGCGTTTACCCCTAATCCCTCAATTTTTTAGCGGGATGGCACATTTAGCGATTTGTGTAGGGTTTTTTTGTTTATGCTAATTTGTGTTTAATTTTTTAATTTTTTAGTGCCGAATATTACCCATCGACAAATGGACGCCAACAACAACAACATCTGCAATTCTGACTACATGAGCCGCACCGGNTTCTGTGTTGTAATGTTTAGAACAACCCAGACTTTTTGCCCTGAGGCTATGTTTATGCATCCAAGGTCACAAGACCATAACCAAATCCTTAACTAACTCCCCCCCCCCCCCATTAAAACAATTCATGACTTGAGGCAAAATGTCTGGACGTTAACGCATGTGCCGGTAGAACGATCCTGACATTTTGCCCTGAGGCTATATCTTTGTTATCCGTTTGACAGCCGTTTAACGACCGGAGATTTATATCTCCGATCATGACCGGCTGTTACACAATTGCAAAATTGATCCAAATTGCCTCAGGGCTTTTGGATCAATTTTGCAGACAGACGGTTGATCAAAATAGGTACTATTTAAAGCCCCTCTTTTTGGCAGTTACATCAACTGTTAAATGGGCAGAAGCTGTTCCCTTGCCCCGGGCAAAAGCCGTTTNNCCCCCAAATGCCAAAAAGGGCAAAATCGGTTTTTGTATCGCGGCATACTATGGATGCCTCGTTCCAATTTTTTAAGCATCTAAATTACGCTCGTTGGGGTAGGCGCCATGCGTTTACCCCTAATCCCTCAATTTTTTAGCGGGATGGCACATTTAGCGATTTGTGTAGGGTTTTTTTGTTTATGCTAATTTGTGTTTAATTTTTTAATTTTTTAGTGCCGAATATTACCCATCGACAAATGGACGCCAACAACAACAACATCTGCAATTCTGACTACATGAGCCGCACCGGNTTCTGTGTTGTAATGTTTAGAACAACCCAGACTTTTTGCCCTGAGGCTATGTTTATGCATCCAAGGTCACAAGACCATAACCAAATCCTTAACTAACTCCCCCCCCCCCCCATTAAAACAATTCATGACTTGAGGCAAAATGTCTGGACGTTAACGCATGTGCCGGTAGAACGATCCTGACATTTTGCCCTGAGGCTATATCTTTGTTATCCGTTTGACAGCCGTTTAACGACCGGAGATTTATATCTCCGATCATGACCGGCTGTTACACAATTGCAAAATTGATCCAAATTGCCTCAGGGCTTTTGGATCAATTTTGCAGACAGACGGTTGATCAAAATAGGTACTATTTAAAGCCCCTCTTTTTGGCAGTTACATCAACTGTTAAATGGGCAGAAGCTGTTCCCTTGCCCCGGGCAAAAGCCGTTTNNCCCCCAAATGCCAAAAAGGGCAAAATCGGTTTTTGTATCGCGGCATACTATGGATGCCTCGTTCCAATTTTTTAAGCATCTAAATTACGCTCGTTGGGGTAGGCGCCATGCGTTTACCCCTAATCCCTCAATTTTTTAGCGGGATGGCACATTTAGCGATTTGTGTAGGGTTTTTTTGTTTATGCTAATTTGTGTTTAATTTTTTAATTTTTTAGTGCCGAATATTACCCATCGACAAATGGACGCCAACAACAACAACATCTGCAATTCTGACTACATGAGCCGCACCGGNTTCTGTGTTGTAATGTTTAGAACAACCCAGACTTTTTGCCCTGAGGCTATGTTTATGCATCCAAGGTCACAAGACCATAACCAAATCCTTAACTAACTCCCCCCCCCCCCCATTAAAACAATTCATGACTTGAGGCAAAATGTCTGGACGTTAACGCATGTGCCGGTAGAACGATCCTGACATTTTGCCCTGAGGCTATATCTTTGTTATCCGTTTGACAGCCGTTTAACGACCGGAGATTTATATCTCCGATCATGACCGGCTGTTACACAATTGCAAAATTGATCCAAATTGCCTCAGGGCTTTTGGATCAATTTTGCAGACAGACGGTTGATCAAAATAGGTACTATTTAAAGCCCCTCTTTTTGGCAGTTACATCAACTGTTAAATGGGCAGAAGCTGTTCCCTTGCCCCGGGCAAAAGCCGTTTNNCCCCCAAATGCCAAAAAGGGCAAAATCGGTTTTTGTATCGCGGCATACTATGGATGCCTCGTTCCAATTTTTTAAGCATCTAAATTACGCTCGTTGGGGTAGGCGCCATGCGTTTACCCCTAATCCCTCAATTTTTTAGCGGGATGGCACATTTAGCGATTTGTGTAGGGTTTTTTTGTTTATGCTAATTTGTGTTTAATTTTTTAATTTTTTAGTGCCGAATATTACCCATCGACAAATGGACGCCAACAACAACAACATCTGCAATTCTGACTACATGAGCCGCACCGGNTTCTGTGTTGTAATGTTTAGAACAACCCAGACTTTTTGCCCTGAGGCTATGTTTATGCATCCAAGGTCACAAGACCATAACCAAATCCTTAACTAACTCCCCCCCCCCCCCATTAAAACAATTCATGACTTGAGGCAAAATGTCTGGACGTTAACGCATGTGCCGGTAGAACGATCCTGACATTTTGCCCTGAGGCTATATCTTTGTTATCCGTTTGACAGCCGTTTAACGACCGGAGATTTATATCTCCGATCATGACCGGCTGTTACACAATTGCAAAATTGATCCAAATTGCCTCAGGGCTTTTGGATCAATTTTGCAGACAGACGGTTGATCAAAATAGGTACTATTTAAAGCCCCTCTTTTTGGCAGTTACATCAACTGTTAAATGGGCAGAAGCTGTTCCCTTGCCCCGGGCAAAAGCCGTTTNNCCCCCAAATGCCAAAAAGGGCAAAATCGGTTTTTGTATCGCGGCATACTATGGATGCCTCGTTCCAATTTTTTAAGCATCTAAATTACGCTCGTTGGGGTAGGCGCCATGCGTTTACCCCTAATCCCTCAATTTTTTAGCGGGATGGCACATTTAGCGATTTGTGTAGGGTTTTTTTGTTTATGCTAATTTGTGTTTAATTTTTTAATTTTTTAGTGCCGAATATTACCCATCGACAAATGGACGCCAACAACAACAACATCTGCAATTCTGACTACATGAGCCGCACCGGNTTCTGTGTTGTAATGTTTAGAACAACCCAGACTTTTTGCCCTGAGGCTATGTTTATGCATCCAAGGTCACAAGACCATAACCAAATCCTTAACTAACTCCCCCCCCCCCCCATTAAAACAATTCATGACTTGAGGCAAAATGTCTGGACGTTAACGCATGTGCCGGTAGAACGATCCTGACATTTTGCCCTGAGGCTATATCTTTGTTATCCGTTTGACAGCCGTTTAACGACCGGAGATTTATATCTCCGATCATGACCGGCTGTTACACAATTGCAAAATTGATCCAAATTGCCTCAGGGCTTTTGGATCAATTTTGCAGACAGACGGTTGATCAAAATAGGTACTATTTAAAGCCCCTCTTTTTGGCAGTTACATCAACTGTTAAATGGGCAGAAGCTGTTCCCTTGCCCCGGGCAAAAGCCGTTTNNCCCCCAAATGCCAAAAAGGGCAAAATCGGTTTTTGTATCGCGGCATACTATGGATGCCTCGTTCCAATTTTTTAAGCATCTAAATTACGCTCGTTGGGGTAGGCGCCATGCGTTTACCCCTAATCCCTCAATTTTTTAGCGGGATGGCACATTTAGCGATTTGTGTAGGGTTTTTTTGTTTATGCTAATTTGTGTTTAATTTTTTAATTTTTTAGTGCCGAATATTACCCATCGACAAATGGACGCCAACAACAACAACATCTGCAATTCTGACTACATGAGCCGCACCGGNTTCTGTGTTGTAATGTTTAGAACAACCCAGACTTTTTGCCCTGAGGCTATGTTTATGCATCCAAGGTCACAAGACCATAACCAAATCCTTAACTAACTCCCCCCCCCCCCCATTAAAACAATTCATGACTTGAGGCAAAATGTCTGGACGTTAACGCATGTGCCGGTAGAACGATCCTGACATTTTGCCCTGAGGCTATATCTTTGTTATCCGTTTGACAGCCGTTTAACGACCGGAGATTTATATCTCCGATCATGACCGGCTGTTACACAATTGCAAAATTGATCCAAATTGCCTCAGGGCTTTTGGATCAATTTTGCAGACAGACGGTTGATCAAAATAGGTACTATTTAAAGCCCCTCTTTTTGGCAGTTACATCAACTGTTAAATGGGCAGAAGCTGTTCCCTTGCCCCGGGCAAAAGCCGTTTNNCCCCCAAATGCCAAAAAGGGCAAAATCGGTTTTTGTATCGCGGCATACTATGGATGCCTCGTTCCAATTTTTTAAGCATCTAAATTACGCTCGTTGGGGTAGGCGCCATGCGTTTACCCCTAATCCCTCAATTTTTTAGCGGGATGGCACATTTAGCGATTTGTGTAGGGTTTTTTTGTTTATGCTAATTTGTGTTTAATTTTTTAATTTTTTAGTGCCGAATATTACCCATCGACAAATGGACGCCAACAACAACAACATCTGCAATTCTGACTACATGAGCCGCACCGGNTTCTGTGTTGTAATGTTTAGAACAACCCAGACTTTTTGCCCTGAGGCTATGTTTATGCATCCAAGGTCACAAGACCATAACCAAATCCTTAACTAACTCCCCCCCCCCCCCATTAAAACAATTCATGACTTGAGGCAAAATGTCTGGACGTTAACGCATGTGCCGGTAGAACGATCCTGACATTTTGCCCTGAGGCTATATCTTTGTTATCCGTTTGACAGCCGTTTAACGACCGGAGATTTATATCTCCGATCATGACCGGCTGTTACACAATTGCAAAATTGATCCAAATTGCCTCAGGGCTTTTGGATCAATTTTGCAGACAGACGGTTGATCAAAATAGGTACTATTTAAAGCCCCTCTTTTTGGCAGTTACATCAACTGTTAAATGGGCAGAAGCTGTTCCCTTGCCCCGGGCAAAAGCCGTTTNNCCCCCAAATGCCAAAAAGGGCAAAATCGGTTTTTGTATCGCGGCATACTATGGATGCCTCGTTCCAATTTTTTAAGCATCTAAATTACGCTCGTTGGGGTAGGCGCCATGCGTTTACCCCTAATCCCTCAATTTTTTAGCGGGATGGCACATTTAGCGATTTGTGTAGGGTTTTTTTGTTTATGCTAATTTGTGTTTAATTTTTTAATTTTTTAGTGCCGAATATTACCCATCGACAAATGGACGCCAACAACAACAACATCTGCAATTCTGACTACATGAGCCGCACCGGNTTCTGTGTTGTAATGTTTAGAACAACCCAGACTTTTTGCCCTGAGGCTATGTTTATGCATCCAAGGTCACAAGACCATAACCAAATCCTTAACTAACTCCCCCCCCCCCCCATTAAAACAATTCATGACTTGAGGCAAAATGTCTGGACGTTAACGCATGTGCCGGTAGAACGATCCTGACATTTTGCCCTGAGGCTATATCTTTGTTATCCGTTTGACAGCCGTTTAACGACCGGAGATTTATATCTCCGATCATGACCGGCTGTTACACAATTGCAAAATTGATCCAAATTGCCTCAGGGCTTTTGGATCAATTTTGCAGACAGACGGTTGATCAAAATAGGTACTATTTAAAGCCCCTCTTTTTGGCAGTTACATCAACTGTTAAATGGGCAGAAGCTGTTCCCTTGCCCCGGGCAAAAGCCGTTTNNCCCCCAAATGCCAAAAAGGGCAAAATCGGTTTTTGTATCGCGGCATACTATGGATGCCTCGTTCCAATTTTTTAAGCATCTAAATTACGCTCGTTGGGGTAGGCGCCATGCGTTTACCCCTAATCCCTCAATTTTTTAGCGGGATGGCACATTTAGCGATTTGTGTAGGGTTTTTTTGTTTATGCTAATTTGTGTTTAATTTTTTAATTTTTTAGTGCCGAATATTACCCATCGACAAATGGACGCCAACAACAACAACATCTGCAATTCTGACTACATGAGCCGCACCGGNTTCTGTGTTGTAATGTTTAGAACAACCCAGACTTTTTGCCCTGAGGCTATGTTTATGCATCCAAGGTCACAAGACCATAACCAAATCCTTAACTAACTCCCCCCCCCCCCCATTAAAACAATTCATGACTTGAGGCAAAATGTCTGGACGTTAACGCATGTGCCGGTAGAACGATCCTGACATTTTGCCCTGAGGCTATATCTTTGTTATCCGTTTGACAGCCGTTTAACGACCGGAGATTTATATCTCCGATCATGACCGGCTGTTACACAATTGCAAAATTGATCCAAATTGCCTCAGGGCTTTTGGATCAATTTTGCAGACAGACGGTTGATCAAAATAGGTACTATTTAAAGCCCCTCTTTTTGGCAGTTACATCAACTGTTAAATGGGCAGAAGCTGTTCCCTTGCCCCGGGCAAAAGCCGTTTNNCCCCCAAATGCCAAAAAGGGCAAAATCGGTTTTTGTATCGCGGCATACTATGGATGCCTCGTTCCAATTTTTTAAGCATCTAAATTACGCTCGTTGGGGTAGGCGCCATGCGTTTACCCCTAATCCCTCAATTTTTTAGCGGGATGGCACATTTAGCGATTTGTGTAGGGTTTTTTTGTTTATGCTAATTTGTGTTTAATTTTTTAATTTTTTAGTGCCGAATATTACCCATCGACAAATGGACGCCAACAACAACAACATCTGCAATTCTGACTACATGAGCCGCACCGGNTTCTGTGTTGTAATGTTTAGAACAACCCAGACTTTTTGCCCTGAGGCTATGTTTATGCATCCAAGGTCACAAGACCATAACCAAATCCTTAACTAACTCCCCCCCCCCCCCATTAAAACAATTCATGACTTGAGGCAAAATGTCTGGACGTTAACGCATGTGCCGGTAGAACGATCCTGACATTTTGCCCTGAGGCTATATCTTTGTTATCCGTTTGACAGCCGTTTAACGACCGGAGATTTATATCTCCGATCATGACCGGCTGTTACACAATTGCAAAATTGATCCAAATTGCCTCAGGGCTTTTGGATCAATTTTGCAGACAGACGGTTGATCAAAATAGGTACTATTTAAAGCCCCTCTTTTTGGCAGTTACATCAACTGTTAAATGGGCAGAAGCTGTTCCCTTGCCCCGGGCAAAAGCCGTTTNNCCCCCAAATGCCAAAAAGGGCAAAATCGGTTTTTGTATCGCGGCATACTATGGATGCCTCGTTCCAATTTTTTAAGCATCTAAATTACGCTCGTTGGGGTAGGCGCCATGCGTTTACCCCTAATCCCTCAATTTTTTAGCGGGATGGCACATTTAGCGATTTGTGTAGGGTTTTTTTGTTTATGCTAATTTGTGTTTAATTTTTTAATTTTTTAGTGCCGAATATTACCCATCGACAAATGGACGCCAACAACAACAACATCTGCAATTCTGACTACATGAGCCGCACCGGNTTCTGTGTTGTAATGTTTAGAACAACCCAGACTTTTTGCCCTGAGGCTATGTTTATGCATCCAAGGTCACAAGACCATAACCAAATCCTTAACTAACTCCCCCCCCCCCCCATTAAAACAATTCATGACTTGAGGCAAAATGTCTGGACGTTAACGCATGTGCCGGTAGAACGATCCTGACATTTTGCCCTGAGGCTATATCTTTGTTATCCGTTTGACAGCCGTTTAACGACCGGAGATTTATATCTCCGATCATGACCGGCTGTTACACAATTGCAAAATTGATCCAAATTGCCTCAGGGCTTTTGGATCAATTTTGCAGACAGACGGTTGATCAAAATAGGTACTATTTAAAGCCCCTCTTTTTGGCAGTTACATCAACTGTTAAATGGGCAGAAGCTGTTCCCTTGCCCCGGGCAAAAGCCGTTTNNCCCCCAAATGCCAAAAAGGGCAAAATCGGTTTTTGTATCGCGGCATACTATGGATGCCTCGTTCCAATTTTTTAAGCATCTAAATTACGCTCGTTGGGGTAGGCGCCATGCGTTTACCCCTAATCCCTCAATTTTTTAGCGGGATGGCACATTTAGCGATTTGTGTAGGGTTTTTTTGTTTATGCTAATTTGTGTTTAATTTTTTAATTTTTTAGTGCCGAATATTACCCATCGACAAATGGACGCCAACAACAACAACATCTGCAATTCTGACTACATGAGCCGCACCGGTTTTCTTTGTCGATCAAAACACTATCATTCATTTTTTGTCTTCGAATTTGTCACTTTCGCAAAAAAAAATCCAGAAAAGAATAAAAACCATTTGGAAGCTTTTGTAGGGTTGAAGCTATTGTAAAAAGTTTCTGACCTTATCTTTTTTGGTATTTGTCCATTTTTGAGAATGCAATAGATTTTTGACTATTAGAGATGGCGAACGAGAACTCGATCGGTCGGGTCTAATGAAATATAAACTATGCGAAAATTGATAATTGTCGATATTCCTGGATGAATTTTTGGGTTAAGAAAAAGGGTTATATTTGTGAACAAAATCGCTTTTAGAAAAAGTGAACGAATTCGGTTCCGGGGTTCGAAATGTCCACACATACAGGACGGGCGCCATCCCTCTCCGGATTCGTCCTCAAAATTCCCTTTTTGTTGTCCAATTAATTAGTAAATTACTCGTTGATGTGAATGAAGCTGCAAATTTTGTTCTGACGGGCCCGGAAGCTAAAGCGACGAGCTTCGGCGAAAAACGCCGTCGGGCGAATTTGTTTAAATATTTTTTTGAAAAATATTGGCTAAAAGATGTTTAATACCGACTTTTAGTTGTACGTCTCCTTTCAATTTATTTTTGTTCACTTTAATTGCCAAAAATTATTCACTTCACACCAGCAGGGATGGGCAAAATTGGAAAATTAAAGGTAAAAAGTAGAGTTGGCCGAGATCGGGATCGGGCGGAATTATCCCGGTTTTTGGAATCCCAATCCCGGTTTTTGAAAAGTCGTAATCCCGATCCCGGCCAACTTTAGTAAAGTAAAAAATGAAAAGTAAAACCCGGAAGAACCAAATCCGGGATTCTTTCAATCTCAACGTTTATTTCAGGGTTCGTAGTCGTACTTGTATGCCAGGTACAGTCTGGGAAACGGACCCTCGTACTTACAAATTTAAAAGCGTACTTATTTCCAAGAATGTACTTTGAAAATGACAGTTTGGCGGGAGTGTTGAAAATTTAGATATTTAAATGGGAAATACCTTTTCATGTTTTGACATTGTGTCGATTAAAAATTTTCAATAGGAAATGGCTATTTTACGGTACAACTCGATTGGGCGCGCACGATTGGGCGCCGACAAGTTTTTCGTTAAAACTTTGTTCAAAAAGTAACCAAACCAAACATTCTTTGTATCATTCGAAAGCATTTAATAAGTATAAGCTTACAAAGGCAAAAGCTAAACGATTCGACTTAAAAGAAAGTTATGACGTCTCCACGACAAAAATGGCAATTTTCACAGGTTTTAAACCTATAACCTTTTTTTGAAAAGACGAATCGGTTAGCCTTTTTGATTTTTTCTTTTTGCTATTTTGTTTGATTTCTTTAAAAAGATTCATTAATCTTAAAGCTTTAAAAAAATTATATTTTTAAAAATGTGCTTGAAAATCTGGAAATTGGTTTTGGAAGTGTACTTTGATTAAAATCTTTTTGGTTTGACGTATTTATTTGTTACAATTTCTTTGTCTGGCAAAAATGTGCCACTTTATTTGAGCAACGTTTAGTTTATGTTCTCTCATTTTTAATTTCCCTCAAATTTCGTCGTCCTCAATTCTTCTTCTCTTTCTGGGCTCATTTGAACTTTCGTTTGCGTCAAGCAATCTGAAAATAGAAATATAATAGAATTGGACGGGACCGGGAACCCGACCAGGACCGTTAGGGCAATTCCCGCTTTTTGGAATCCCAGTCCTGGTTTAAAAGCTGGCCCTGATCCCGGCTTTCACTGTCCCGGTCCCGATTTCCCCCAAAAATCCCGGTCCCGATTCTCCCTCAAAATCCCGGTCCCGATTTCCCCCAGAAATCCCGGTCCCGATTCCCCTCAAAATCCCGGTCCCGATTTCCCCCAAAAATCCCGGGCCCGATTCCCCTCAAAATCCCGGTCCCGATTTCCCCCAAAAATCCCGGGCCCGATTCCCCTCAAAATCCCGGTCCCGATTTCCCCCAAAAATCCCGGTCCCGATTCTCCCTCAAAATCCCGGTCCCGATTTCCCCCAAAAATCCCGGTCCCGATTCTCCCTCAAAATCCCGGTCCCGATTTCCCCCAAAAATCCCGGGCCCGATTCCCCTCAAAATCCCGGTCCCGATTTCCCCCAAAAATCCCGGTCCCGATTCTCCCTCAAAATCCCGGTCCCGATTTCCCCCAGAAATCCCGGTCCCGATTCCCCTCAAAATCCCGGTCCCGATTTCCCCCAAAAATCCCGGGCCCGATTCCCCTCAAAATCCCGGTCCCGATTTCCCCCAAAAATCCCGGGCCCGATTCCCCTCAAAATCCCGGTCCCGATTTCCCCCAAAAATCCCGGTCCCGATTCTCCCTCAAAATCCCGGTCCCGATTTCCCCCAAAAATCCCGGTCCCGATTCTCCCTCAAAATCCCGATCCCGATTTCCCCCAAAAATCCCGGTCCCGATTCTTCCTCAAAATCCCGGTCCCGATTCTCCCTCAAAATCCCGTTCCCGATTCCCCCACAAAAACCCGGCCACGATTTCCCCCAAAAATCCCGGTGCCGATTCTCCCTCAAAATCCCGTCCCGATTCCCCCTCAATATCCCGGCCCGATTTCCCCCAAAAATCCCGGTCCCGATTCTCCCTCAAAATCCCGTTCCCGATTCCCCCACAAAAACCCGGCCACGATTTCCCCCAAAAATCCCGGTGCCGATTCTCCCTCAAAATCCCGTCCCGATTCCCCCTCAAAATCCCGGTCCCAATTTCCCCCCAAAAATCCCGGTCCCGACCACTCTAAAATATAAAAACGGAAATGAGTTTAGGTGGAATCCCGGCAAGAACCAGTGTTATGGGGAGAAAATGCGGCAAATGCCATTTTGCCCTTACCCGTCGCCGATGTCACTGTCTTGGAAGTTAATGTCGAGGCAATTCCACGGACACCAATTCCACTCAGCTGCCTCCATTTCCAACTCGGCCCATTTGTCTTCGTCCCGCTCAATTGGACAACGAACAAACAGCCATTTGTCTTCCTTAAAGCGTCGGGACACCAATCGCTCCCGCGTCAAATTATTCCTCAATTCAAATGGCACAATGCCTTCAGAAGACCAATGGTTAAGACAAATGATGAAATTGACTGGATCGGTTGAATTCAGAAATCCCTTAAAAGGAATAAAGGAATTTAAAACAGAGTCCAAAACCAGATGAAGCAGTACCAAGAAGAACATCAACAGAAGATGGAGCAGTATCAGAAAGAACAGCAACAGGCCATCGACGTGTTAACAGAAAAACAAAAGGGTAAACTTATAAATGCTTTCAATATAAAAAACTTGGTCTCTTTTTTGAAAAATAATATTTAAAATCGAAATAACAAATAAATAAAATTATTAGGGTTAACCATTCAAAATCGATGGGATTCTGATGAATGTCACCGAGGCCTCGCGCTCTCTGGGCCCGATCGATCGATTGTCCACTATAATGGAAAGGAAAAGGGTAAAATTTTATTTGGTTAAAGTGATTTGATTAAAAAAGTTTAGGTAAAGAGTTCACATTTTTTTGAATTGAGTTTACTTTTCAGTGTCGTGCTCTGTCCTCGCCGAACGGCCAATTCCAAAAGGCAATGTCGGCATTTTCTATTACGAAGTGAAAATCTTAAGGATAAAATGGTAACTTATAAATATTATAAAAAATTTGTGCTCTGAAATATTATTATATTTAGCTATATTTACATTGGACTTGCGACGAAAGAAATGCCACTGAACAAAACGGTTGGAGAATTCAAAGGCTCTTACGCATACAGCGGAAGCCGTGGACATTTTTTTGGTCACGTGGTCGAGGGATGTTCCCAAATCGTTGGCCGACCGTACATCGAAGGAATTCCTTCGTTTGGCGTCAGTGACGTCATCGGATGCGGCGTGTATTTGGCAACTCGCCAAATCATTTATACAAAAAACGGACAGCGTTTGAGTGAGAAATAAAAAGAATAAAATTAAAGGGAAATTTAATTTAAAAAATACACTCTAAATTTGTCCGTAACTACTTTATTTGTGGATTTATTTTGGTATTTGCAGAAACTACCGGTTTATTTGTCGATTTCGCCGCCGAATTGTTTCCATGCGTTACGTTGTTACGCAATGGCGACAAAATTGAAGCGAACTTTGGGCCGAATTTTGAATACAAATTCTGATGAGGAAGCCGTCCGGACAGTGAAAAACGATTTTTTAAATTTTATTTTTTCTTTGAACAACTTGATCAACAGATTTTATTATTTACAATTCGTTTTATTGAAAATGGGGGGGGGGGGTTTAAAACTGGATTCGAACTGTTAATGAGGTGGGGGAAATTATTACAGGGTGGGTAATTAACCATATTTACCGAAGATAAAAAAGAAGCAATAATTGACCAAATTTTTGACTTCTACATTAAATGTGAATAATAATGAGTCCATATCTAACTCATTTTGGAATCAACCAAACTAAAACAAATTTGGTACCAATCGAATGCTTTGTGTTTAGAAGCTACTATCTAGCCGGAACTAACCGATATTGTGTAAACTTATACATATGGTCAAAAAAGAGCGAAAAACTAAGACATTTTGGCAATTTTTGATTTAGCTTTTCTGAAGAGACCGAAATTTTTCAATTGCATTAAATGTCACGGCAACAATATCCAGAAATGGGCGTCCCTCCAAGCAAGCAAGGGCATTTTTCGGCATCACCGTCAGGGCTTTCAACCTTAAAAAAATTAATTAAAAATTTTCAGTGTCTTTGAATTTGTACTTATAAAAAGATCATTTTAAACCCTACAGTAAGGCCATTTTTCGCTTTGAGCTCATCAAGAAAGTGCTCGCGCCAAACAATTGCGTTAAATTCGTCCGCCTCCTTAACAACGAGAAATTATTATGTAATAAACAAGAGCGTACCCAGGCTTAATTTTTGGACCAAATTTCTTAACATATTCGAGAACAAGGGTTTTAGAATGCCATATTTTTGTGACAAATGCCATAATTTTGAAACTTTGCCATATTTATTTCCACACTTGTTTCTATATTTTAGAACTTTTTTGAAAAATTCCCATTTTTTGAGTAAAATGAGAATCACCGAAAACAGTGCTCCTTGATTCGTACAATTTGAAGTTTTTGGTTGCAAATCTCTTATCGATGTCATAAAAATATCAAATTTAGATCAATGATCAGCTTGTCACTGTCCAAAATCTCGCACAATAATTTCTGATCAATTTGCAAAAAATTGGTTGATTGGATCAACCTTTCCGTATTCTCATCGATGTAATCCAAACACCGGCGAGCAAAGTCCCAAAATAAATAAAAAGAAAATGTAAATTAAATAATTAAACCGGTTTATATTAACTTAGCGGTTATTAAATTGTTTCAAATTTCCAAAATAAATCAAATTATAATAATTGTTGTCTGACAGATAGAAAAAAACATTCCTCACCTCTTTTCCAAGAAAGCGAGCCTGGTCAAATGCGAAAAAAACATTGCGCAACTCCGGTATGGGAAAGTTCAAACATGCTTTGACAAGTTTAGGAAGATTATATTTGTCGGCTAAAAGACAAATAATCCATTAAAAGCATTTTTTTGTTTTTGAAATTTTCAAAACTAAGAATTTTCTATGTTAATTTTTAACAAATTTCAACATAATATAAATTTCTATTAAATTACAAAATTTCTTAAAATTCACCCGCATAAAGCACAGAAATTGCATTGTCTCCGTTCAGTCCACTCAAATCATCGACGTAAATGAAGGCTAACATCGCCTTGAACGTGCCCACCTCGACGTCTATCACCTCCACGGGCTTAATCTCTTAAGAAAAAAGGAAGCTAAGCATAAATAAATTTAAAATTATTTAAACTTTCCCCAAAACTCGCCTCTTTTTCGTCTCCTTCCCCCACTAAAAAGTGAATGGTTTGGTGCGCATAGTTCATGCCAACAATAAATGCTACAAACAGTTCAATAACAATGAAGATATTCATTTTATAATACTAAACTTTTGGTTGGTAACAACTAAAAGTTTATGATAAAAAGTCAATGAAATGCAAGAATGGCATAAATATTGAAGGACATTTTTGAGCAAACAGTGAACAAAAACGGTCACGGTTAAAATCACATTAAATTCACACAGACAACGGACATTTTGTAAAAGCGCATTTTGAGTTAATAACAATAAAGTAATAAAAAATAGGGTTTGAATGATACTTTCT
Organism: Globodera pallida; assembly: GCA_020449905.1. Taxonomy (NCBI): domain Eukaryota; kingdom Metazoa; phylum Nematoda; class Chromadorea; order Rhabditida; family Heteroderidae; genus Globodera; species Globodera pallida. The sequence continues at coordinate 731,874 of JAIXHY010000027.1, read as the reverse complement.
GATTCATTTCCCAACTTTCAAAATAGCATTGTCAACGAAGAGAGTAGAGGGGACGCGAGAGAATGCGTTGGCATTTACGAAAAGATTGCCTTACTCCAACAAAGATATATGCCAGAATTGGAGCGCGTCATTTGGGCCCCCTGTTTATGCCAATTTTGGGGGGGGGGGGGATTGAAGCATTACGGCTAATGTATTGTATGGAAAAAGTGCCCCTAGGCAGAGTATATGGCCAAAGAAGCAGAGATATTGGTCCATAAATCTGAATTGCACTTTATATATCACCAGGGGCTGCTTTAAGCGAGTAAAATGATCGTGGAACTTTTGGGCATCCTCAAAATTTTCATTTTCGTGCACTTTTTACAAAAACTCAAAGGACCCATAAAACTGACCTTTATTCAAATAATTCAATAAATTATGATGAAAGAAATGTTTCTTCTCCCTCTCCCACATTTTCTACAATCATTCGAATAGACTTTTTCCTCACTTACTTTGATCTTAAAAATGCCATTTTTTCAGTTTTTAGCTCATTTCATTGAAATATCATAAAAATCATTTGGATTTGCAACAATAAAAATGTCTGACAATCCGAAGAAAGTGGAAAAACGATTGAATGAAATGTGAGTTTTGCCTAAATTTTACGGGCTCAGGAAATCCCGGCCTCACCAGCGAAAGAGAACATTGCTCGGAGGTGGCCAGAAATAGAAGGCCTCAAAATGGTGAGTTTTTGAATTTGTTATGACTCTGCGTACGTAGACAAAAGGTCCAACGGACAAAAGGTGCGGTAGGCCAAAATCGGACAAAAGGTCCGGTATTGTTCGTGGGACCTTTGCCTATAAAATTTATTTATTTTATTGCTAACAAATTTATTTGAAATGTGGTAAAATAAGACGTGTTTAAAACGAGAGAAATTATAAATTTCCTTTTTTCGTTTTCATTTTCATTTTGTTGAATCACCCACCGCCAACTGCTGATAAAAACTGATCAAAACGGTCAGAAAAATCGTCATCATTATCTATCTACAAAGCGTTATTTTATCTTCATTCCAATCGGTTTTCAACAAAAAAAAATTAACAATAAAAAAATATGAAATTGTGTAAAATCAAAAAGTCCAATGTTTTGATAGGGCGCATTTTTGATAAAATAGCCATTTTCTATAGAAAATTTTTAATCGACACAATGCCAAAACATGAATAGGTATTTCCCATTAAAATAATCTAAATTTTCAACACTCCCGCCAAACTCTCATTTTCCAAGTACATAGTGAATAATTTTTGGCAATTAAAGCGAACAAAAATAAATTGAAGGAGACGTACACTAAAAAGTCGGTATTAAACATCATTTTAGCCAACTTTTTTCAAAAAATATTTAGACAAATCCGCCCGACGGCGTTCTTCGCCGAAGCTCGTCGCTTTAGCTTCCGGGCCCGTCAGAACAAAATTTGCAGCTTCATTAACATCAACGAGTAATTTACTAATTAATTGGACAACAAAAAGGGAATTTTGAGGACGAATCCGGAGAGGGATGGCGCCCGTCCTGTATGTGTGGACATTTCGAACCCCGGAACCGAATTCGTTCACTTTTTCTAAAAGCGATTTTGTTCACAAATATAACCCTTTTTCTTAATCCAAAAATTCATCCAGGAATATCGACAATTATCAATTTTCGCATAGTTTATATTTCATTAGACCCGACCGATCGAGTTCTCGTTCGCCATCTCTAATAGTCAAAAATCTATTTCATCCTCAAAAATGGACAAATATCAAAAAAGACAAGGTCAGAAACTTTTTACAATAGCTTCAACCCTACAAAAGCTTCCGAATGGTTTTTACTCTTTGCTGGATTTTTTTTTCGCGAAAGTGACAAATTCGAAGACAAAAAAATAAATGATAATGTTTTGATCGACAAGAAAAAAGGCAAATTCCAACAAATCCCCTCGGTTTTCAGTTTATAGCTTTCTTTGGCAATGTGAATTTGAAATCCGGGCCGAAATTCGCTTCAATTTTGGTGCCAGGCATCAGCAACGAAATGCATGGAAACAAATCGGCGCCAAAATCGACATACAACCCGTCAGTTTCTGAATAAATAAATTAAAAAGATTTATTAAATCCAAAAATAACTGGCCATTAATTAGATCTTTAAATTAAAAAACAATCCCCTTAATTTTATTCTTTTTCATTCTCACTCAAACGATGTCCATTTTTTGTGTAAATTATTTGGCCAGTTGCCAAATCGACGCCGCATCCGATGACGTCACCTTTACCAAATTTGGGCCTTCCTTCGGTGGAAGGACGTCCATTCCAGTGCGAACAACCTTCGATCTCGTAACTCCATAAACTGCCATTGCTTCCCTCGACCAAAAAAATGCCATGGCTTGCGTATGCGTAAGTGCCTTTGCTCTCTCCAACCGATTTGTCCAATGGCATTTGTTTGGTCGCGAGTCCAATGGAAATGCCGCTAAATATAAGTTTAAAAAAAAGAAAATGCTTCTAAAACACTTCGAAGCTCGACTATTTATTTATTTATTTAACTTACCGTTTCTGCTCAAAGATGGTCACTTCGTAGTAAAAAGTGCCAGAATTCCCTTTTGGAATTGGCCGTTTAGCGAGGACAGAGCGATGCCCTGGAAAGAAGCTGATTTAAAAATTTTGTGAAATCTTTTAATAAACTTTTTAATCAAATCACTTTAACAGAATAATATTTACCCAAATTCTTTCCATTATTTTGAACAGTCAATCGGGCGGGCTCAGAAAGCGCGAGTTTTTCGTGACATGCATCGGAATCCCATCGATTTTGAAGGGTTAGTCCTAGGAAATATAATTTTATTTTCAAAATATTAAAATACAATTTCGCTTTTGTGCAGGTTATTGCATAAAAAGTGGCAGTTTTTGATTTGGCCATGAAAAAAGGTAGGTATCTTAAAGCGGTTACAAATTTCTGATTTTTCTATATGCGATAAATACTCCTACCGTATACCCTCTTTTAATCCCACACCCTCTAATAATGTCGCCCTTTCTGAGAAGGTTAAAAATAATTCCACATGAGGGATTAAAGTGGATATACGGTATAGGAGTAGAGCACTTTGATAGGTAAACAGCAGGTTGACCACCTGTAAGAACACGTCCATTAGTTGGGAATTGCAGCTGGGAAAGCTCGGGCAGACCGGCGTCCGGATGAGAATGGTACTGATACACGCCGGCCTGCTCGTCCTTCGTCAACACTCCGGACGGAACTGTCAAAAGCAAAATTCAACCGAATTTTGAAGTCGGAATTATGAAAATTATTAAAATTCAAACTATCCAATCCAAATGGGCGATACCAATATTCTCAGTAAAATCCTTTTGAGGAATGAGCGGAAAACGAATTTTGAAAAGTGCCGTGTCGAGCATTGCGCGTCTGCTTTCCGCCGAAGGCTCTTCCTCATTTTGACGGCATTTTACGTCCGCCCAGTGAAGTGCCTAATTATTAATGGAAAAATAAACAATAATATTAAAAAAAATTTTAAAAATTTTATTTGTTTTATTATTTTTATAAATTTACGGCATTCCAAATTGCAATTTCTTCGCTGATCCACAGTTCGTCACGGTCCAGAATCTCACACAATAATTGCTGATCAATTTGCAAAAACGCTTCGGAGAGGATCAAAGCGTCAGCATTCCTGTCGATGTAATCCAAACACCGGCGAGCAAAGTCCCAAAATAAATAAAAATTGAAAATATAAATTAAAAATACTTAACATTTGGGCTTAAACCGCTTTATATTAACTTCGAAACTCTGAAAAACACCCCAAATCACTTCTATGGCCTTCCCAGCCTCAAAAAAGAATACAACAACAAATTTAATTGAAGCAGCCTTTATAATATTTAAACCGGTTATTATTGAAATTGTTTCAAAAAAAATAATTTCCAAAATAAATAAATTATAATAATTGTTGTCTGACAGATAGAAAAAAACATTCTTCACCTCTTTTCCAAGAAAGCGAGCCCAGTCAAATGCGAAAAAAACATTGCGCAACTCCGGTATGGGAAAGTTCAAACATGCTTTGACAAGTTTAGGAAGATTATATTTGTCGGCTAAAAGACAAATAATCCATTAAAATTTTCAAAACTAAGAATTTTCTACGGTAATTTTTAATAAATTTCAACATAATATAAATTACTAGATTAAATTGCAAAATTTCTTAAAATTCACCCGCATAAAGCACTGAAATTGCATTGTCTCCGTTCAGTCCACTCAAATCATCGGCGTAAATGAAGGCTAACATCGCCTTGAACGCCCCCGCCTCCACGTCGGTCACCTCCACCGGCTTAATCTCTTCCGAAGGGCCTAAAAAATTCGTTAATTAAAAAATTAAACAAATTTTCCGCACCGGTCCCAGCGGCGGCGGCGGCGGTGGCTGTGGCCTTTGCATTTGCCTCGTCAAAACGAAACATTTTCTCAAAAACGTCGGAGGCTTTCTCCAAAATCGCTTTATGTGCCGGCAAAAGCTTCAAATCAAACAAAAAAATTAAGAAAAAAAGAAGCTAAGCATAAATGAATTTAAATTATTTAATCTATTCCCAAAACTCGCCTCTTTTTCGTCTCCTTTCCCCACCAAAAAGTGAACGTCCGCACTATCGGTCGGCCACGAGAGAGTGCACGCGGACATTGCCGGCAGCAAATGCTTTATCCCCCCCGCCGAAGAGTTTGCTTTTGGCACTTTACAAAATTGGTATTTATAATTGTAGCTAAACAAATTTTAAAGCGAATAATTGATGTTCCTATTCCTATAGGTAATTAATTTGAAAAAATAAATAAATAAATAAACTATTTTGCACTGTTACCTGGGGTTGATTGAGCTTTGCCAGAACTGGATGATCCTTTTTCGAATTTGGGTTTTTTGTTTTTTGGCGATGCATCTGAATTCTCTACGTGAGTCAGTCGAAAATTTAAGTTAAAATATTTCGCTATTTAAAAATTGTTAGTTACCCCACACACTGAAAAGCGATGAAATATTGCGCCAAATTTTTAATTTGAAAACAATTTTCTGACCCGTCTCCAGCAGAATCGAAGCGACCACAAGCAACCAAATTGCGGTAAAGAAGAAAAAGGTGGCCATTTTGAGGCAATAAAAATAAAAATAGTTTTAAATGATGGCTTTTTGCTGCATTTCCCAGCGCTTTTATACGGCTTTAATCGCAGGCGTAGAAGTGCCTTTGTTTCAAAATAGCATTGCCAACGAAGAGAGTGGAGGGGACGCGAGAGAATGCGTTGGCATTTACGAAAAGATTGCCTTACTCCAACAAAGAATATGCCAGAATTGGAGCGCGTCATTTGGGCCCCCTGTTTATGCCAATTTAGGGGGGGGGGGGTTGAAGCATTACGGCTAATGTATTGTATGGAAGAAGCGCCTGGAAGGGATGCGAGAGAATGCGTTGGCATTTACGAAAAGATTGCCTTACTCCAACAAAGATAAATGCTAAAAATGGTCGTGGCATTTGTGGCCCCCTGTTTATGCCAATTTTGGGGGGGGGGGATTGAAGCATTACGGCTAATGTATTGTATGGAAGAAGCGCCTGGAGGGGATGCGGGAGAATGCGTTGGCATTTACGAAAAGATTGCCTTACTCCAACAAAGATATATGCCAGAATTGGAGCGCGGCATTTAGGGCCCCCTGTTTATGCCAATTTAGGGGGGGGGGGTTGAAGCATGGGGGCTTATTGGTCCATAAATCTGAATTGCACTTTATATATCACCAGGGGCTGCTTTGAGCGAGTAAAATGACGTGGAACTTTTGGGCATCCTCTAAATCTTCATTTTTGTGCACTTTTTACGAAAACTCAAAGGACACCCCATCCAACACATTTTCTAATGTCTGCCGAAAACCGTCCGAGAATAAATCCTTGTGATACTCGTGTTCCTGATGCTTCGATGAAAAATGATCAATGGAAAATAAAACGGTGAAATAAATGAATAATTTCGCAGGTAATATTTATTTTTTATTTTTTATCAGCTCGGGAATGACAGAGCGATTCGTATGCCTTATTTAAAATGTAAATATGTAGTAATTATTATTCTTTCTAATGTACATATAAATAATTATTATTCTTCGTATTCTGTTAAAAGATAGTTTTAAAAGAAGTAGCAAAAATTAAAATAATAATTTATATATTTCATTGCAAATTTTCCTCGACTTGCAAGCATTTAAAATCAAAAATTAGTTTCTGCAAATAGTCTCTCATCAATGAAAATATTAATTGATTCGCTCATTTCGATGGACTGACAGTTGGCCAATTAGTCCATAGGGCTGCGCGCCGAATGAAAAATTTTATCGAAATCGGAATTTTTTTATTTCGGTTTTCGAAATCGAAACGGATGCTCATTTGGATGGAGCACAACGCTGGCGGTGGCAGCAACGTTAAGACGTAAAACCTCGAAATTGTCGAAATCGAAAGACTTTTCGAAAGTGGAACCAAAATGCACCGTTTTTTTTAAAAATTTTTTTGCCCTTATGAAATGACTTTTTTTTATTCAATATATTTTTTCTTGCATGGAGGGAGGTCAAGTGCAATATTGTGTGGACTAGAGTCCGGGAAAAAAAATTGCAGGCGGGATTCCCGCGAGAGAACGAGAAATTTCAAAATATTTGTCGAGACTCGTAGCTATTATTTCAAGAAAATTCAGAAAAATCCGCCGCCAATTTTTGTTTGATTTCAATGGACTTTTTGAAAACTAAACATTAAAAATTAATTCAAATATTTTTTATACTTATTATGCTGCATTTTGTTTAAAAGTAAATTAAATTAAACTTTCATTAATATTTAATTTTAGGGTTTCCGGGTCTTCCACGACCATCAGGTTACGTAAAGTTTGCTTTGAAGGATTAATTTTTTTAAATAAATTAATAACTAAATTATGAAAAATCTCTATAAAAAAGATATTAAATATTCGAAAAACCCTATTTCACAAAATTCAGGCGATCCTGGTATTTCTGGGCCGGAGGGTATTCTTGGATTACCAGGTGCGAAAGGCGAACCGGGACTTGTAAGTAATTTAAAACCTAACCTACAAAACTAAACACATTAAAAATTATTCGAATATTTTGTATACTTATTATGATTGCGTGTTGTCCAAAAGTAAATTAAATTTAGGGGTGCCGGGTCTTCCAGGCACATCAGGTTACATAAAGTTTGCTTTGAAGAATTAATTTCTTTTAATAACCTAAATTATGAAAAATCTCTAAAAAAAGATATTTAAATATTCGAAAATCCTATTTTTATAAAATTCACGTTATCTGGTAGACCGAGGGGAACCCCGGATAATGTTTTTGTTAATGTAAATTCATTAATTTCAAATTTTTTTTAGCAAAATGTCTTTATTCTTTATAATTATTTATATTTAAATTTTGTTAAAGCATTTTTTGATACTGTAAAGGTGTTGGCCCGGAAAACTGTGCGCCTCCAGCGAAACGTCAAACGACAACTGTGTCGCGAAACCGCGACGATCGATTTCCCCAGCTGATTTCCCGTTTCGGGGAGAGCGGATCAGGCCACGCCCCTTCCCCCCCTGGCCAAGCTCTCCCACCACTTTCCCCATTTCATTTCACATTTCATTCATTCATTCTCATTCCCCGGCCAGCTCCGATTCCTCCGCTCCAATTCTATTCCCCGGAATATCCCATATGTGGCCCACTCGTTCCCCACCAATCGACTCTTTTCAGTCGACTGCTTTCACAGTCGACTCTTTACACTTCACATTCCCCCATTTTCACTTTGTATGGGGGTAGGTTTAATTACCCAAGTTTGAGGTTCCTTTGGAAATAAATATTTGGCACTATTGATTTCCCCCCCCAACTTGGCTCAGTCGGCGGATCACCAATCAGCGTCTCCGGAGACTTGGACAGTCTCAGCCTCGGTCACACGGGTCGACTCATCACTTCCGAGTCGACTCATCCTAAAGACTCCTGCCCCGGAGTCTTGTCCGCCGACCCAATCAACTCGAAATCTCGTCGCCCCCCACCACCGTTGCACTCATCACCTCGGGGTTTGCGACAGATTTTTTGGTGCAACGGCCGGGAAATTGGATCCACTTGCGAAGTCTGCATCCAACCCGCCGCCGTCGGTCCAGCAACTGCGTGTGTTTGCTGCACCAGCGACTGCGTGTGTCGCATACCACCACTGAACCACCGTTCGACGCCGACCGTGAGCCTCAACGGCCACATTGCTCAGCGCCTGCGTGTGTGCGCCTGCTGTACTCTGAGCACCTGCCTGCTTGTGCTGAGACCAGCTTTCGTCGACTCATCTTGTCGACCGCTCTTTCGTCGACTCATCTTGTCGACCGCTCTCTCGTCGACTCATCTTGTCGACCGCTCTCTCGTCGATTCATCTTGTCGACCGCACTCTCGTCGACTCAACTTGTCGACCGCTCTTTCGTCGACTCATCTTGTCGACCGCTCTTTCGTCGACTCATCTTGTCGACCGCACTCTCGTCGACTCAACTTGTCGACCGCTCTTTCGTCGACTCATCTTGTCGACCGCTCTCTCGTCGACTCAACTTGTCGACCGCTCTTTCGTCGACTCATCTTGTCGACCGCTCTTTCGTCGACTCATCTTGTCGACCGCTCTCTCGTCGACTCATCTTGTCGACCGCTCTCTCGTCGACTCATCTTGTCGACCGCTCTTTCGTCGACTCATCTTGTCGACCGCTCTCTCGTCGATTCATCTTGTCGACCGCACTCTCGTCGACTCAACTTGTCGACCGCTCTTTCGTCGACTCATCTTGTCGACCGCTCTTTCGTCGACTCATCTTGTCGACCGCACTCTCGTCGACTCAACTTGTCGACCGCTCTTTCGTCGACTCATCTTGTCGACCGCTCTCTCGTCGACTCAACTTGTCGACCGCTCTTTTGTCGACTCATCTTGTCGACCGCTCTCTCGTCGACTCATCTTGTCGACCGCTCTTTCGTCGACTCAACTTGTCGACCGCATTTACGTCGTCTTGTCGACCGCATTTACGTCAACTCAACGTGTTGACTACTGCCTCTGACAGTCAACTATGTCAGGCAGGATCCGATCCAGTCTGGGAGTCGCCCTCAAAACTTTGCGCAACCATGTTCATCTCGCGTCACAGCTGCTAAGGCAGGAGATGAGTCCCGAGACAACCAACAAGCTAAGGATGGAACGAAATCATTTGCAAACCAGCCTGGTGCGCGTGGAGGAGTACAATCGGCAGTGGCACGATTTCATCGACAGTCGGCAAGATGACGCCCGAGACGCCGAGGAACTCATCTACAATAACTTTCCGCCGAGGGCCAGAGCGGAAGCGGTGGATGGCGAACCTACCGTTGAGGATAAGCATTTCCTCGAACAGTGCGAGGTGGCCAGAGAAGTCATCACCATCATCACGGCGACTTTGATGGAGCAGCAATCGGGGACTAGCTCCCGTCAATCACTCGTCGGAGGCAACGAGGCCGCGGATCACGGCGACTTTGCGGACGAAGACGCGGCTGTCTCGATCGAACTGGGTGCAAATGCGCGATCTTTGCCCCGCCGAGTGTTTCAGCAGCCCGCAACAACCGTACGACCAGCGCCGCCGCCGCGAGTTAAGCTTCCACCTCTCCGACTGCCGTCGTTCTCCGGGGACCCCAAGGACTGGTCCACGTTCTGGCAAATGTTCTCCTCTACAGTCGACTCGGAGCCGAGTTACGACAACATACTGAAGATGAGCCATCTCCTGTCACTGCTCGAAAAGCCGGTGCGGAGTGTCGTGGCCGGCTATCTTCCAACCAACGAAAACTACCCGCGCGTCGTCGAGCTGTTGAAGCGACGCTATGGGGATCCGAGAGCACTGAAAGAATCACTTCAATCGGAACTTTGCCATCTCCCAGCGGCGGGAGAGTCAATCGCAAGCCTGCGCCAATTCCATGACGTGGTAGAGCGCGTGTGCCGCCAGCTCGCAGACCACGGAATCAAAGACGACGCTTGGGTCGTCTTCGCCGTCAAAGAACGGCTACCCCAAGCAACTCTCGCTAAACTGATCGAAAAGGAACGCAAAACCGGCCAAGACTGGGACAGCAATTCCTGGAGAAAGGAGCTGGACCAACTCATTTCAGTCAGTGAAGAGGTTCAACGATACCATGGCGGGCGGGAAGAGGATCTACCGCCAAGACGCGAGATGCGACTTCCGTTCAAACCGCACCCGGAGACGACGCGTTCATTCCTTGCCACCAATCAGAGCAGACGCTCCGGAAGCAATCAACGCCAAACCTCTAGTCGTCACTGCCCCGAGACGACTCGTTCCTTTGCAACAACCGATCAGAGCAGAAACCCCGGATTCAATCAAAGCCACACCGCCGGCCGTCAGTGCTGCGAGATGACTTGTTCCTTTGCAACCACTGACCAGAGCAGAAGTTCTGGAATTAATCAACGCACAACCTCCAGTCGACGCTGCTCGGATAAGACTCCTTCCTTCGCTACCACCGACCAGAGTCGATGCCCTGGAATCAATCAGAGCCAAATCTTCGGCCGTCCCTGTTCACTGTGCGAAGGCCCGCATCTACCGAGCAAATGCCCGAAGTACAACAACCCGAAAGCCAGACGCGTTAGACTGAAGGAGCAAAACCGGTGTGTTACATGTCTTCGAGACGCCCACCACCGGATCAACGACTGCCCTTCAACCCGCCGATGCACCCGTTGCAACGGCAGGCATCACTTCATTGTCTGTTTTTCCCGCGACATAAATGCGACGCCGAAGCAGAAGCTCAATCAGCCGACAAAGTGGCTATTCAAGCCACCAACGTCCGCCACCAAGCCGCCACCAATTCAAGGGCCGACTCAAATTCACTCCGTTATGGAGAATCAACAAATGGCAAAACATCATCCGGACATTCCTGCCATCGTTGCAGCAAGCAGCATTCCCCAGGAGAGATCCCACGGATATCTCATGACGAAGAAACTGCCCGTCATGGCAGAGGAAGAAAGGACAAAATCCCAGTGTTCGCCTTCTACGACACCAACGGCCAGTCAAGCTTCATCACCAGCCGATTGGTCGAGAAGCCCCATCCTTTCTGAGGCCCCAGGATGGACCAGCAAAGGCCAATCGTCTACTGTTTATGCCATGTGTTCCACCATGGTCGGCCGTACAGCTTCCGAATGTTCACTGTGCATTGACCACATCGCCAACCCGCACGGCCAGCCCCAATGGGCCACCATCCTGATAGGAATCGTCATGTGCACTGCACTGGCGTTCTGCTGCACATGCCTGTGCGTCCTCCGAGCGTGCGGAGCCAACATACGCACTGCCTATTCGATCCTCCATTACGCCGTCGGATGCGGCGTATTAAGCACTCGGTTCGCCAAAAGGAAATCCTTCAAAGCATACGAGAAAGCCGACAAAGCATACGCATTCAACCCCCGGCTCCAAGCAAAACGGCGACTCGCCGACACAAACCTCGCGGTGCGTGATGCAGGACGCGAATGGCGACTGGAGCACTTAAATCGGATCGTCAGCGCGCCGCCGCGACGATACGTTCCGGCCCTCGTCGCGGTTACACTTTGCATCTTGGCCTTGGTCGACTCTTGCCGGTCGACTACCATTGCCCTCGTCACCAAATCGGAATGTTGCAAGCGAGGCTCAAAAAGCCTGGAGGCCAATGCCGAATTTGCCACAACCATGACTTTTCTACCCTGTAGCCAACACAATCGACTTCTGTTGCGCGATAAGCACGGAGTCGTTCTGGGGACCTTTCTAGTAGTCACCGACGCACTGACCGTGGACTGCATCCCACTTTCGGAAGGATGGACTCGAGCTTACACCCTACGAAACCCGGCGAAGGCCCGACCAGACACAATGGTGCCCAAGCTCAAAGACGCCAACAGTCAACGAGGAGTTCCATGCGGCGAAGCCAGCTCCTCATTTTGGCTGACCACATCAGTATCGCCGAGGCCCGTCCTTTACAATCACTTCGTGACCGATGGCGACAGAATAGCAATGATCACCCAGCAGCTATCGCAAAACTTGCACTGCTCGACCAAAGAGGAAGCGCGAGCGTTCAATGGCACGTTAGATCCGGCAGCTTGCACCGACTGCCTATTGCATCACGGAGAAAGAGCAGCAACCTGCATTTGCCGCGACGTCGACATCGAAAGCCTCATCAATGAGACAACGGCGCAACTCCCGCTCAATGTTCAGCGAATTCAGCTTCGCAACGAACACCGGCGCGTTTTCGCCGAATTGGGATACCCACCTGTCAAACAGCATGCACAAATGGTCGACCTCTTCACGTCGACTGACCAGCCGCGCAGTCGCATCTCTCCAGCAAATCAACGCAGTCGACTCTCTCCAAGCGAATCAGCTCAGTTGCCTTTCACAAGCGAATCAGCTCACTCTCCTCTCTGTCGCATCAGCTCAGTCCACTCTCGCCAAGCGAATCCACTCAGTCGACACTCTACATCAAATAAGCATGTCGCCTTCCTAGTTTGGACTACGCCCAAGACCTTTCCGACGGCGACGAAGAGAAGCCGACTGTGCGCGCTACCGACGAGTCGAACGGCGAAGAAGAACCGACCGGCTGAGCGCCGCTGACGCCGGGAGTGTCGCGAAACCGCGACGATCGATTTCCCCAGCTGATTTCCCGTTTCGGGGAGAGCGGATCAGGCCACGCCCCTTCCCCCCCTGGCCAAGCTCTCCCACCACTTTCCCCATTTCATTTCACATTTCATTCATTCATTCTCATTCCCCGGCCAGCTCCGATTCCTCCGCTCCAATTCTATTCCCCGGAATATCCCATATGTGGCCCACTCGTTCCCCACCAATCGACTCTTTTCAGTCGACTGCTTTCACAGTCGACTCTTTACACTTCACATTCCCCCATTTTCACTTTGTATGGGGGTAGGTTTAATTACCCAAGTTTGAGGTTCCTTTGGAAATAAATATTTGGCACTATTGATTTCCCCCCTCAACTTGGCTCAGTCGGCGGATCACCAATCAGCGTCTCCGGAGACTTGGACAGTCTCAGCCTCGGTCACACGGGTCGACTCATCACTTCCGAGTCGACTCATCCTAAAGACTCCTGCCCCGGAGTCTTGTCCGCCGACCCAATCAACTCGAAATCTCGTCGCCCCCCACCACCGTTGCACTCATCACCTCGGGGTTTGCGACAAACTGAGCAATTGAAAAGCATTGAATGGACTCTGAACAATTTAAGCAAAAAAGTGGCCGAAGAGTTAGGCCAAATCCGTGAACGACTGACAAAGCTGGAAGAAGCGCAATTGGGCAAAGAAGAATGAATACAAAATTGAATGATTATGACGAAAAATCGAAATGAATATTTAATTGAGTAAAGAAAATAAACGATGTAACATTATTCAATTCGGCAATGCCAAAAGCGCAAATTTTAAAAGATATAAAAAGTTGAAAATTATACATTATTTTGAATTTGATACATTTATTTAATTAAAGACTTTGGTTTTTTAGAGAAAATTTGCCCAAAAAATAGAAGTTAAAACCGCAATTGGCTGAATTTTTTAATCGTACACTTTTCAAACTCTAATGCTTAAATCGACTTTTAAAATAATATTTGGGTTTGTACTAATTCTTTATATTATTTTGCCAGGAAACAGATTTTTTCAAATATTTCATCCTTTTCACACTGTAACTACTAGTGTTCGGCACGGTACGGTATTACCGCGGTAATTTTCGGTATTACCGCGGTAATTTTTTCGGTATTACCGATTCGGTATACCGACCGAGAAAAATGTAGAGATTTCGGTATTTTTCGGTAACGGTAATTTACCGATTTACCGTTACCGATTACCGACCGAGAAAATTGTTGAAATTTCGGTATTTTTCGGTAACGGTAATTTACCGAAATACCGATACCGAATACCGAAAAACCCCATTTGCCGAACACTAATCCTAACTACGCAAAATTATCTTCATCATTATTTATTGTATAGTTTTTGTTGTGTTTATTGTTTTAAAACTGAACATAATTTGTACTTTTGCATAAACGACAGCCCGATGGATTCAAAACGCGCGATCAATTTGGTGACCGAACATCATTTTGGAGGCAATGTTGAAGTTTGGATTACGCTTTTTATAGGTTTAAAATAAATAAAACAAATAAAAAATTATTTGATTGAATGATCTCGTAAAACATAGATTTATTGCTTTGAATATGAACGGTTATAAAGTCGTCAAACCGTGGCGGAATGTCCATACTAAAAGTTTCACTTGCGCATAAATTCAATGTTTAGTACATTTTATCGGTTTAAATTCACTCCAAATTCCGTTTCTTTTTGGGCTCACTCGGACCTTCGCTTGCGTCAAGCAGACTGTAAATAAGACAACGTGGCGTCAATGTTTTTTTCAAAAATTCCAAAGTGGAAGATAAGTGAATACTTTTCCGTTATGGTGCCGCACATTCAAATTTTAAAAAGGACACCAAAAAGCGCGCTGAACATTCACATTTGCTAGCGTATGCATAAATTAACGGAACGAAGGTTCTCACAACAGAATTTGCGCATAAATTACTGCGTTTTGGCCACTCTGGTTTACCTAGGTCATTTCATTTTCTTCTGTCCCTAAAGTCCTTTTTTTAATTTGAATGTGCGGCAGCATAACGGAAAAAGTACCGATAAGTGTTTCCAATAAACCACCCCACCCATCCCTACCAGTCGCCAATTTCACTGTCGTTGAAGTTAAAGGTGATGCCAATCCAAGACCTGCTCCATAAAGCTGCCTCCTTTTCCCACTTGGCCCATTTGTCTTCGTCGCGCTCCATTGGACAACGAACAAACAGCCATTTGTCCTTTTTAAAGTGCCGAAACACCAATCGTTCCCCCGTCAAATTGTTTTTCAATTCAAATGGCACCAAGTCAACATAATTCAAATTCCGAATATTGATGATAAAATTGACAGAAAAGACCGAATTAACAAATGCCTTAAATGAATAAAGGAATTTAAATCGATAAATTCAGTAAAATTTAAAAAATTACCTTTTTCAGTCCCTCCATTCTTTCCGAATTAAAATAATAGCATTCCAACATTTTCGGAAGTCCATCCGCGCGGGGCGTGTGCAACCATTTGGCCAAAGCTTGGGCAGAAGAAGCGCCGGCGCTGTCTTCAGCCGGGAACACGGGAAAAAGATCAAAGGAATAAATCATTCGCAGTTTTGGGCAATCGCGAAGAACGGCCAGAGAGAATTGGCGCAAACGGTTGAGTGTGCCGGAAGACAAATAAATGCCGCAAATGTTTTCATTGATCAAAGGCCAAATCCGGTGCCGAATGATCTCCCAACTGCGGTTTTGGTTAACTACAGTCAAAAACGAAAAATTGCTGCCTTTGGAGCCAAAAAGTCGGTGGATGCTTTGGAGAAATTTGATGACACTTTGGTCGATGTAACTAAAACGGGATTCAAGACTTATGACAGCGTTTGTTCTCATTTTAAATGTCCTGGACTATAACAGCGTTTGTTCTCATTTTAAATGTCCTGGACTATAACAGCGTTTGTTCTCATTTTAAATGTCCTGGACTATAACAGCGTTTGTTCTCATTTTAAATGTCCTGGACTATAACAGCGTTTGTTCTCATTTTAAATGTCCTGGACTATAACAGCGTTTGTTCTCATTTTAAATGTCCTGGACTATAACAGCGTTTGTTCTCATTTTAAATGTCCTGGACTATAACAGCGTTTGTTCTCATTTTAAATGTCCTGGACTATAACAGCGTTTGTTCTCATTTTAAATGTCCTGGACTATAACAGCGTTTGTTCTCATTTTAAATGTCCTGGACTATAACAGCGTTTGTTCTCATTTTAAATGTCCTGGACTATAACAGCGTTTGTTCTCATTTTAAATGTCCTGGACTATAACAGCGTTTGTTCTCATTTTAAATGTCCTGGACTGACCTTATCATAATGTTTTTGAATCCGATCACTTTGTCAGGAAGCGGTTCTTGCGGAATTTGCAGTCGACGCTCGACAACTTTATTGCCAATAAATTTGACAATTTCAGCGCCGGTTCCGTCAGTTGCGCGACAAATTTCCAACCAACCAAGCGACCATTCTTTTAATTTAAAATGCGCGTCCACCAAAAAATCAAATCGATCGCTGATCAGCGCAATTTTCAGCCCGAGCACAAAAGGTCCATAAAATGTGAAGACTTCGAACAAAACGTCGTCACAAATAAAACTTAAATTTGATTTAACGCATTGGTAAAATTGCTCGAATATGTGTAACTCAGGGATGTACCAAATTGCCCTATTTTTATGGCAAATGCCTTAACTTTTGGAAATTTGGCTTGTGAAAAATTCTCATTTATTGAGGGAAAAATGAGGTTTTTCCGAAAATGGTTCTCCTTGATTTGTACACTTTGAATATCGAGTCTTCTGATTTAAAAATGAGGCAAAATGCCAATAGTAATTTGAATAAACTGACATTATCTTACCAACAATTGGGGGCGCCGACATTTCGTCCATTAAGCAAAAATACGACATTTCGTCCATTAAGCAAAATACGACATTTCGTCCATAAAGACAAAAAAGGACACTTCGTCCAGCGACATTTCGCCCACAAGCAAAAATACGTAATTTTGTCCACAAAACAAGAAAAAGGTGGAGATTTGGTTTTAATCTATTTTTTTGATTTTCGATGGCAAAGAAAATTGGGTTTTCTGCGTTTTATGACACTAAACAACTTTGAACAAAGTTATAAATTTTTTAAATATTCAGCTAATTCTACAATCAAAATGAAATAAAAACTTGTAAATTGGGTCTAAAATATAAAAAAAATTAAAAACACGAAAAATATTTTGGAATTGTTTAACCACAGCATAGCGCGTCATTTTTGCATTTTATTACCGCATAACCATTTTGCCAAGAGTTACGACACGAAAGGCAAAATAATAAAAATGAACAATAATTTCAAACTGCATGTCTCGCGAGAATTGCTGCTCTCGAACCCATGACTGGCAAAAAACAGCGAAAATTCGTGAATTTCACAAAACGCCTAACAAAAAAACAATGTTTATTAACTATACAAAAATGAAAAAAACAATCAAAATCATCGATCTGCAATCACCATCCTAGGTGGCGGTCAAAAACGGCATTCAGCAGCGTCTGGTGTTCACCAATTTTAAGCAGCAGCTCATCGCCCTTGAAATGTTTGAAGCGTTCCCCCTGAAATTCATAAATTCGGCCAAATTTTGACCCACCCTCCCAACCAACCAACCTGTTTGTTCAGCACATGGTGCAAGTGCTCTACGCCCTGCTCACTCAGCCACCCGAACCAGCCCCAGCGTCTTGCGAAGTCCGGTGCGTGTGCCAGAAGCCAATGCAACTTTGGTGTGAAGCCGGTAGCATTGTCTCTGTTGAGTTCGCTTGGATGGCATTGCCAAAATGTCTAAAATTGTCAATTAAAAATTTCCAAAAATCTTTCATCTTGACCCGGAAATAGCTGTGGACAGCAAAACATTTCGCTTCGAAATTGTGGATTTGCTCTGGCGTCATGAGAACCGCTCTGGCGTACGTATGAAGCTCCCGCACGTCATTGAGCAAGTCGGCAGTGTCTGAAGCGAACAATGTGCCAATCGACCGGATTTCCTCAGACGCGCGAAGAAGACGCCTCATATGGTCGCCTTAAATTCAAAAAACTAAACCAGAACATTATTACATAAACACCAGTGTATTCCTGGGTCTTGGCGTGCTTGATTGCTCCCGACCGGGCAATGATCAGTGCCAACTTCTCCCTCTCCACCGGATTTGCATTTTTTTCAAAAAAATCGATGCATTTTCGGCCTGCGCTGTGCATTGTGTGGAAGGGCGACGGGATGACATTCTTTGGCGAGACAGCGAAGAGCGGAAGTGCTTTTTGGCTACCAGAAGCAACGGAGTCTGCCGTTGTGTGTTTGCTGCCGCGTGTCCTTTGATCAAAAATCATGGCACCGCACTCCATTGACTGGGTCGTCCGTGGCCAAACAATTGCATTCCCAAGTTGATGGTACGGGACGCGGCACAGTGCGCAAGGAAAAACAGCAGCAGGTCCCATATGGCCAAGCCAGGCACAAATAAAACTCATGTCGCCGCAGAGAAACCTATTTTCCAAAATTCAAAAATTCATAAATGATTTTATTATTACCACTCGACAGTCAATTTTGGGCCGGACTCCGCCACTGAAAAATCGCTGAGCTGTGCCAATTGAACCAGAACTGGTTGAAGGCGGATCTCCATCTCTGATCGGGTTTCCGGACCTTCCCAAAAGGCAACCAGCGTGAAATTTCTGGGGGAGTTCGCATCTGAGAGGAGGTTTCCAATTTGTAGTCCGATTTTGACTGAACCGCATCCACGGTCATCCAGAATCGTGATCAGGAGCTTGCCATCGAAATTCTCAGTCAACTTTCCTAAAATTTTCAGGATTTTTTACTTACTAACTTACTAAACAAATGTACGAACTGACCATTTTTCCAGAGAGTATCAACACGATGAAGCAGAACTTCCCGGATGTTGGCGCACAGCAGAGTTGATCGGCCAAATTCGTCACGATGGACTTCGAAGCGGGCGTGGCTGACCAGGCGTTTTTTCAGCGATCGGACTTCATGTGTCGCCGCAAGAAAGTCAAGTCCGCCTTCTTCACCCTCCGTGGTGTTGATCATTATTTTTTTCAAGAGCTCTCTTTGCCGCCAACTAAGCCCCATCATCAGTGTGATCTGAATGTCGAGCATTGCGGAAATCCGTTCGGGCTGTCGTGTTCTTCCTTTTTTCGTGTGTTTATTGTCCTGTGGGCGTTTTTTCGGCGATTTGAAGTCAGCTTGATGCCGCGCAAGTCGAAGAAATTTGTTGACTTCATCGAGAGGTGATTCTGGAAACACTCCAGATTGCCAAAAATTTATGCTGACAAACTTGGACGGAAGCATTTTTGCAGCTTGTCTGCAATCTCCTTGGCTCGGCGCGTCTTGCTGCTCGGCGTCAATTGGTCCAAAGACAGGGCTCTCCTAGCCGTGGGCTTCGCGCGTGTCGTTGATCGGCTTCTGGTCATCGCCAGTTCCTCTTCCTTCGCCTGGAGCTGACGTTGGAGTGTCGCAATTTTCCTATTCGCCGCGTTCAGCGCTCTGCACAAGTGTTGAACCGATTCCAGGCCTAAAAACTGAGCGATGAATTCGTCCATTAAAAGTTCGAGTTTTTACCTTGGTCTGTTTGCGTTTGGACGTCGTTTGTGGTGGAAATGAAATGGACGGCATTGCTTCGGGCACAAGCAGCGCTTCTTCAGCAACGATGGGCGCGTCGAACACGGCTTCTGCCTCCATTGCTGTCGAAGTAGACGCCACGGCATCTGCTTCAATTTGGGGAAAAGTTGCTATTTAATTTCCGACTAAAATTAACAAAAAAACTCACCTTTCTTGGTCAAACGTGCTTCGCGCGCCTTCGCAGCACTCGAACGCCTTTCATCACGCCGGCTCTCTCGTTTCTGTACGCCCTTCTTGCCGTTAAGCTTGGCTAATAAATTTCTTCTTGCCATCTAATTAAAAAAACACAAAATTATCCTATAACTCGAGAACAACCGCATAACTTTTATCCAAAAACCCTTAGAAACAATTCCTCATTTTGTTCTCAAGAGATGGTGAAAGTTTGAGAAGGATCGGCCAGAGGGAAAAAAAGTTTTCCAGAGCGAAGTGCGCGATGGTCAAAATATTTGTAAAAAAAGATGAGAGAGAACGCCAAAAGAAGAGAACGGTTAGAGAAAGAGAGGGAAAAGCGAGATAGTGCACTGTCTTACACTGTCTTCCTTAAATGGTAATAAAATGCAAAAATGACGCGCTGTGCCACAGTAAATGTTCAGACAAAAGTAGGAAAAATTAGTTAAACAGACTCAGGGATTTGAACCTCCACACCACGTACCAAGTGCCCCCACCACTCACCACTACCATATCACCAAACTTGCTCTTATTTCAAAAATCCTATCCTTAGGGGTGTAAAATCCGAAATTTAACCCAAATTCCGGAATCCGAAACGGCCAAAAAACCCGAAATTTTCCAAAATCCGAAATTTTGCCCAGCCCTGGTGTGCACCCTTAAAAATCAAAATTCTTTCTAATTCAGAATGCACCCTCCTAAAAAACTTTTTCTTGGACCAAAAAGCATCCCTAAAAATCATATTTTTCAAAAAAATTTTTAGTTTTGATATTTGTATAAAGTTTTCCAAAACATGTCAAAATATTTCATTTACCATTGTGAAATAATTATTATAAATATTAGTGTGGTTGTGCTAATCGTTGAACTTTATCGACGAAATGTTTGTTCGAAATGTCGTATGCTTAATGGACGAAATGTCGCCTGGACGAAAAGTCATCATGGTCTAAAAAATATCGAATACCAGACCGGCTACCGAATTTTTTTTTGGGCCCGCTATTTTCGGTATTTTAAAGTTAAGAGAATCGAATCTCGGAAAATTAAATTCCGTGGGCTTCCTCCTCAACGAGCGCAACGCAATTTGTGGCGATTGGATGGCACAGCAAAAGCATTCGGCGTCCATAATGAAAGGGCAACGCGCCAAATACCTGAAATTTGTGTAAAAAATTTGGATTTTTTATTATCCTTTTTTGATTTGATTGGATTTGGTGGCATTTATTTAAAAACGGCACACCTCACACAGCAATTCCAACGGCAAACGCCGACGTCGTTTTATTTGCGGCGTGTCATTTCCATTGGAAGCACCGCTATTCGCCATAAAAACAATTGAATGATTTGTATTGCTTTAATGAAAAAAAACATCAACATTTTTAATGGTTTTTAGGCTTTTTTTCGGCGTCCCACTCAAAGAAATCAAATACCCAGGCTGGATCTCGTGGCCGGGATCCCGTTAAAAAAAAATCGGGAATCCCGGGGTCAAGATCCCTAAAGATCCCAGCGGAATGTCCTGGCCGGGAACCAGTTCTAAAGGTCTAAAACTTTCGGGTTTCGAGTGCGACCGAATCAAGATTAGGGTGGGGCAAAGCTCGGTTCACTAGCCGAAAACCGAAGCTAAAAACGAAGCTCAATTTTTACGAGGCTCGAAACCGAAGTTTCGCCCAGCCCTGATTGGGATGCGAACGGCCACTAGTTTACGATTTGGTTGCAGATACGTTTTGAAACCTTCTAAAGGAACATTCCTAATCAACATAAATTTTGTTGAATTAATTTGAACATGTCCGTTTTTGTTTGTTGTTCTTTGGAGCTTAAGATTGTGTGGGAAGAAGAAAAAGTTCACCAGCAGCAAAAGAATCGGCCGTCCTGATGCCCTTTCACCCATTCCTCCCTCCACTAATCGCCCGCTATTTTCTCTGGGTCGCCGTTTTGCCCAAGGCATTCAATTTGAATGCAAAAAGTGCCCTCTGCTGAACTTTTTTGTGTACAAAAATGCCTAAGATAAGGCTGATGAGGTCATCAGATTTGTCATTTAAAAGAGGGAAGGACATTTTCATTTTGCTCATTCATTTATAAACACCTCATAATGAATATGAAGACAAAATGCCCTTTAACTCCAAAAGGAATATCCCTTTTTTTGCATATCATTACAATGTTCCAAATTGTTCAAATTCCCCCATTAGACCCCTTATTTTTGATGGTTTCATTCTAAAAATGGCAAGGCCCAGCATAATTGTTCAGTCGGTCGGTCACTTTTTTTTTTAATATTTCGCTCTAAAATTTCAAACACCGCAATCCCCGGGGGGGGGGGGGGGGGCTGTCACGACAAATCTGAGAAATAAGGGCGACCCGCGTTCGGTTCTCCAGCGGATTTGCTGATAAATCAAAATGATCAAACAAAACTTTGTGTCGTGGAATTATCAAAAATTGATGCCCTTAAGACGGCGACATAACAGCAGAAGAAGGCAGATCAAAATCCCATTAAACGTGCAAAATTCATTTCTTTTAGAGAATTTTTAGGCAACCAAATTCGTGCACATTTCTTTTAATATATTTTTGCTCTCATCTCAAATGGAGCCAATGAAATTCATCTAAAATCTGAGTTTACGAGCAATTTTTTTGCTTTTCCCTAAACACTGTCTCAAAAAGCGTTTGAGGTAAAAGCGCATGCCAATTCATTTTGGTCTCAAACCGCCTTTTCATCGATAATACAAAAATTTCGATTTCGGAATTCGGGATTTTTGTGGTTTCGAAATTTCGGGTTTCGGCTTTTATTTTCCGATTTGTCCATCATCCCTGGTGTTTACCCCCAATCCCCGACCCAAAAAAAGGTAGGGGAGACTGGGGTTGGCCATCTCGGGGGTCGGGGACCAACCCTAGTTTTAAGGTATCATTCACTCCGATAATTCAATTTTTTTAACAAAAATGTTAAAAATTCTAAAAATTTACCGAAAATCGAACTTTTTTGGGAATGGTTTACAAAAATGCTATAAAAAGTACGATCCTTTCTTTCTCGCCCAGGCATGCCCAAAAAAGTAAAAACAATGCAGAAATATGAAGTTATTTTGGCCAATATAATTTACTCATCTTATAGTCCATTTTATGCCACCAGACTCAATGACTACAGCGTATTCCAACGTAACTTACTTACGCCTTTCGCAGTTAAAATAAATCCGACTTTCAGTTAGAATCCTCCCTCTTCTTTTTCTTGGGGAAAAATCCAATGTTTAAATTATTAGTCAAGAAAATTAAATCTTTAGGGCTCTTGCTTTTAGACATGTTCAATTTCATTGCATTTTTGTGGGCAAAAGATCCAAAAAATTTTTTCCAGACGCTTTAAAATATTTTTGTGAAATGCCAAAAGCAAATTCTTCGCTGGGGCGGATGAAGCATTTGCTGGACACGGGCAATGGGGCGGACGTTCACTTTTTGGTGGGGGGAGGAGACGAAAAAAAGGCGAGTTCTGAAAAATAGTGAAACATTTACTTTAATTAATTATATTTTAATTACTTTAATTAATGATATTTCATTTACTTTAATTAATATTTTTTTTAAATTTTGTTAAGCTTCTGCCAGCACATAAACTAATTCTGATGGCGGCCTCCGAGGTTTTTGAGGCAATGTTTCCTTTTGATGCCCGAAATAGGGGTAAGACGAAAAAATAATTAAAAATTTTTGGTTAACGAATTTTTTAGACCTTTCGGAAGGGACTAAACCCGTGGAGGTGCCGGACGTGGAGGTGGGGGCGTTCAAGGCGATGCTCAGCTTCATTTATGCGGACGATTTGAGCGGGCTGAACGGGGACAATGCAATTGCTGTGCTTTATGCGGGTCATAAAATTTTTTTAATTTTTAGTTTTCAAATTTAATTTAAGCTAAAAAATATGATCTCCCTGAACTTATCAAGGCGTGTTTGAACTTTCCCATATCGAAGCTGAGCAATGTTTTTCTCGCGTTTAACGAAACTCGCCTTCTTGGAGAAGAGGTAGGGGGACAAATTGCAATTTTATTGTCTTTTTTTAAACAACCACGATTAATTATTTTATTATTTCGGGACTTTGCTCGACGCTATCAATTAACTTTAATAATATGTAAATTTAAATATAAAATTTCTGGGATTAACCGATTTCTAAAATGTACCGTAACATGTACACAAAAAAAAAGTTGAAACAGAAATTCATTGATTAATTTACATTCATTTTTATTTTAGGATTTTGCTCGCCGTTGTTTGGAGCACATCGATGTGAAGGCGGATGCTTTGATCTTAACAGAAGAGTTTTTGCAAATTGACCAAAAATTATTGTGCGAGATTCTGGGCCGTGACGAGTTGATGATCAGCGAAGAAATTGCAATTTGGAATGCCGTAAATTTATAAAAAATAATAAAACAATTAAATGATTTTTAATTTTCTTTTAAATTAGGCACTTTGCTGGGCGGACGAAAAATGCCGTCAAAATGTGAAAGAGCCTTCGGCAGCGAATAGACGTGAAATGCTCGGCCCGGCACTTTTCAAAATTCGTTTTCCCCTCATTTCACAAGATGACTTTTCTGAGAATATTGGTTAGCACTTTTTTGGGGACCTTTCATTTCTTTTGGATAAAATACGGTTGACGACCACTTGCGCTTTTGACAGTTCCGTCCGGAGTGTTGACACGGGACGAGATCATCAGCATTTTGCAGCACTATTTGTGTCCGGACCGCGCTTTGCCCGAGCCTTACCAGCTGCAATTCCCAACTAATGGACGTGCCGCCGCAGCCATATCGAGTAGGTTAAAGAGGAATTGGGCATGTTTTATAACTTTTGTGTGCCATTCTTTTTCTAAAAAACAGATTTTATAAGCTTTCCAAGATGTTGAAAAGCATAAATAACGTTTAAAGCGGTTAAGAAAAAACAAATAGGCCAATGGGCATAAAAAGTGGCACTTTTTGATTTGGCTACAAAAAAAGCATCTTAAAAAGCGGTTGAAATTTATTTTCTTATGCAATACTCCTCTATATGAGTAGAGCACTTTGATCCGTAGCTTTTCATACCGGCGAGAAAAAATTCTCGAATCCGGTTAGATCAAAATTCCGAAACCGATTTGTTGGGTTTAAACCGGTTTGCATATATGAAAATCAGAAATTTCAACCGGGTTTTAAGATGGGCCAATTTTTGTGCATTGACCGGCACAAAAGTGAAATAATATTTTGAAAATAAAATTATATTTCCTCAGGTCTAACCCCTCAAAATCGATGGGATTCCGCTGCATGTCACGGGGATCTGACGCTCATTGAGCCCAAACAATTGATTGTTCGAAATAATAGAGAGAGAGGGGGTAAATATTATTCGGTTAAAGTGATTTGATTAAAAAGGTTTATGAAAAGAGTTTATAAATTTTCGGCTTACTTTTCAGCGTGGCGCTCTGTCCGCGCTGAATGGGCAATTCCAAAAAAGGATTTGGGCTTTTTCTACTACGAAGTGACCATTTTGGAGCAAGAAAAGTAAGTTAAATAAATAAATTTTGAGCTTTAAAGTGCTTTAGCAGCCTTTTCCTAAAAATATATTTAGGGGTGGTGTTCTCATTGGACTTGCGACCAAACAAATGCCATTGGACAAATGGGTTGGAGGTTACAAAGGCACTTTCGGATACGAACGCCATGGCCATTTTTGGGGTCACGAAGTTGAGGGATGTTGCCACGTCAATGGAAATCCGTACATCACTAGAAAGCCCAAATTTGAGAAAGGCGACGTCATCGGCTGCGGCGTCAATTTGGCAACTCGCCAAATCATTTACACAAAAAATGGACAGCGTTTGGGTGAGAAAGAAAATGAATACAAATTAAGGGCATTTAACCACTTTTGGGTTGTTTCTTTAATTGAAAGATCTAATCGATGGGCCGTTATTTTTAGATTTAATAAATCTTTTTTGTTTATTTTTTTTTACAGAAACTGCCGGGTTGTTTGTCGATTCTCCCGCCAATTTGTTTCCATGCGTAACGTTGAATGATACTGGCCCTAAAGTTGAAGCGAATTTTGGCCCGAATTTCAAATTCAACATTGTCACCGATGGCATTAGAAAGTGAAAAACAAAGGGATTTATGTGATTTTGCTGTTGGTTTTATTATTTATTGTTCTTTGTCGATATGCTATTTTGAGGTTTTTGTCTATTGCGTCCATTAATTCGCCCCCCCCCCCCACCATTGGCATCCGTCCGGTCATTTGTTTTCCCTTCGCTCGAGGCGATTATTAATCCGATGGCACCATTTCTACCCGCAGCGTCGATGTTCTGCTGCTGGCCATGCTCCAAGAAAAATTTGACTGCAATTAGAACAATGCCAAAAATCAAAAGTAAATAAAAACGGCATTTCAATTCTAATAATATATAAAGAAATAGCTCTTGTTTCTGGTAATTAAAAAATGTGTTTAAATCAGAGATGCCAACAAAAATTTTGCGAAATAAGGACAGTGAAGGTCGCACGCATTCGTACAGGCTCATCAATGTTACAATTCAAATGTTCACCCCGTCCAAATAGTTTAGTAGTAAGACACCGACAGCCTCAGGATGTCCCCGTTTCTAATGTCGTGGTGTGACCTATTCGATACGAGCAGCAACCGCGCCTTCATTTTAAACCGGGGTTTTCAGAATTGGCTAATCAACGGAAATGTCATGATTTTTTTTTTAAACTGAACTCTTTATAATGAGCAATCATTAATTGTAATGAAGTGAAGGAAGAGCCCAATTAGGAAATATCATTTTTTCTGCTGGGGTCGGCGTGCCGATAGGCGCCGCTGGGGAAAACTTTTTTTTAATTTTTAACTCGATTTTTTAAGAGATTTTCAACTTAAATTCGAATTTGTGACCACAAAACGGACAAGTGCCACCAGCACATTCTTCAACGTAAATTTTATCAAAAATGCGCCCTATCAAAACATTGGACTTTTTGATTTTTTCTATTTGCTATTTTCCCGCATATTTTTTGTTTAATTTCTTTAAAAATATTCATTAAAATACCTCCCATTCTTAAAAAGCTTCAAAAAATCTATTTTTAAAAATGTGTTTTATTAACAAATTGTGGTTTTGGATAAAAATTTTTGCGTGTACTTGGAAGGTGAATTTTGATTACAATCCAGTTAGACCAAACAAAATGATAACAAAATGGCGTTTTGTTGTGTTCTCACCAGGGATGTGCTCTGTTCTGTTCTGATTTTCTGATTTACCAGAATTTCTGGTCATTTTGGGCACCAGAGTTCTGTTTTCTGATTTCTGGTTTTTAAAAAGGCGACCAGAATTCTGTTTTCTGTTTTCTGATTTCTGATTTTTTAGAGAAAAACCCAGAAAAAAAATCAGAAATTTACCGGTCCCTGAGACCCGCGTCACGCGTCAGCGTCATTTTTTTAGAAATGCCAGTGACGGCGTCAGCGTAATACGTATAAGAAATATGCTATTCCACCTTACCTAAATTTAAAAACTTCTAGCAGATACTCAACTTTACATTTTGCTGTGCCTTTGCCTTGTCGGTCAAAATAATACCACCAATTTAGCAGGCGTCATTTGGGCATTATTAATTTCAATTTTGAGCTATAAACTAGGGTTGCACGGGACCGGGACCAGTACTGAAATGGTCACTTTTTCAAATTTTGGTACTGAAATTTTGGTCCCGGTTTTTCAAAATTCCTTTAAAATCGCACTATAAAAGTCCCGGTTTTTACAAAATGATTTTTTTTCTTGTTTTTGTCCAGTGGTCCCGGTTTTTTTTTGACCGGGACCAAATTTAGTCCCGGTCCCGGTTTTTCCAAAAGTCCCGGTCCCGTGCAACCCTACTATAAACTATAAAAAGTGGAGTGGCATGTGGAAAACAATAACGAAATGCAACCAAAAATATAATTTTTACTTAAATTATGCTTGACTTTTTAACAAAAAAGCTTGTTCCGCTACATTTCTTTTTTATACTAGTGACGCAAAAATGACGCAAAATGCCAGTGACGCCGTCAGCGTCATGCGTCATGACGTCCAGCCCTGCTCTGGAGTCACTTGTGGGGTCTAATTTGAGCTTCTTTATTGGACTATCAATTCCATCCATTTTAATGGGGCTTACTTCTTCACTCTAATTTTGTTATTCATCTTTTTTCCTATTTTTTATTACTTTATTTTTATTAACTCAAAATGCGCACCCTTTTTCCATTGGAGGGACTACTGTAACGTGATTTGAGTAAATCTTATTTCTTGTATTCAGAGAAGTAATTAATGTTCCAAAATTATTAAATAAATTTTTAAGCCTTTTTCAATAATTAAGTAAATAAAAACGGTCATTTTAAGCAACAAATAATGATTTTACGTTCTACAATTATTCTGACTACAGTACCTCCAATGGACGGTCAGTACGTGCGTTGTGCATCATCCCCGTAGCTCACCGGAGAAAAGTCGCAGAGCTTAGCGGTCTTTTGGCGTTTGTAGAGAATTTTGTAGGCTATTCATCCCTCAAATTATTTTTCCCAAAAATTTTTTCCAAGCCCTCGGGGATTTTTTCCAAAATTTACCCCGATTTTCAGTGTATTTTGGGGTCTTCGGATCTCCATGAAGGAGGTGTTGTAGCAACTTGGTCCAATTAGCTTTTGATCAGTATCAAAAGTTATGCAAGCATGAATTTTTGTTTGGATTTTTGGCCACACAAAAAAGTGATTTTTAGTTTTTTTTTTTTTTTTTTGTAGCCAAAGCCCCTGAACACTTTGTCTCACAATGCTTCTTTAATTTGTTATAGCGCGTTAAACAAAAAAATTTTTTTGTCGCTTCAAATGTTTCAGAACCCCAACCTGACCATCAACAACCCAGAACACTCATAACTACACCACCACATCATATAACAAATGTTTCAAAGGTACTCATTGGATCTTGCGGGGTTTGAGTGAGAAAAAAAGAAATCATAAACTAGTGACCGACCGGGATCCTTCGGGATTTCTCAAGTTCCCGACCGATCAATTTTTGGGAATTTTTTGGATTGGGCCGAGAACGCCAATCCGAAAAATCGGGTTGTCAAGATTTCTCATGATCCCGGCCGAGCATTTTTGGGAACCAATCCCGAAAATTGGGTTGGCCCGTCTTTTATATAAAACGGGCTTGGCTTGCAACCTTAGCTTTCATTAGATTTGTGGCATTAAAAGCTCATTTTGCGACAGAAAAAAATCGTGCGCTGAGATACGAATTTTAATCAAAAAGTTAAGAGAATCGAGTCTCGGATTTATCGAGTAAATTGCAAAATGACAACAAAAAACAAATCAGACAATGAAAACAAAACGAAATTTAACTGTCAAAATCCATCAAGCTTATTTTTTTGAAGAAAAGAAAATTGTTTTTCACTGTCCGGGGGCTTCTTTTTCATCATCAGAATTTGTATACAAATTTCGGGCCAAAGTTGGCTTCAATTTTGGTGCCAGAGTGTAACAACGGAACGCATGGAAACAATTCGGCGGCAGAATCGACAAATAAATCGGCAGTCTCTGCAAAAACAAACAAATAACTCAAATAAATTAATTAATCAAAAACATTTAAAATTTAGTGTATTTCTTAAAAATAAAACTTTTAATTTTATCTTTCTCACCCAATCGCTCGCCATTTTTTGTGTAAATGATTTGGCGAGTTGCCAAATTGAAGCCGCAGCCGATGACGTCGCCGGCACCAAACAAAGGCTTTCCACCGATGGCAGAACGTTCATTGCTGCTTTGGCGGCATCCCTCGACAGCGTGACCCCAAAATCTGCCACAGCTTTCGTATGCATAAGTGCCTTCATAACGTCCAATCCAAACGTTTAATGGCATTTGTTTTGGTCCAAGGCCAGCGGAAACGGGGCTAAATATAAATAATATTTCAGAGCACAGCAATTTTTATAATATTATTAATTACCCTTTTTTCCCTATGATTTTCACTTCGTAGTAGAAAATGCCGAAATCATCTGTTGGACGTGGCCGTTCAGCGAAGACAGAGTGAAACGCTAAAGAAGATGATTCAAAATTTTTTGTGAACTCTTTTACAAACCTTTTTAATCAAATCACTTTAACAAAATATATTTACCCCAATTATCCTTTCCAGTAATTTCGACAATCAATCGATCAGGCTCACTGAGCGTCAGGCCCTTGTGACGTGCAGCGGAATCCCATCGATTTTGAAGGGTTAGTCCTAATAATTTTATTTATTTGTCATTTTGAATTTAAATACTATTTTCAAAAAAAAACATTAGTTTTTTATATTGAAAGCATCAACAATTCCCCTACCATTTCCCTTTTGCGCTTTAGGCAACGCGCCGATGGCCTGTTGCTGTTGTTTGTGATAGTCCTCCATCTTTGCATGGATGTTCAGTTGCTGTTGTTTCTGATATTGCTCCATCTTTGCAATCAGTTCTTCCTTCAGCTGATTCATTCCCTTTAATTATTTAATTTAATTTTAAATAACAGTGAATACGTGCTTAAATCATATTTTCAAAAGTACTCATTGCTCCCCAAAAAAAGGCAGGTCTTTAGGGGGGTGTTCACCCCCAATCCCCGACCCAAAAAAAGGTCGGGGAGGCCGGAATTGGCAATATCGGGAATCGGGGAGCGACCCAATTTTGGGGCTCGGAGGCCAACCCTACTTTTGCCCATATAATACCGGCCGACAAAAACATTTGCATCCCGGTCCCTCCAACTCATAAATTATTTGTTCATATTTCCCACCTTTTCGAGCTCCTTTTTCGAACTGTTTCCCAATTCATTCATTTGCTTCTGAAGCATTCTGTCCGTTTTCTTTTGTTCCTCAAACTTTTTATTCTGTCCTTCAATAAACTGGCCCAAAAAGTTGTTCAGTTGCTCTTCACGTTCTTTGCATTGCTAAAAAGTTGTATAAACTTGAACACGGCATTGACATCAGCCGATGCCCTCTTTAAACTTACTTGATCAATCGTTGCACTCAGTCCTTTTTGATCAACTTTTTGTTGTTCAGAACTCGCCGTTTGCTTCTGCTCAAGTCCATTAAGTCTTTGCAGCAATGCCTTCTGATCACTTTGTAACTTTATGTTTTGTTGCCCCAATTTGGCGACGACCATCGCTTGGACAGACTTCAGCGATTCGTCCATTTTGCGTAGAAGTTCTTTCTGATCATTCTGTTGCTTGTGTTCCAAACCGCCGATAACTTGCGAAAAATTAACAGCTGAAAGAAAAAAAATTGAACGAATTGATACTCAAATTCTAGAATTTTTTTCAAAATTCTCGTTCTTTGAAGACAGAAAAACATTCCCTACCGCTTATCTTCTGCTGCTGGTCCTCATTTAACCAGCCAATTTTGTCATTGGTTTCCTTTTGGTGCTGTTGCTGCTTCAAATTCATCTCTTCCATTAGATTCTCGTAAGCATTTAACAATTTTTCGTGTTCTTGATGCTTCAACGAAAATTGATCAGCGGAAACTGAAAAGGGGGAAATAAATGAATTACATTTTGGGAAACAAAAAATGGTTAATTCAACAGCAGCACATTTTCATGGTTAAAATGGATTTTTCTAAATAAAAGAAAGTTTACCCGCTAGTTTTTCAGTCAACGCGTCAATGGTCTGTTGCTGTTTGTTCTGATGCTCCTCCATCTTTGTCTGCAGAGCCTTGTGCTCTTTGACCAGTTTCTGATTTTAGAAGAGATTTTTTGGATTTTGAAAAAAGCGATTTTTCGGTGGGGGCATTTTTTGATTTTCAGTTGCTGTTCTTTTTGATACACTCTTCCATCTTTGCATGAAAGCTACATATTTTGAAATTTACCAGAAGCGAAACAATTGTTTAAACCTCATAGTTACAAACATATTTCATTCATTTTCAATTATATCTTTCCTGAAACAAATCAAAACATTTAATTGTTTTGAATGCGAAATTAACTCTTCAAAAGCTGTCAATTGATCCGTAAGACTTTTAACAAAAACTCCAAAAGACAAAATCATTTTTCCCACCACTTCGATCGCATCCTTTGAATTGTTTGCCAATTCCTCAAACTTTCTGTTCATCTCCTCCTTCAGCTCCAATTCCATCCGTTCAACTTTTTCACTTTCCACACATTTGGCGCCTTCTGAAAATTCGTCAGTTACCAAAAATCGACAGAAATGTCGTTTTATATTTAAACAACAGAATTTCAATATTTTGGGGGGGGGGCAAAAGTCCCAAAAACGGAAAGGGACCAAAGGTTACCCTTTAGTTGTTCTGTCAACGCGTCAATGTTCTGTTGCTGTTCTTTCTTATACTCCTCCATCTTCTGTTGCTGTTTGTTCTGATACTCCTCCATTTTTGTCTGCAGAGCATTATGAGCATTTAGCAGCTTCTGATGTTCCAATTCGGCGCGGAGTGCCTTCTGAACAATTGGCAAGGAAAAAAAGACTGTTTTTGTTAGAAATATATTCGCACATTTTCAAGCTCGAGTTTCGTAATTCGTTTCCATTCCTCCATTTGAAAATTAATTTTGGCCTCAAAATCATTCAAAAAAAAAAGCACTAACTTATAACGAAAAAGCAACTAGTTATTGAATTCATGCTCTTTGGATGATTTTGAGCCAAAATAAATTTTTTGGAAATTTTGAATTTTCGAAAAATTGTTCGAATTCGGGTCCGGGGTTCGAAATTGGTCGGAAGGAGGTCAGACCGGAATACCCCCTAGAAATATCATTTTCTCGACTTTGAAACAAAAAAATTATTTTTCCAAAAAGGGGGGGGGGGGAACAAACTGGAGTATTACCGGGATTAGTCCTGCGAAAATAACAATTTTTGTCTTTATTCAAAATATTTAAGGCTCAAACTGATGCCTAAAAGAAAGAGAACTTTCCGAATCTGCACAAATTTTCCTCCAACATTTGTTAGATACGCTTAAGACGGCTAATTTCTTAAACTCGACTCCAATACGCGACTCCAATATCCATTTAAATTTCAACTTTGCTTTTGTTTCCGAAGTGTTGACACGTGACGAGATCGTCAGCGTGTATCTGCACCATACGCGCGGTGCTCTGCCTGAACTGTACCCATTACAATTCCCCACTCAGCGTAGAAACGGTGCTGAACTGCACACGCAGGGGTTGCCCCTCCCCTTTGTCTATTTATCTATGATTCAGATCAATCAGCGGCCGCCGTTCCAACCGGCAAATTTTTGTGAAAAGTCTCACAGGGAGGACAATCACTTTGGAGGTTGAGGCCGAGAACACTGTCGCGGATGTAAAAGAAATGCTGGCCCAACAGCGACTGATCTTTGCGGTTTCAATTATTACTTTTCTGCTGACCAACGCGGCTTTTCGTTAAGGGAAACAGCTTGAGAAAAAGCGAACATTGGCTGACTGCAACGTTCAGGAGGGGTTCACTCTTCCATCTTGTTCTTTGTCTTAGTGGAGGATCAATTTTTTGATTTGATCTTTGCTTGGGGTTTTTAGACATATTGCTTTTTTCTGCCGTTTACTTATTTGTATGGCATTTAAAAATAACGGTTTCAATATTGTTAAATTTTTTTGCTCAGAGAATCACATTTGATCACCCAACAAATCATTTTCTTTGATAGGTAATTGGTGAAAAAGTGAATTTGGCAAAATAATTTTAGGTTTTCTACGTAAAATCTTTGGTTATTCAACTAATCCCCTCACAAACATTTACTTTGGGGACAATTTTCAATTAATTACCTTTACATTTGATACTAAAAAATATATTAAAGTACGGGTTTTCAGTTAATTTTCCATGATTTTACCAGGAAAAAAACATTTCTTTGAAGGATCTTGATCAGAATTTTTTTGAAAACCCCAAAAATTGTCCTGGGATGTTTACCCTTTGCTCTGGCGATTCAATTTTTATTGAAGGAAAGTTGCACGACAATGCCACTTATTTGCAAATCAATTTGCCCATGACGCAAACGAGCAAAATCCATATCCAATTACTAGGTACTGTATGAAATCAGGGATGCCAACTGCTCAGCACAAAACTAATTGATTCTTCAGTTGGTGATTTGGTCTTGTTTCGATCCGTCGTATGATTAGCGTTCATTTCTTTATATTTACCGGGGCCCGCCGGCCCCTAAAGATTGACTTTTTCAATTTCCAAAAATGCACTCCTCTAAATTGTCATTTCCGGAGGCAGACGGCGGAATCTTCTATTATAGTTTTGGCATAATATAGATATTTTTTTGTCACTGTTAACAGAATATTTAATACATATTGCTAAACAGCAAAATTGTCCAGTGATGAATTGGTCGCAGTTTTATCTGTCGGTGGTCAACGAGCGATGAGCTCATCAAATTTGAGAAAAAAATGGTTGTTTTAGATTAACACAGCGAATGGGTGGTGGTGATTCAGCTTTATTGGTGGGCTTTTAGCTATTCTTATTCCATTCATTCATTCATTCGCTCGCCGTCCACCATTCAGTTTAGTTTAAAAAATTTTCAATCAAATTGCATTAAATAAACTTTTGGTAAAAATAAAAAAATTGTATCTCCAGTAAAAGAATGCATTTGGCGCTTCTTCTTAGCCTATTTACTCTTTTGAATGGAGCGTACCGAATCAATGGAGGGTAATTTAATTTAATTTAATTTAAAAGAATTTTCTTTAAATTTGTTATTTTGTGCAGCGAATCGCCGGACCTAAATCCGTGGAGCAATTGCCAAATGGAAAATTGGCAACTTAAACTGGCAACCGGTTGCAAAAGGCAATTAATTTGCCATTGAGAATTTTATATTCGAATAATCCGGACCCGCCGGCATTAAGATTGGAAGGGGAAAGGGTTTTCGGCACATTTACCCCAAAAAGGAAATGCGTTCTCCCGATAAAAATTTCCTTTTCCAGTTGACCGCAATTCGTGATTGGGTGGGGGATTTGAATTGAAACTAAACCGGGGTGTGATTTTTGGGACAAAAACCAGGTGTTTGTTCGAACAGCCTGAGTTTTTCGAGAGTCCAGGTCCCGAGGGGTTTCTTGGATTCGGGATTCAACACATTAATGCTTTTCCTACCATTTTTAAACATCTGATATGCTATGAGAGCAAATTGAGCTCCAAATGTGGCACATCGAAAGTTGGCGGAAGATTTAAAGAAAAAGGCGGAAATGGACTGATCGCCAATGAATGTGCCTGGGACGGCGAATTCAAAAGTTGGAATGCCTTGAGAATCACCGAATTTGATGGGCACGTGACCATGGAATCATCGTCCTTTATGTTAGTTAGTAGCTGGTCGGCCGCATTTTCACCAACTGAAAAAAGTGGCAAAAACTATTTTTTAAGATTCTGAGGATTTTTTTTACCGCTCTTGGCATTGAAAAATTTGACTAAGAAATAATTAAAGAAATTCGAGTTTTTAGTGTTGTTTACCTTGAATTTTAAAACAGAAAGTGCCAAAAAAATTAATATTTAAATTTTTTATTAAAAATTACCTACCGTATTTCCTAAAATAAAGCCCCCCCCCCCCCCTAAATTAGAGCCCCCCCCCCCTAAAATAGAGCCCCCCTTTTTGGGGGGGTTGAAAAATAGAGCCCCCGGGGGCTCTATTTTAGGAAATACGGTATTTTAAAAATGAATGAAATTTTTCATTTTAATTGTAGCATCGAATTGAACGATACTTTTCGCTTTATCAAAGAGCCGAAGCACCTGAACATTTCTGGAGGTAATTTAACGGTGTCACGACCTAAAAAATGGCACTGACACTTTTTTTATGTTATTGTGTGCCGCCTAATTAATAGAATCGTGGCATAGCGTGCCACGTCTTACAAACTGCACTGTAACAATTTCAAAAGCAAACAATCAAAAGAAATATGTGCCCTAAAGAATTAACTAAGAAAAAATAGGAAATAACTTCCTAAAATATATAGGCTAGCATGGCGAAATTGAAAGTTCAAAGACATTCATTTCGGCCAATTCAAGGATTGGCCGAAATTCAGTAAATTGGAAGTTTGTTCTAAATTCTCTTTCGTAAAGTCCGATCTCTAATGGCTAGTTTAAAAAACGCCAAATTTTTGGCAAATTTTCAGTCCACGAATGTCGATGGGGTAACCATTTTAATTAATAATTAAGCATTCTCAAATGTTGCTGCTGCACTTGGAGAAGACTTTCACCAAGCAATTTCGTGGGGCGCATGGACCGAAGGCTACGAATTTGCAAC
Source organism: Globodera pallida (assembly GCA_020449905.1). Classification (NCBI taxonomy): domain Eukaryota; kingdom Metazoa; phylum Nematoda; class Chromadorea; order Rhabditida; family Heteroderidae; genus Globodera; species Globodera pallida. Next base: position 696,411 of record JAIXHY010000027.1, on the reverse strand, counting down.
TCGCATAATCGCAATGGAAATTCATTCTGCCATCGCGAACGATGATGGGACAAAACGGTGCAAGAAAAAGGTTAAAATTAGGGAAAATCCGATCGGAAGGGCGTCCCGGTGCCCGAATACAATACAGATGCACTGCCAAAAATACGATATTAGACTACGATACTAATCAAATTTACGAAAATGTCGAGACCGACACCCTTTTAATCTCTATGCAAAAATGCTGGTGGTTCCGGCTCCTATTCCCGGCCATCTGATCGAATGAATATTTATTGTCAAATTTCCTTGTTAGTGCGCTTTGCTTGCGACGGCATTGCCTGTGCAACATTATGGCATCAAATGCACGCAAATCGTGTTTCCCGCTGACATTGCCCAGATGACGCTCAATGTCCTCATTTCTTCCCCCTACGAAGAGGCGTGTAAAAAGTACGAAATACAGCGTGACATCATCAACATGACTTTCGGTGATGTGAAAGAGCAAGAGAAAGTCGACGCCTGCAATAAAGTGTCCACAAAATGCGAAAAGTACTGCACAAAAAATTCGGTTGCACAAATTGCTTGACCGCAAGACCCGGAATTTAATCGATTGCTAGAAAATCTCAAAAATGCCTATGGATAAAATGCCATTGCTGAATCAGTTCCAAATTCATTTTTTATTATGAAATTGAATTTAAAAATTCAAATTTTAGGCCGCATGAGCTGTTCGTGTGCTTCAAAAGCCGGATTTTAAACAAAAATGTTTCCGATGCCAATTTGATGATTTTTCAAAAATGCCGCGATCATTTTGGCAACGATTTTGATGCCACTGCAGGCTTTCGCGTGCACATTTGCACGCGTCGTAATGCTGATCAATTAATTATTGAGTCGATGGTCGACTTTTCATTTACCGACAGAATGTATGGTTGATTGTAGTGATGCACGAGAGTCTCGGTCTCGAATATCGACTCGAGAAAGTCTCGAGTTTTTGGATCTAGGGCTTGAGTCTCGCGGTCAAGTCTCCGGCTCGAGAAATGTTTGGTCTCGTGCATCATTAGTTGACTGGTAGGGGTTGGACGGGCGCCCGGGTCGGGCGGGCGGACGACCAACAAATAATCTGACCAAAACACAAAAAAAAAGCCTGCCCGAGTCCAAGTCATTTTCCAAACTCTAATGGATGTAAAAAAATGTGTAAATTGTGATAGAAAACAGCTCATTTAAGCTACAAAAGGACCGACAATTTTTCAATCACATTTGGAGCAATGTCGAATATGAACGGAATGGCACCAATTTTTTTTATGGAATTCGGCGACAGACATCAACAAAGCGCAATCCGACAGAATGAGGACGGCGAGCCCATTTCGGACGATGTGATTTTATGAATAATAAGACCGGGATTGCCGGAAACCGCTGCAGCTTTGGGGTCGGGATTGGCACCGGCAATTTCCGTCTTGGTTTCCCCGGGATTGAAGCCTATGCTAAATTTTTTTAGGAATGGGAGGGGAAAGGCGGCACCGATAGGCGTCGCCGAGAAAATTTTCAAAAATCTTAACGACATTTGTGAAGAAAATTGGTGAAAATTTTTACAATTTTTTGTGTTTTGGAAAGGGGTCGGCGGTGCCGACAGGCGTCGCCGAGATTTTGGGATTTTTGACTCAATTGTTGAGAATTGGTCCTAAAATTACTTGCGATGTTGTTCTCTCTTTATTTTATGTTTACGCAAAACAAATTTCTTTATCAAATTTTGGAGCGAGGTGGTATAGGGAGAAGGTGCCCGGGTGCAGCGTGGTAGGGGGGGGGGGGGAGGGGTCGACCCCCCCCCCCCCCCCTTGTGTGTGTATGGTGTCGAGTCACTCTAATTTACAGAAAGACGCAATTGAAGCACTGTTTGCTTCTATCGCTTATGAACTGATCAACGGGAGCGGGGCAAAACAGCTGCATTTCATCCCAATGTTGAAAGACCCGCGCAACATTGAGGAACACATTCACATTTACTTCCAAATTCCAAGCCTCGAATTTTCGAAGCGAATTACTCAAAATTGGAAGCTGAAGGGCTACCAAAATGACCAGAAAAAAGTTAATACAGCTGTATCAAAATATACTCTATCAACATGTGATTTGTTGGGTGACGACTGTGTGCCGATGCGAGAACTTATGTCAAAGATTTCGACCTATCAGAATTGGTGCGACCCGGACAATCCTAGCGATCCGTGCATTGATCCTCCGATACCGGTGAATTTGCATGCATTTAATCATTTTACAACTTTTTTGATTTTGCTGTCCAAAATTCCAAGGAGTTAAAATTTTGGTAAATGAATTAATTGTGAACTTTATCAATTTTAGGATACCGGTACAGAAAGGGACCCGTTGGACGGCATGGGCGACATAATAAAGACCAAACAACAAGTGCAAAGTTTACACGACAAATACAGAATCAGTGAGTTTGGGGAAATTTTGAGTTTACATAAACGAGTTTTACAGCCAAATCGACATATCGGACCATTAATGACGATTATTGAATAAATATTTTATTTTATTAAAAATGCTAATTGATCATTATGCTCACATTTTGTTAAGAATGTGCCAAATGTAAAAATGCGCCAAAAACGGTGGGAAAGAAACGGCCGAAGAGACAGTTCGCTGCTTTAAGGCTATGGACCGATTTTCCGATCCAGATCAGATTCGACTGGGCCACATGTTGGTTGAGAAAATTGAAAACATTTGTTATAGAATTCTTTTACATTCAGTTCCAAAAGAAGAAAAAGAGCGCGAAAAATGGGTAAAGGCCGTCATGAGTGGAGCCAAGATGATTATGTGAGTGCCAATCAAATCAAAGTTAATCAGGATTGCAAGGAAACCGGGATAGTGATCAAATAAAAAAAATAAAGGAAATAGTCAAAAAACCTGGACTTATGACTAACATAAGTTTGTAAAAATCCGTGTCTATATAAGCGAGAATTTCGGTCCCAAAAAAATAGACTTTCAGTCTTAGAAAATGAATAGTGCCAATCCCGAATTCCTGGGTTCTGTGACTTAATTAAGTAAAAACTTAAATAGGTAATCATAATTTAATCTAGGGATGTCACCTGCGTCAATTTCACCTTCACTGTGCGTGCTGGAAAGGATTATGGCATAAATATAAAAAATGGTGAAGGTTGCCAAAGTCATCTTGGCAAACAAGGAGACTGGCAAGATCTCATTCTTGCGGAAGAATGCATTGAAGTTTGTAAAGTATCGAAGCAGCGCTCTGCTTCTTGCAAATGCCGTACCCTGAATCCAAATAACAACAAAAACAAATCGAAACTTTCAAAAAGATTCAATCGATTGTTCGAAAACGTAACGAAATTTTTAAAAAAAGCCTTGATTGTTGGCGCTTTAATTTACTCGCAGAAAAGTAGAGTTGGTCAAAGCCGGGGATTTTTGCAAAAAACAAACAGGACCATAAATAAAAGACGCGTCATGTGATCCCGACAGTAGTTGATTTCGGGGAGACGAATGTTCACCTTTGCCCAACTTTTTTGAACTTTTTCAGCGACCCAAATTAAAGCTTTTTGCTATTATTCAAAGCAAACACTGAGTTGAAGCTATTAATAAGCAAAGCTAAGCGATTAGACAAATGCCAAAAAAGTTATGGCCCGAAAATCAGAAAGTTTGAGTTTTATAGCCAGAATGGTCATAACTTTTTATGGCATTTGGCCAATCGATTAGCACTTGCTAATAGCTTCTACTCAGTGTTTGCTTTCGATGATACCAAAAATATTTAGTCTGGTTCGCTACAAAATAAGAAGTTTAAAAAAATTGGGCAAAATGTGAACGAATCGTCCTTCGTCCTTGCTTCGACAGTGGCACTGTCGAAGTCCACTGTCGAAATCAATGCCAAAAAAGGTCCAGTCAAAAAACCGGGACAAAAATTCCGTCCCTAAACGGAACTTTTAGACCCATCCGTGATCCCCGATCAACTACAGAAAAGAATTGAATTTCTACGTTTTGTCTGGCAGGAGTCGGATACTTAAGACAAAATTATGACCAAATTTAATTTATATATTAGATGCATTGATTTTTTATAAACAGAGGGGCGGCGGAACTGCAGCTCACGAGATTTTGCATGCGCTTGGCCTGCTCCATGAACATCAACGAGACGATGCGCGCAACTTTGTCAAAATGAATTACTATCACAAGGCGTACAACGCGAGTTTTAGATATAATAAATTCGTATAACATTTCAAGTTCTGCATCGAATGAATTTATTTTTTCAAAAAATTCAATCTTAAAAATCGATTTGGGGGTGCGAGTTTTTAACTACAGTAATTTCGAAAGAGGGGTAGTTCTCAAAATTTAAAATATTATACCATTCGACTTCACTCTAAACCTAACGCACGAATCCGTAAATTTTTTTTTGGCGGAAACCACTTTTAACCAAGATGAGCAATGGACTGAAGTGTCTTTTTGAGTCAAAATTAGGGTTGCTCCCCGACCCCGACCCCCGATCCCGAGCTCAAAAAAGGGGTCGTCCCCGACCCCGACGTTGCCAACCCCGGGATCCCCGACCCCGACCCTGTCCCCGAATTTGGTCGATCCCGACCCCGTCCCCGACCTTTTTTTGGGTCGGGGATCGGGGTTGACAAACACCCCTAAAAGATCGACTTTTTGGGGAGAATAAGTACTTTCGAAAATATAATTCGTTTATTACTGATGGTGTAGTGGTGAGTGGTGTGTATAGCTCTTTGTGGATCGGATCCCTATTGTGTAAATGATTTTTTATCGCTTTATATGACATCAATGGTGGAGGAAACAATTTTTAAAAACTTTTAAATTGTTTCCGTTTTTAGCGCAATTTTTATTCCATCTATTTCTTTAAAATTTTGAGAATTCAACAAGTTATGGTCAAAATTTTCACGAAAACTTTCAAAATTAGTGAAGTGTTAGCCGAATTTCGTTAATTTTGAAGCAATTTTCTTAACAAAACATTGTTAAAATCTTCAAAAAAAATTTCCGGCGGCTCCTATCGTCACCGCCGACTCCTCCCATTCCTAAAAAGCTTCTAAAAACACCACCATTTTTTAAACTTTTAGTCAAACATGACGTAAACTCCAAAAATAAAGAAATTACAAAATTCCCTTCACTCTTGAGATTTTAAAGATGATGAATGGATTTAAAAACAAAATTATATTTTATGCTTGCCTAGTAAAGACATTGCTGAATTTTTTATGAAAAAAATTTCATGAACAAAATTTTCTTCAACCCCGACCCCGAAAAATTTGGTCGTCTCCGACCTAGAGTGCGGCGCGGGATTGATCCCGCGCGGGATTTTGCGGGATCCCGCGCCGCAATCCCGCATTTTTTGCGATTTGCGGGATTGCGGGATTTGCGGGATTAATCCCGCAAATCCGATCCCGCACGAGATTTTGATCTGCAATCCCGCAGCGGGATCCGCAAATTGGTAAGCGGATCCCGCAATTGGAAATTTTGTTAGTGAATAATGTCAGTTTATTCAAAATTAGGATAGACGTTTTGCCAAACTTTCAAATTAAAAGACTCGATGCTCACAAATTACACAAGTGGAGTACCATAAAAATGGAATTATTTGATAAATAAGCAGAGATCGTCTGGTGTAGTGGTGAGTGATGTATTTTGGAAGTGTTGTGGTTGTGGGTTCAAATCCCTACTGTGCAAATTGGTTTTTTATGTCTTTTGATGACAATTCTTATGATTTTTAAAAAGTTTTTGGGCGTCTTTTACATCTTTTTGTAATTTTTGGACGAAATTAAAAAGCATATTAGGGGGGACCTTTTGTTTTACCTATAAAATTGGTAAATAAATGGACGTTCAGAATTTTTTTCTTAACAAAACATTGTTAAAATTTTTCTTCAAAAAAAATTTCCGGCGGCTCCTATCGTCACCGCCGACTCCTCCCATTCCTAAAAAGCTTCTAAAAACACCACCATTTTTTAAACTTTTAGTCAAACATGACGTAAACTCCAAAAATAAAGAAATTACAAAATTCCCTTCACTCTTGAGATTTTAAAGATGATGAATGGATTTAAAAACAAAATTATATTTTATGCTTGCCTAGTAAAGACATTGCTGAATTTTTTATGAAAAAAATTTCATGAACAAAATTTTCTTCAACCCCGACCCCGAAAAATTTGGTCGCCCCAACCCCGACCCCGAAAAATTTGGTCGTCTCCGACCCCGACATTGTCAACCCCGACCCCGAAGGCCTTAAACATGCTGGAAAATTAGTCTAAGCCTAACGAACCCCGAGAGCCAAAAGTCGTTTTTCAAAATTTAAACCGGTTCAAAAACCTTTTTACATTCTAATTTATTTTTTCGACAAATTCGTAATTTTGAAATCCTATATAAACGATTTGGTAATACAGTGCTTTGTCCCCCCCATTTTTTGAAAAAATACAAACATTTTCAAAAGCCATATAAAACAAATTTCCGGGGGTTTTCAGGGGTCGCTGATCACGATTCTTACATTTATTTTACCCAATTCCGAACCCGAACCCGAATTCGAACAATTTTTGAAAATTCAAAATTTTCCAAAATTCAATGTTAGCCTCAAAATCATTCAAAAAGCATAATTACATTGAAAAAGCAAATAATGACTGAATTCATGTTAATGAATGATTTTAAGGCTAAAATTGAATTTTGGAAAAAATTGAATTTTTAAACTTGTTCGAATTCGGGTCCGGGGTTCGAAATTAATCGAAATGGATGTCAGAATTGAATTTTACGCCTCTTAATACACCTAGAAACACCTTTTTATCGACTTCTAAAAAATTATGTATTTTTTCAAAAAATGGGGGGGGGGGGGTCAAAGCACAGTATTACAAACGATTTTGCCCATTTTTAATCTGGACAACTGAGTCCTCACTGAAAAAGACACTTCAGTCCCGTGCTCATAACTTGCTTCCCGTATTCCGAAAATTTTCATTAATTATATCCGGGTTTGGGCGGACCTGAAAATTCTGTCCACATAGAGCTATATGAGTTTTTCTTTTCAGGATTGGGCTACGCAACTCGTTGTGGCACAAAATACAGGAAATTTCGACTTTCCATACGATTTTGGATCAATAATGCACTACCCAAGTGTTGGGTAAACCAATGACTGTTTACGGTTGTTAAATGTCTGGACATTTCAGACCTGCCCCACACTTGATAATCACACATTCGCGCTTTTACCAAAAAACGATTGGCCAAAGGGAGAAACTCTCCTTCAAGGATGCGGCAATAATCGACCGTGCATATGGCAAAGGCATGAAGGGCGAAAATAAATTTCTTGTCTTGACTGGCATTCCGGGGTGGCAATGCTACTGATTCCCCGTTGACGTTCATCCGGAAACCCCTGTTTTTTTGCTTATTTAGACGCCTGCAAAAATGAAGCAAACCAATGCCTAAATGACGGTTATCCCAACCCTAAACGTTGTTGGCAATGCCGTTGCCCTGATGGATATGGCGGAGCGTATTGCGAATCGATCGAAAATAGTAAGAAGCGTTTTAAAACCCGAATTACTTAATTAATTTTTATTTTAAAATAATTTGCAATCAAACCATTCAGATTGGAACTGCGTTGATGAAAGTGACAGAGAATTGGAAGCCGATTGGCAAACGCGAACGCTAAAGCCTCTGCTAAAATGCGACGATGGTTCAGCCACAATTAAATGCCGATGTCATTGGATAATCAAGGCACTTTAAGATTTTATTTTTAATTAAGGTTACAAGGAATAGTGGCAATTTCAAAATGATTTTCGGCGTTGTCCTCACAAAAATGATTTAATCACGGATTTTAACAAATTTATAAGGTGTGACACAAAAACAATTTTCTAATTGTAACTTCCTCCCCCCCCCCCCCCCAGGGGGCTCAGATCACCTTTGGCAACCGGCTCCATAAGAAATTTTCGCAAAGTCCAAAAATATGACAAAATGTGGCAGATGTGGAAATGTGGCAAATTTGCAAAATATGGAATTTGGCACTAAAAGAGTGCATTTTGAGCGCCCTGCCCCCATCCCCCCCCCCCCAGGAAACCATATTTTGCCCTGGTCGGTTGTGTTTGACTTAGCCCTCTGGTGGCCGAATAGCCGGAATCGAGGCTGTAATTCTTTTTGGGACTAAAATTTCTCCCTTATTTAATCCTGATTTTCATCAGTAGAGACGAGATTAACAAGTTTTTACATGTTGTTTTTGTTGCGAATAGGGAATCATGAGAGAAGCCCGGAAATAGCATTCATTTTGAAAAAATTTACAATAGAGCGACTTTTTAGTCAATATAAATCAATATTTTGGCTTTTTTGGGAAAATCAATATTTCGCCATTTTTTCACAATAAATCAATATTTGGCATTTTTCTCGAGAAAATGCAATTTTTAGGCATTTTTCCGCAAATTCTTGAAAGAAATTTAATATTTCAGGCACTTTTTCCCAAAATTCGTTAAGAAAAATGAAATAAAAACGAAAAATATACCCTTAAAAATCAAAAAAATTTTCAAACCAAAAATGCACCCCTAAAATGACTTTTTCTTTAACCAAAGCCCCCCCCCCCCCCAAAGATTGACATTTTCCCTAAAATTTTTTATTTATATTTATAAAAATTTCCAAATCATGTGAAAAATAGTACATTTTCTATTCTGAGAGAAAAATTAATAAAAAATGACGAATTTTGAAGATCCCGTTTACTCAAGCTGATAATAAAACCGTGCGCGGGTGGGGGCGGCATGTCTAGAATCGGAGTATGGAGAATCTATTTCTGAGTTATAAAAATTGGTAAATAAAAAATATTTCCACGAATAAAAAAATGACTTTCTGAAATTAATATAAAGGTTTGGGTTATGTTGTAATGCATTTTTTAGCCAAAACATGGTGGTAAAACAGTGCGAATTCAACTCAAAAATTTGTCTAATCGGATTGGTTGTGACTCCGATCTCTGCAGTCGGTCGTTCCTTGAAATCAAATACCGGAAGGACAAAAGGGCGCAAGGCATTCATTCCTTTTTTGGACACGGCGCATTTCATTTTGCCTGTTCAACCCATTCAAATTTTAGGCGCAAGACTTTGCTGCCCAGACGAGCTTTCGAACGAAATAAATTTGATTTATGCCGATGGACCCAACACGGACATTGTCGTTATACTCAACATTGATAACAAGGTGCCAAAAATAAATAATGCAATGTTTATGTGCCATTAAGGCATGTTTGGTCATCCATGCGTTCGTTTTTGGTTAATTCTGAAAATGAATTCATTTTCAAAATTTTGAAATTTTTTTTTAAATTCAACATTAAATTAGGGCAAATTTCTGCTTGCCAATATTTTAATGTCAGATTACAAAGTCTTGCCCTCATAAAATCGGCGTTTATAGGTCGACTTAATGGCCGACACCCAACAAATTCCATTCTTCGAACTAACGTACGAGTCTGGTGAGTGCTTTGAAACAAAAAATTAGAAATTATTCCAACATTTTAAT
>JAIXHY010000027.1:632884-686955 GCA_020449905.1 Globodera pallida | reverse complement strand
TTCTGTGTTGTAATGTTTAGAACAACCCAGACTTTTTGCCCTGAGGCTATGTTTATGCATCCAAGGTCACAAGACCATAACCAAATCCTTAACTAACTCCCCCCCCCCCCCATTAAAACAATTCATGACTTGAGGCAAAATGTCTGGACGTTAACGCATGTGCCGGTAGAACGATCCTGACATTTTGCCCTGAGGCTATATCTTTGTTATCCGTTTGACAGCCGTTTAACGACCGGAGATTTATATCTCCGATCATGACCGGCTGTTACACAATTGCAAAATTGATCCAAATTGCCTCAGGGCTTTTGGATCAATTTTGCAGACAGACGGTTGATCAAAATAGGTACTATTTAAAGCCCCTCTTTTTGGCAGTTACATCAACTGTTAAATGGGCAGAAGCTGTTCCCTTGCCCCGGGCAAAAGCCGTTTNNCCCCCAAATGCCAAAAAGGGCAAAATCGGTTTTTGTATCGCGGCATACTATGGATGCCTCGTTCCAATTTTTTAAGCATCTAAATTACGCTCGTTGGGGTAGGCGCCATGCGTTTACCCCTAATCCCTCAATTTTTTAGCGGGATGGCACATTTAGCGATTTGTGTAGGGTTTTTTTGTTTATGCTAATTTGTGTTTAATTTTTTAATTTTTTAGTGCCGAATATTACCCATCGACAAATGGACGCCAACAACAACAACATCTGCAATTCTGACTACATGAGCCGCACCGGNTTCTGTGTTGTAATGTTTAGAACAACCCAGACTTTTTGCCCTGAGGCTATGTTTATGCATCCAAGGTCACAAGACCATAACCAAATCCTTAACTAACTCCCCCCCCCCCCCATTAAAACAATTCATGACTTGAGGCAAAATGTCTGGACGTTAACGCATGTGCCGGTAGAACGATCCTGACATTTTGCCCTGAGGCTATATCTTTGTTATCCGTTTGACAGCCGTTTAACGACCGGAGATTTATATCTCCGATCATGACCGGCTGTTACACAATTGCAAAATTGATCCAAATTGCCTCAGGGCTTTTGGATCAATTTTGCAGACAGACGGTTGATCAAAATAGGTACTATTTAAAGCCCCTCTTTTTGGCAGTTACATCAACTGTTAAATGGGCAGAAGCTGTTCCCTTGCCCCGGGCAAAAGCCGTTTNNCCCCCAAATGCCAAAAAGGGCAAAATCGGTTTTTGTATCGCGGCATACTATGGATGCCTCGTTCCAATTTTTTAAGCATCTAAATTACGCTCGTTGGGGTAGGCGCCATGCGTTTACCCCTAATCCCTCAATTTTTTAGCGGGATGGCACATTTAGCGATTTGTGTAGGGTTTTTTTGTTTATGCTAATTTGTGTTTAATTTTTTAATTTTTTAGTGCCGAATATTACCCATCGACAAATGGACGCCAACAACAACAACATCTGCAATTCTGACTACATGAGCCGCACCGGNTTTAAAATCAATAGGGTCGAGATTTTTAGGGACTAAAAAACGTGAAAAAGGGACATATAATAGGGACTAAAAACGCCAAAAAGTGGCAAAATAGGGACTAAAAAAGGTGCTAAAACTGACTAAATCCAGTTAATTTTTGCGGTAAAACCTTTAAAATCCATCAGTCTTTATTAATTTTCTTCTTATAATTGTAAATGTAATATTTTTCACACGTTTTTGAAACTTTTATAAAAAATATCAATAAAAAATTTTTAGGGAAAATGTCGATCTTTGGGGGTTGGTTTTTGGTCCAAGAAAAAAGTCTTTTTTAGGGGTGTATTTTGGGAAAGAAAATTTTGACTTTAGGGGTAGTTTTTTTTCTCTCTTTTTTGCATTTCTCTTAAGAAATTTTTGGAAAAAATGCCTAACATTTTTTCTTAAAACTTTTGACAAAAATGCCAAAATAGGGTCTAAAAACGCAAAAAGGGCGAAATAGGGATTTATTCTCAAAAAGGGCGAAATAGAGATTTATTCTCAAAAAGGGCGAAATAGGGATTTATTCTCAAAAAGGGCGAAATAGGGATTTATTCTCAAAAAGGGCGAAATAGAGATTTATTCTCAAAAAGGGCGAAATAGGGATTTATTCTCAAAAAGGGCGAAATAGGGATTTATTCTCAAAAAGGGCGAAATAGGGATTTATTCTCAAAAAGGGCGAAATAGGGATTTATTCTCAAAAAGGGCGAAATAGGGATTTATTCTCAAAAAGGGCGAAATAGGGATTTATTCTCAAAAAGGGCGAAATAGGGATTTATTCTCAAAAAGGGCGAAATAGGGATTTATTCTCAAAAAGGGCGAAATAGGGATTTATTCTCAAAAAGGGCGAAATAGGGATTTATTCTCAAAAAGGGCGAAATAGGGATTTATTCTCAAAAAGGGCGAAATAGGGATTTATTCTCAAAAAGGGCGAAATAGGGATTTATTCTCAAAAAGGGCGAAATAGGGATTTATTCTCAAAAAGGGCGAAATAGGGATTTATTCTCAAAAAGGGCGAAATAGGGATTTATTCTCAAAAAGGGCGAAATAGGGATTTTTAGGGACTAAAAAGTCGCTCTAATTCAAAAATTTTTCGAAATGAATGCTATTTCTGGGCTTCTCTCGTCAAACCCTATCCGCAAAAAAAAGGGTTAAACCCTAAAAATCTCGTCCCTACTTATCAATAGGGCCGCAGTTTATATGGATAAAAAATCTCGAAATATGGCCATAAAACATGGATAAAAAATTGCAAAATATGGACAAAAATTGCAAAATATGGACGAAATATGGATAAAAAATTTTCAAATATAACAAAAAAGGGGCAAGTTCCAAATTTTGCATGAGGCTTCTCCCATCTATGTTCTCGCTATCCAAAACTTCAATTACCGCTAATATTTGATTGTAAAAGAAAAATTGAGTCCCAAACAGACCAGGTTCAAAAAAAAACAATTTGGTTTTTGGCTCACAGCTCAGCTATATTCAAAAGACAGGGGACAAAAATATCTCCAGAAAAAAGGCAACATTTTATCGATCATAATAGTGGAAATTTTGAGGCTTGATTGTATTTTGTTGAATTAAAATAAATTTTCAATTTCAAAAAATAAATAGTGCAAAGACTTATGACACACCCTAAATAATATGAGATTGGGCAAGTTATTCTAAGACTCATATTAAAAAATGAGACGCTGCGATCATTTTGAGCCAATTTATGGTTCACCAAATTTCCCCAAAAAGTGTCCATTGGGGCGAATGTCAATTAATTGGGCCGTCTTTCAGCGCCAAAGGGGAAATTTAGTGAGTGCAAAAATACGGAAAATTAAACAATTAAAATGTGAGGTCTTTTTTACGCATTGGAACTCTCGCAAAATTACTAGGAATAAAAGGGAATGCGAAAACCTTGGAATTGGCCACCTTGGAGCTGTTCAGCTTGTTGGGACAAGGAAAATCTGGGCAGGTTTTGCATTGTGGCCTTCGATATGGTGAGGAAAATTGTGTATTGCTTTTTAAAAGTGATTTTTAAAGAATTGGACTAAGCCGATTTTTAAAGGGCAATGTAAGCATATATGAAGTGTTTATTTTTTTATTTTTGAACAGAAATCATTGGGATGGAATAAAATCTGTGGCAAAATGAAGAAATAGTGTGTTAAAAAGAAAGAGTCAGGCGGTAAGAGTAATTTGAACATCAACGACCCTATCTAAAAATTGTTTTAGTTACTTTTTTGAACATTTTATTTTTTGAAGAAATAGTGTGCTAAAGAGCGAGAAAGGCGGCGAGAGTAATTTGGGAATCAACGCACCCCATCTCAAAATTGTTTTAGTTACTTTTTTGAACATTTTATTTTTTGAAGAAATAGTGTGCTAAAAAGAGAGTTAGGCGACGTAAGCCGAATTTTTCTGATTTTTAGCTTTGTAGATTTTTTTACAGAATTGACCGATGTGCAAATGGCCTTTCGCGCACGCTTCCAACTAGTGTTCGGCACGGTACGGTAATACCGCGGTATAAAAATCAGATTTTTAATATTTTTTTTTCTGCAACATTTACAAATTTTGGAATTTTGATTTTTTGCTCAGCAAAATTGAGTATATTTTTAAATAATGAAAATCTCAACGTAATTAGGGGTAGTTTTTTTCTCTCTTTTTTGCATTTCTCTTAAGAAATTTTTGGAAAAAATGCCTAACATTTTTTCTTAAAACTTTTGACAAAAATGCCAAAATAGGGTCTAAAAACGCAAAAAGGGCGAAATAGGGATTTATTCTCAAAAAGGGCGAAATAGGGATTTATTCTCAAAAAGGGCGAAATAGGGATTTATTCTCAAAAAGGGCGAAATAGGGATTTATTCTCAAAAAGGGCGAAATAGTGATTTATTCTCAAAAAGGGCGAAATAGGGATTTATTCTCAAAAAGGGCGAAATAGGGATTTATTCTCAAAAAGGGCGAAATAGGGATTTATTCTCAAAAAGGGCGAAATAGGGATTTTTAGGGACTAAAAAGTCGCTCTAATTCAAAAATTTTTCGAAATGAATGCTATTTCTGGGCTTCTCTCGTCAAACCCTATCCGCAAAAAAAAGGGTTAAACCCTAAAAATCTCGTCCCTACTTATCAATAGGGCCGCAGTTTATATGGATAAAAAATCTCGAAATATGGCCATAAAACATGGATAAAAAATTGCAAAATATGGACAAAAATTGCAAAATATGGACGAAATATGGATAAAAAATTTTCAAATATAACAAAAAAGGGGCAAGTTCCAAATTTTGCATGAGGCTTCTCCCATCTATGTTCTCGCTATCCAAAACTTCAATTACCGCTAATATTTGATTGTAAAAGAAAAATTGAGTCCCAAACAGACCAGGTTCAAAAAAAAACAATTTGGTTTTTGGCTCACAGCTCAGCTATATTCAAAAGACAGGGGACAAAAATATCTCCAGAAAAAAGGCAACATTTTATCGATCATAATAGTGGAAATTTTGAGGCTTGATTGTATTTTGTTGAATTAAAATAAATTTTCAATTTCAAAAAATAAATAGTGCAAAGACTTATGACACACCCTAAATAATATGAGATTGGGCAAGTTATTCTAAGACTCATATTAAAAAATGAGACGCTGCGATCATTTTGAGCCAATTTATGGTTCACCAAATTTCCCCAAAAAGTGTCCATTGGGGCGAATGTCAATTAATTGGGCCGTCTTTCAGCGCCAAAGGGGAAATTTAGTGAGTGCAAAAATACGGAAAATTAAACAATTAAAATGTGAGGTCTTTTTTACGCATTGGAACTCTCGCAAAATTACTAGGAATAAAAGGGAATGCGAAAACCTTGGAATTGGCCACCTTGGAGCTGTTCAGCTTGTTGGGACAAGGAAAATCTGGGCAGGTTTTGCATTGTGGCCTTCGATATGGTGAGGAAAATTGTGTATTGCTTTTTAAAAGTGATTTTTAAAGAATTGGACTAAGCCGATTTTTAAAGGGCAATGTAAGCATATATGAAGTGTTTTTTTATTTATTTTTGAACAGAAATCATTGGGATGGAATAAAATCTGTGGCAAAATGAAGAAATAGTGTGTTAAAAAGAAAGAGTCAGGCGGTAAGAGTAATTTGAACATCAACGCACCCTATCTAAAAATTGTTTTAGTTACTTTTTTGAACATTTTATTTTTTGAAGAAATAGTGTGCTAAAGAGCGAGAAAGGCGGCGAGAGTAATTTGGGAATCAACGCACCCCATCTCAAAATTGTTTTAGTTACTTTTTTGAACATTTTATTTTTTGAAGAAATAGTGTGCTAAAAAGAGAGTTAGGCGACGTAAGCCGAATTTTTCTGATTTTTAGCTTTGTAGATTTTTTTACAGAATTGATCGATGTGCAAATGGCCTTTCGCGCACGCTTCCAACTAGTGTTCGGCACGGTACGGTAATACCGCGGTATAAAAATCAGATTTTTAATATTTTTTTTTCTGCAACATTTACAAATTTTGGAATTTTGATTTTTTGCTCAGCAAAATTGAGTATATTTTTAAATAATGAAAATCTCAACGTAAAGTTGAGATTTAAATGAAATAAAGTTTAAAAATGCAGAAATAAATAATTTTTACTCCTTGAGATGTTTTCTCCATTTAAAATAGTTTCAATCTTTTGTCAAAATTAAATTTTCCCAAAGGGGGACCCTTTTGGGATTTCATCAAAATTTTTCTCTTCAAATTCAGTTGAAATGAACCCGGAAACCGCTGAAATGCTTATTTTTCTCAACAAAACATTGCCAATAATCAATTATAAATATTGGTTAAAAGTTTTGTTCATTTTAAATTTGGCATTTTTGTTGGTTTTTTGCCCAATAAATACACCTTAAAAATTAGATATTTTCAAGCTTTTTTGAGATTAAAAAAAAGTCATTTTTTAGAATTTTTTAAATATTAACTGAATGTAATTTTAAAGACTTAGTTACATCAGCCGTAATGTCGTCGAATTTCTTCAACGCATTCGCCGACTTTAACACCAAAGAGACCTATCTTTGGATTGGAATTATTGCCCGGTAAAATGCAGTAAAAAGAAAAACGTACCCTTAAACCAAAATTTTTTCACCCAAAACTATTTGGTCATTTTTCCTTTGTGATGAATAGGGCCCGGATTTATAGTGACTAAAAAACGCGAAATATGACTTAAAATATTGACCCAAAAACCCCAAAATATTGACCAAAAACCCCAAAAAGTGCCAAAATATTTATTAAAAAATGTCAAAAACTGACCAAATCCAGTCAAATTTTGCGAAAAAGCCCTGCAAAATTCGTCATTTTTTATTAATATTTCTCTCAGAATAGAAAATGTACTATTTTACATTTTTTTTTTCAAAATTTTATAAAAAATATAAATAAAATTTTTTTTAGGGGAAATGTCGATCTCTGGGGGTGGATTTTTGGTAAAAAAGTCATTTTTTAGGAGTACATTTTTCGTTTTTATTGCATCCTTCTTAAGAAATTTTGGAAAAATTGCCTGTGTCGGAATTCGCCGATATTGACCCAAAAACTCCAAAATATTGACCAAAAACCCCTTTTGCTGGAAAATGCCTAAAAATTGCATTTTTCTCAAGAAAAATGCTTAAAATATTGATTTATTTTGAAAAAATGGCGAAATATTGATTTATTCCCAAAAATACCAAAATATTGATTTATATTGACTAAAAAGTCTATCGTCCATTGTCAGTTAATGGCTTTTCCTTCATTCATTCTAGGGTTGTCACCCCGCGTGCGGGGTTGAGAATTGCGGGGTCGGGGTTTTTCGGGGGCGGGACTGCCGGGGTCGGGGTCGGGGTTACCCAAATCGGTCGGGTTCGGGGTCGGGGTTGCGGGGTTTTTTAAATTTTTCTTCAAAATTTTATAGGTCAAATTTTTGTTTTTTGAATAATTTCCAAAATTTAATGACATTAGAGCCGATAATTTTTTAAATTTGTTCTTATTTTGAAGAGAAGGGAAGCAGGGCTGTGTCGAAACTAAAAAGAAAGTCGAAATCAAAAATCGAAACTGAAAAGTTCGAAATCGAAAATCAAAAGTAAATCGGAATTTTAAAATTATTTTATTAAAATAATTTATTTTAATAAAATATCGTTTGATAAATAGTCATTTTTTGCTTCAGTGGCCCTTCTTAGTTTTAAAGCTTTTGGGTGGGGGTGGGGGGGGGGGGGTCGGCGGTGCGGATAGGCGCCGCCGAGAAAAATTTTGAATTTTTGACTAATTTGTTAAGGGATTTGCAGCCAAAATTTTAAAAATGCGGTAATTTTTTGAAGCTTTTTAGGAGTGTACTTTTAGGCAAAAAATCTGCAAAATACGCGTCTAAAAAGCACAAAATTCTATGAAGGATCCTGACAAAAAAAAATTGAATTTTATTGTATATTTTATGAAAATTTTTCAAAAAATTAGTGATCTTGGATAAATTCGAATTTTATTTCATTTTTCTTAAGAAATTTTTCAAAAAAAGCTTGAAATAGGCACAAAAGTTCAAAAAATTCGCCAAAAATGCCAAAATAGGTCTCGAAAAAATCTTAAAATACTCTCGAGAGCCAATTTTAGACGCAAAACGCATTATTAAAAAAGTTCCATTATCGAAGGAGAGTAAGGCCAAATAAACGTAAATAAGTGCTTGCATTCAAGCGGGTTAGAACCCAAACGAAAACTTTACTCGCCGGACAGACACACCACCAAACCACAAATTTTATATCATCAATTTTGTAAAAGTTCAATAAATTTTTTGACAAAAAGTACGCGTCCACCACCGCCAAACCCTCGGAAAAAATGAATTTTGTCACTCAATGATGCCATCTTTAGGGGTGTATGCTAACCCCGACCCCGAGTCGGGGATGGGGTTCGGGGTCGGGGTTTTTCGGGGTTAGAAGTGTCGGGGTCGGGGTCGGGGAAAACCCCTAAAAATGGCCTAAATTTGCGGGGTCGGGGTCGGGGACGGGGTCGGGGTGACAACCCTAATTCATTCAGCCGCTCGTCCGATTGTCGACTTTAATGAGCGATCGATCGAATTCCCCGGGTTCAATTTGATTGTTGCCATTGCTGTCCATCTCGGCAAACCAGGACACGTTCTTGGCAAGATTTTTGCCCGATGTACCATTTTTGAGTTTTGTCTCCAAATGATCGATGGCCTCATTCAACGAAATGCTTCCGTTTTTGTCAACATCGACCTAATCAATAATTGATTATCCAAAAACAACAAAAATCAATAATTCTGTTGGTGTCAAATAAATACCATGTCAAAGTGTTCCCATGCCTTTGCTTCCGCTTCCAGCATTGAGGATGAAGAGTTGCTATTTAAATCAATTAAAATGTGCTGACTCATTCATTCTCAAACCATACCCAATGGACTTGAAGTTAACTGCGGAGTTCTCCGGACAACCGCCCTCCCCGTCCTTAACACACCCGGCACATCCGTCCGGACAACTTTCGGCGTACTGCGGGTCGCAACAATAGTAACAACTGCAGTAGACGCGCGCACTGCATGTCTTTTCGTCGTAGACGTACTTGCATGCTACACAGTTGTGGCCGAAAATGTTGCAGTTTGGCTTGAACGGTTCAGGACATTCAAAGAGAGGGAAGTTATTGCAACATCCTTTGTAATCTATCGCCGTCTTGCAAGAAGACACCTGCAATATTCAACGGCATTTTGGTTTATTTAAATTAAATTATAAGACTTACCTGCCCGATTTTGGCAAGAAACAACAATTTGATGAAGACAAATATAAAGTTTTCAAAAAACATTTCTAAAGCAGTTAGGCTATTTAGTGTAAATAAACTAATTTTTATTTTAATAAATATTAAAAATAAAACGATTAATTTTGCCTTTTTCTAAACTATTCTTTTTGCATCTCCTTGAGCATTTTTTAAAATTTTGGAATCATTAAATTTATTTTTTTATTTATTTTTGTAAGCTAACGGGAAAGAAGGAATTATAAAATGAATTAATTCAATGAATGTTCTGGTACATTCTATTGTACTGATTTTCAGGATACCATTCGATTTTTAGACCAATTTTCTACCAAATTGAGTCGGAAAATCAAGAAATTTTCCCGGCGTCGCCTATCGGCACCGCCGGCCCCCCCCCCCCCACTAAAGCAGAATTCGCAAAAAATTGCATTTTTGAAAATCAAAAAATCGGCAAAATTTTCGAAAAATCCATGGGTGAAGCTGCAATTTCCAACCCCCGAATGTTGAGGAAAATTGTTGGTGGAGAGAAATATGATTTTCTGCATTTTTGAACATTTTGTAAAATGTCCTTATTTCGAACCCCAAAATCTTATTTTTTGCCCTTGATGTCCTTATTTTTGAAAATTTTCGATGGCAGCCCTGGTCTACAGGAAGATACAAAATTTGGTCAAAAATGCCCATTTTTGGTAATTTTTAAACGGTTCAAAAACCCGTTTAAATGCTTTTCCGCGCTAAAATTTTGATTGATCTATTGTTTTCAGCACCTAAGAAAACCTATCAGGTGTTTTTAAGCGATTATAGATTTTCACATATAAGGCAATTTTTCCAAAGCGCCCAACTTTATACATACCAGGGTTGCCGCGGGTTGAGAAAAATATCGGGTCGGGTTTCGGATCGGGTCGGCCAAAAAAACCTCGGGTCGGGTTTCGGGTATCGGGTTGGGAAAAATGTCGGGTCGGGTTTCGGATCGGGTCGGCCAAAAAAACCTCGGGTCGGGTTTCGGGTATCGGGTTGGGAAAAATGTCGGGTCGGGTTTCGGATCGGGTCGGCCAAAAAAACCTCGGGTCGGGTTTCGGGTCGAGAAAAAAGCCGGGTTTCGGCTCATCGGGTTTCGGGTCTTCGGGTTGAAAATTTTTTTCTTCAAAATATTTACAAACATCAAAATCAATATGTAAAATCATAAATTGGCAAATTATAATGCAAAACAACAATTTCTCCATATGCTGTTAAAACAGGGTTTCCAAATAAAAGGTTTCAAAAGCCTCATTAGGCAGGCAAAAACCTCATTTAGGACCAAAAAATCTCATTTTGTTAAGAAAATTTGTGCAAACTTTGCAAAAAACGAAATCAATGTAAGCAAAATTTATGTTTTTTTTGCGCGCGATTTTTCTCAAATACTTTTTATAGGAAGGGGGGGGGGGGTCGGCGGTGCCGATAGGCGCCGCCGAAAAAATTTTGAATTTTGGACTCAATTTGTTAAGGGATTTGCAACTAAATTTGCAGAAAATATGAAGCTTTTTACATTAAAAAAAAAGAAAAATAATCTTTATTATTAAAAAAAGTTCCCAATTATTTAAAGCAGAACAAGCTTTCCATTTAAAACAAAAACACAGAGGAAAAATGGATGAACATTAATGGGTCGAATCTGAAAAATGTTGTTCGATTTAGCTCAACCTTCTTACCTATATTATTTTTATTTTTTTATTGAGTTTGGAGGATTTCATTAAGAAAATTTCAAAAGCGAATTCTTTAATTAATATATATTCAGCCCCTCCCTTTAACGTAAAAATTGAGCAAAATTCTGTAGTTTTTGGACCAATTTCCTTAACAAATTGAGTCAAAAATTTCTCGGCGGCGCCTATCGGCACCGCCGACCCCCCCCCCCCCACTCAAACCCTGGATTTCGACCCGAAACCCGACCCAAAACCGGGTCGGGTTTCGGGTCAAGAAAAAGACCGGGTTTCGGCTCTCGGGTTTCGGGTAACCCGCGGCAACCCTGATCCCAACTAGTGCCCGGACCTGGACCGGACTCCGGCCGAGGTTTATTTGCCATAAGAAAGTCTTTTTTTTAGGGGTACACTTTCTTGTTATTTTGGCATTTTATTGCGAGTTGTAATAAATTTTCGGTAATACTGAAGATGGTGCCCCCCATTTTCAAAAAAAAATAAAAATTGTTTTCAAAGTCGATAAAAAGACAACTGTAATTGTGAACATGCAAACACAACAGTGGTTTGTCTATCTAAATCAATTTGTTTGATATTTTGTAAAATGCCAATAATGCGTAAGTATTTTAAATATAGTAAACTCACAATAAAGCTGTTGAACGAGAGTGTATTGTTACGCAACGTCACCCTTAACACAGTCGTGCCAACTTAATATAAATTTTGTTAATTATTACAAATTTTGGGTACTTTTTTGTTATATGACCCCCTCACAAATTTGAATAAAAATGTAAAAAATAAAAGTGTCCTACAAGCTGATTGACCAGTTAAAACGCCTCGGGGGGTAAGGAAGACACGCTTTTAGGTCGGCATTTACAATTTTTTTTGAATATTTTTTGGTTGGAAAAAATAATCGATTAAACTTGTCAAATGAATTGGTAATTATTGGACCAATTTTCTTAACATATCGTTAAAATTTTCAAAAAATTTATCCGGCTGCGCCGCCGACCCCCTCCTATTCCTAAAAAGCTTTAAAAATTACCGCGTTTTAAAAAATAGGTTGCAATTTTCTCAACAAATAAATCAAACTTTTCTCGGCGGCGCCTATTGGCATCGCGCCTTTCTAAAATACAAATCCGGGATTTTTCAAAAATCCCGTCTCTGCACCTCACTACAGTCTCCTATTTTGTCAATTGGAATGGCAAAATTTTCCAAATTTTTGCACTTTTTCTTAACAAAAATATTCTAAAAATGTTCCTGACGTCACCTTCAACGAGATTTTACGGGAACGGGAATAATACGGGTTGGAGCAAATTTTCCCCCACTAACAACGAATCCAGCGCTAATGTAGAACACAAAAATTCACCCGAATTGATTTTTTTCTTGAATTTAAGAAAAATAAATAAAAACGGAAAATGCGCCCTTTTTTGGCTTACCGTCATTCATGAAAATGTTTTCTGCCTACCTTGGACCTATGAGTCATATTTTCCAAAAATATAAATGTTTGCTTACAGAGATCGTGAAACTCGAGCGCCTCGTTGAAGAAGTTGATGCGCACTTCGGAGTCCGGCTTCAGTCTCTCTTCCAACGTCATAATCACAAAAACAGAATAAATGACTCGGTCCACTCTAGGGTTGTCGGTTCCTGGGAATTCTTCGGTCCGACCGAACCGAACCGGAGAACCGAACCGGAATTTTCGGTCCGACCGAACCGAACCGAAAAACCGAACCGAAATTTTCGGTCCGACCGAACCGAACCGGAGAACCGAACCGAAGCATTCCGGTCCGACCGAACCGAACCGAAAAAATTCCGGTTCTACGGTTCGGTTCGGTTCGGAACCGACAACCCTAGTCTAAATCAGTGATCAAACAAAAAAGGTTCAAGTCAAAAACAAAGACCCTTACAAAGTGATTAGACTAACAAAGTAATCAGACTCAGGAATTTAGTAATTCGGCTCGACACTATTTACCTAAAGATTGCGTTTTCGTTTTTTTATTTTGTTTCTAATTTTTAAAATTTAAAATAACTAAATATTTAAATTTGGAGGCAGCTGATCCACAGAGATCGAAAGTCGAGACGCACAGAAAAACCATTGTTTTTTTTCTTTCACAAAAATACCAATTTTGAAAGTCGAAATGATTATCAAAAAAAGTTTTATAAATTATTTTTTATATTTAAAAACATTTGCAAAAATTAACGCAATCGAGATCATTAAAAATCTCGGTAAATTGCGTCGATCGAGATCTGACCGAATCTCAAAAAATCTTGATCGAAATTTCGATAGACCCGGGCTCTACACAAACTTACAAATTCAATTTTTATTGTGTAAAACTTTCCAAATTTGTCAATCTTTATCAGTTTCACATCTAGATATATGAACTATTTTTCATATAATCACAAATTTAAACTTTATAAAATGTTTGTTTTTATTTAAAGAATTGTTTTTTTCCAACTTTGAAAGAGAAGTTGAGAAAGCCATGGCTTGGGTCAAAATATTTTAATTTAATTTTTCAAGAATTTCAATGCTTTTTCTTTACATTTTGAAAATATTAAAAAAATCACCAAAGTTTATGGAAGGCAAAGCTCCAGTTCAGAATTTTCATAATGAACTGGTTACTGTAATGAAAAATTTCCATTCTTTTTTGACCCAAGCTGGTGAAAGACAAATATTACGTTTAGGTGTATGGGTATTAAACGCAAAAATTCCGCGCATTTATCACATCCGTCCATTGCCGCTCAATTCATTTGTTCACCTCCACCAAAGTGTGCTGAAAACGAAACAAAAAAACATTTGCCATTTTTATATGAGGGGGGTGTCATTTTTAACAGTTCTGAGGTTTTTTTAGAACAAGTTTCTTTAACGGGTTTGTTGCCTCCTCAAATGAGGTTTTCTTGGGAGGAGTTTGATCGGCCTTCTTTCGTTCTGAATTCATTCAGTCGCAGAATTGTCGAACATCCCAGTTTCACCCAATATGCCAATTTTTTGGCCATTTTATATAACAATATGCCAATTTTGGTGCAAAAGCACGCACAAACCATTAGCGTGGTGGGCTGGAACAGCATTTCAATCTACACCAAAAAAAAAAAAGAAGGAAATAATAATAAATGTTTCAAAGCCTTAATCCTCCAACAGAGTCGCAGCCAAAAACTAACTAACTATAAGGGATAAAAAAAAGATTGGTAAAAACCAGGGTTGTGATCTCAAAATTTTAAAAATCCGAATCGGAGCATTAAAAAAATTCTTTTAGTACCTAAAATCAGCAAATTCACCTTTCTCAAAAGACCACAAAAATCCGCTAATCGGCATTTCAAAAAAAAAACTCATTAGCCTTTCCAAAAACCACAGAATAAGGAAAAAATCCGCAGATATCACAGCCTTGGTAAAAATCCGGGAGATATCGGTAATTTACAAAAATGTGACTATAACTTTCCACAAATTTTCCAATTTTTTTTTGGAATAAAACCAAAGAAGGCTAACAACATTCAGCAGAAACTATCATCAAAACGAAGCTAATTAATACGCAAAACAGTTTCTTTATTCCCTATTTTCTTTAGTTTTCCTTCATTTTCTCCCATCAATTTTGCAAAATTTAGCACATCACCGCCAAATTTTGCTTAGTAATTCGGAATAATTAAAAAAAAAGTTTACATGAGAGTGGAGGATGTCCGGCAGTGCCGACAGGCGCCGTCGGTTCAATTTTAGCAAAAATTGACAAGTTTTGTTAAAAAAATTGACTTCAAAAATCCTATCCTTAGGGGTGTAAAATTCGACATTTTGCTCATTTTCCAAACCCAAAACGCCAAGAAACCCGAAATCCGAAATTTTGCCCATTTTCCAAAACCGAAAACGCCAAGAAACCCGAAATTTCCTCCGAAACCCAAAATCCGAAATTTTGCCCATTTTCCAAAACCGAAAACGCCAAGAAACCCGAAATTTCCTCCGAAACCCGAAATCCGAAATTTTGCTCATTTTCCGAAACCCAAAACGCCAAGAAACCCGAAATCCGAAATTTTGCCCATTTTCCGAAACCGAAAACGCCAAGAAACCCGAAATTTCCTCCGAAACCCGAAATCCGAAATTTTGCCCATTTTCCAAAACCGAAAACGCCAAGAAACCCGAAATTTCCTCCGAAACCCGAAATCCGAAATTTTGCTCATTTTCCGAAACCCAAAACGCCAAGAAACCCGAAATTTCCTCCGAAACCCGAAATCCGAAATTTTGCTCATTTTCCAAAACCCAAAACGCCAAGAAACCCGAAATCCGAAATTTTGCCCATTTTCCGAAACCGAAAACGCCAAGAAACCCGAAATTTCCTCCGAAACCCGAAATCCGAAATTTTGCTCATTTTCCGAAACCCAAAACGCCAAGAAACCCGAAATTTCCTCCGAAACCCGAAATCCGAAATTTTGCCCATTTTCCGAAACCGAAAACGCCAAGAAACCCGAAATTTCCTCCGAAACCCGAAATCCGAAATTTTGCTCATTTTCCAAAACCCAAAACGCCAAGAAACCCGAAATCCGAAATTTTGCCCATTTTCCGAAACCGAAAACGCCAAGAAACCCGAAATTTCCTCCGAAACCCGAAATCCGAAATTTTGCCCATCCCTGGTGTGGGGTGTAGTGGTGAGTGGTGCGGGGACTAGTTAGATCGAGGTTCAGATCGCTACGGTGTTAATGGGTTTTTTATTCCGACTTTATGTGCACATTGACGGGGGGTGTAAAACATTTTTTAAAAATTCTTTAACTTTTTTCGCCTTTTAAAATAATTTTTGATGACATTTTTGAAAACTTTCAAATTTTCTTTTTTTGCCCAGCAAAATTGGCTGAATATTTAAAAATTCATAACTTTGTTCAAAGTTGAATGAGCTTAATTAGGTCAAATGAAAAATTAGAGCAATTTTTTTATTCCATACATTTTTAAGAAATTAGACATTCAAAAAGTCGTATCGAAAATTTGGAAAATTTCATTATCCAGCCCTTCTAATACGATATTTTTTGGCCTTTTCACTGAAAATTTTACATTAAGCATTTTGCTTTGAATTTTTACAAAAATTGGCAATTTTTGTTAAGAAAATTGAAGCAACAATTCAAACGGATGTGATGACGGAAGGGTCGGCGGTGGCATTTTAATTAAAAATTTTGGGAGAGTCACCTAAGAAGATTTTTTGCCCATCCCTGGTGTGGGGTGTAGTGGTGAGTGGTGCGGGGACTAGTTAGATCGAGGTTCGGATCGCTACGGTGTTAATGGGTTTTTTATTCCGACTTTATGTGCACATTGACGGGGGGTAGGGCTTCCATCGGGTTAAGACAATTTCCAGTACAAAAGTTGATTTTCAAGTACATAATCAAACCACTAAACTACCGAGTGTCTTGGGTTGACTTTTGTAAAAAGACCGAATTGCTAATTGAATTGGTGATTTTGCTACATTCTTAATTAAAAAATGCCTTCACTCCCCGATACTTACTAATGATTAATGCTCTCAGTGCTTCAATGATTAGACGGTCAACTAACGATTTCCTCCGAAAATTCCAATTTATTGTGAAAAAGTTTGAAAAGCGAAATGCAATGTTGAATTCAGTGGGAGGTACTGCTGAATTGGAATGTGAAAATTAGTGTTCGGCAAATGGGGTTTTTCGGTAATCGGTAACGGTAATTCGGTAAATTACCGTTACCCTAAAAATACCGAAATCTTAAAAAAATTTTCGGTCGGTAATCGGTACGGTAAATCGGTAACTTTCTTTGGTAATTAACCGCGGTAAAACGGTAATTCGATAAAATTCGGTAAATTACCGTTACCGAAAAATACCGAAATCACAACATTTTTCTCGGTCGGTATACCGAATCGGTAATACCGAAAAAATTACCGCGGGTAATACCGAAAATTACCGCGATAATACCGTACCGTGCCGAACACTAGTGAAAATGATGTGAACAGCCGCAAAAAGCAAAGAGATGGGTCAAGGCTTAAATAGGCGATAATGGGACACAAAGGAAAGAAAAGGGGGGGGGGAAGGAAGCCCGCCGGGGAAAAACCTTCCAATATGAAAGGCAAAACGGCTGGGGCTTGCGAAATACAAAGGCCGTGAATGGAAAAATGTGTTGGGTGGCTGGCACAAATGGCATAGGCTAATGAGGGGGGGGGGAGTAATTGCAGGGCACAGGCTAATGGGGGGGGGGAGTAATTGCAGGGCATAGGCTAATGAGGGAGGGGGGGGGGAGTAATTGCAGGGCATAGGCTAATGAGGGAGGGGCGGGGGCGAGTAATTACAGAAACAAAGGTAAAGGGGGGGGGGGGTGGAAATTCCGAATTTGGGAGAAAGAGGAAAAAGAATTGGCGATCGAAGGAGTTGATCAGTTCAATCTTACAGACGCTTCAACTTGGCCCTTTTAAGGGGCGATTTCGACTTCAATTACCTTAGAGTATTGCAACATACTATTATCCTTGAATTGTTCTCTGATTTCTTCTTTTTTTCTAAATCATAAAATTATTTTAGTTTTATTATAGCTATGCAATTTATAAAATATTTTATTATTTTTTAAATGCAACACATTTAACCCACGGCTTTCCATCGCACAATTTCTGTTTTTTCAAAACAAAATTCGAAGTCAATTCTTTCTTAGCCTTTTTGAAGGAAGATTTGTTTTTAGCCTCCGCTTTCTCCAATAAATCTTCAACGAAATATGCCAAAACACAAAACTTATTTTGAATTGGCACTTTTATTTTTTTCGTAGGCTTTTCCTGTCCCGTCAAATATTCCAAAACTTTTAGAAAAACTTCGGAGTCCGATGGGCTAATCCAAATTTGACCGTCGTTTATTTCGCCAAGAATATTGGCCCATTTTTATGATTTCATACATTGTAAGTGAATATTTGGACAATGAATGCATAAATTTGCAATTTTCTGTTAAAAAGAATTAATTATAAAAATATATTTGAATTTTTAAATGAATTAAAAACACTCACTTAAGGCATTTCTCTGTTCTAACTCTTTTCTATTTTCCAAATAAATGAAATATGGCAATTTCCAAGTTGGGAGATTTACTTCCACCATTTTGTTTATGTTTCTGATTTTTAATGCAAAAAAACTAAAATACTTTAAAAATTGTCTCACAAATATTGACTATTTACCCATGCTCTATGCTTGAAGTCTTCCCATAACTTTGATTGACGACGAATAAAAATGTCTTTAAATATTTTTCAGCTAAATCATTTTGCTCAATTTGCGAAGACAAACGAATTGCCAATGTGAAAAGAAATTTGAAAAGTGACCGATTCGCAGTCTGCGAAATTCTCTTGCGCTGTATAACTTCAATCTTGTCCTTTGAAGCAATGTTTTGAATTGTTTTCACAAAGTCCAGCTCATTGCCAATATCGGTAATTGTTGTCAATTTTAATCTGTATGAAATAAACAAATTAAGTATTGTAATGAAATCTTAAAAAAGATTAGAGCCCGCACTCAAGGACCGATCAAGAATCTCAATTCCCGAAAAAGCTCCGCTAAAATTTGTCGAAATTTTGATCGAGAATCTCGACGTGATTTCGTCTAACCTCTGAACTAAATAATTGAGTCGTCCGAGAATGTGTTCACTCAGTGCCGATGGAAAGGATAATAATTGCTGCTTTTCGTCATATTTTACATTATCGGAATATTTGTTGAAAGTTTCGAATAATATTTGACCAAATTTAGGAAGTTCGTTACGACTTTTCGACAAACCAAAATGTCCGCAAAATGGACATGAACTGCTTGGGCAGCTGCTGTACTCCTCGATTATTTGCTTCAGTAGCATCGAAAGCTCATTTAATGAATGTTTTTTCTCCGCCTTTGAATTTTTCCTTTCAAAATTCTCCAATTTTTCATAATTTACGGTATCGCCAATGTCACAAATAATTTTAAGCAAAAGTTTGAATTCATTCAGCTTTGTTATGCCATCCATTGGAAAAGGAGGCGATTCTTCGTTCTTTTTGTCGGAGTTCAATTCAAAATTAACAACAATTTTACTCAATGCGACAGCAAATTGTAAAACAGCTTAAAAACGCATATTTTCTTTAAAATTTTATTAAAACTCTTATATGCTCAAATTTCCTATAATATTTTAAAATAAAATAACAAAAAATGGGAAGTCAATCCTAATAATATTTGGTGTTATTCATTTTTAATGTTTGGCGATCAGAGATGATCGAATTATGCGTGCCGCCGTTTCATGATAAATAATTAAATTTATTTTAAATCAAAAGATTGCCTTTGCATTCGTGAGAATCAATTTGAATTGCCTTTGCGTAATTCCACAACGGCTCGTCGAACAATTCCATATCGAGTTGATAAGGGCAAAAAACAAAACAAAAAATTCTTCAAAACTCCCTTATAGTGGTCCGGTTTTTTTCCAATCATTTTTTTTTTCTTTTTTTTGTCCATTAGTCCCCGTTTTTTTTTGACCGAGACTAAATCCAAAAGTCCCGGGCCCGTACAACCCTAATTTAAATCTTTGAAATAATTATATTTTTTAGCATAAATTTTGTCATTTTTGTGTAATTTCTTAATAAAATGTTTTTTTAAATTTGTTTCTTGATCATTTGTTGAATAAATTAAATTTAATGATACCTCCTTATCCAATAAAGCGTCTTTTTGGTTCTGGTGCTCCAAGGCGCTTTCCCGCATTCCGCCTCCATTCGCTTGACGTATTCAGAAAAGCCAGGGTAACGGATGAGACTGCGGTGCTCCACAAAACGTCGCTCCAATTCTCTTCCAAAACGGACAAACGCGCAGTCGACTTTATTTACGTTGTACTGCTCCATTGATTTGTGATCAAGTTTGGCAATAAAGTACTGCTTCAAAAACGTGTGCACTGCCGGTTGAAGAGATTCATCATTTGTGGGCAAATGTTTGTTGTTGTTGTTGTTGTTGATGGCACTGACCGCCGCATTTGATTCATTTAAAATTGCTTCAAGCACTTTGTAAACTTCATAGTATGACAGTGAAATTCCGAGAGTTTTAATACGAAATTGAAGTTTTCTGCAATAATGTCATTTAATATTGGTAAGACTACAAATCCATATAAGAAAAAGATAATTTGAGTAAAGTAAAGCGGCCGGGCCCTTTGATCAATGCTCTGCCCCATTAGCTGTCTCGCCGACGCCGACTCGCCGATGGTCGACTCGCCCGATAGGAGAACTAGCCGACTGTTGGTTCACCGGTATTATCGATTAGATTTGTAAAAGTTAAATTTAGTTCTGGCCATCGATGAGTTTACCGACCATCGGCGAGTTACATGCACGCTCTCGGAATTCTCTAATTCCCGAAATTTCTTGAGGTCGTCGGCGTCCTTTTACACCACGCCGCCTGAAATAGAGCCGCTGGGGGGGCAGTGATATTCCCTTAATTAATTAGTTATTTAAATTCCCTACCGATGAATTGCTTTCGTTCTGAAGTCTGTTACGGATATGTTCTGATTCATAAATTTATTCCACATATGATCCCCTTTCTCACCAGTTTGTCGATCAATTGGAAATGGAAATATTCTGAAATTTTTTTTTAGTATTTTAGGCATTTTTATAAATATGTGAGTCCAGACTCCATTATAAAAGCTATTTTTTCCTAAAAGTTGAGAAAAGAGTAGGTCATCCC
Organism: Globodera pallida; assembly: GCA_020449905.1. Classification (NCBI taxonomy): domain Eukaryota; kingdom Metazoa; phylum Nematoda; class Chromadorea; order Rhabditida; family Heteroderidae; genus Globodera; species Globodera pallida. The sequence goes on along the minus strand of JAIXHY010000027.1, from coordinate 666,518 downwards.
CTCAATTGGATATGTGAAATAATATTTAAATCCAGGCATGGTCACGGATACGAATTTTCGTATCCGTCCCTGCTCAAAATCTCGTATCCGTTATCCGTCCGTATCCGGATATATCTGCGGATATCCGGATCAGGGATGGGCGGAAATTTATTTTTAAAAAACGGAAAACGGAAAAACGGAAATATTTTTTTTAACGGAAAACGGAAAACGGAAAAAAAGGGCCAAAAACAACGGAAAAACGGAAAACGGAAAACGGAAAACGGAAAAATTTTTAAATAAAATAAAATAATTATTTTTTTTTAAAATAATTTATTTTAATAAATATTTTTTGAAATATTAACAGTAATTATTTTTAAAAATTTTGAAGGATTTCTTTTTTTCAGCGTCCTTCTAATTCTATTTTAAGCTTTTAGGGGGGAGGGGGTCGGCGGTGCCGATAGGCGCCGCCGGGAAAATTTTCTTGAAGATTTCACCAGATTTGTTAAGAAAATGGGCCCAATTACGAATGTAGCACAAAAAAAGGGCCTCCCCTAGGTTTTTTGATTTCGTCCAACAAAAAATGAATGAAAAGTTTGTGAAACGTAATCTAATATTTGTTTTTAAATTGGAAAAAGTTAAAAATAATTTTTAAAATTGTTTAACAACCGTTTATGTTCAGCAAAAGTTCGAATAAATTCACTAACATAGTAGAGGATCTGAACCCCCAACCCACCCACACTTATCTGTCCCCAACACTCACCACTAAACCACAACTCAACCGAAATCCAATCCTCCAAAAATCCCATTCTTAGGGATGTAAATTTTTTCCGTTTTTTCCGTTAAAAAGGGCATTTTAACGGAAAACGGAAAACGGAAAAAAAGGGCCAAAAACAACGGAAAAACGGAAAACGGAAAACGGAATTCCGCCCATCCCTGATCCGGATGCCCGTGGCCACCATGCCTGGTTAATAAATCATACCCACCCATCATCATTATTGTCGTTTTGTGGAGCCAATTTTTTATAAGCCGACAAAAGTGTTTCCATTTGCCATTCGCCAATGCCATTAGATGAATAATAATTAGGATAACTAAAATTAAATATAATTATTTATTAATTAATTATTTCCAATCCGACTTCAGACAAAGGAGAATCCGCGCGGCATAAGAGAAGATCAGCTGCATAATTTGGTCCACCACACTTTTGGGGATTGGCTTTTCAGGGCAAAAAATGTTTTTGTTGAATTCGTTGGCAATAATTTTGTCAAGTTTATTGGAATAACATTGAAATTCAACAAATCCACCTGCCTCGGTGTTGGCGTCTGGATGGACATTGAAAGCCGGCCATGTTTCCTTGTTATTGCCGATTACTCGAAAATTGGCAAATTCCGACGCATATTTAACAAATGTTAAGTTAAACGACACTTTGTCAATTGGCTGAGATTGTTGGTAAATGTCATTAATAAGCTGAGCAAATATTTGGACATTGTTGCCCGAATTGGTCAAATTCCATTGAAGCGGCGGCGACGCACAAACGGAATTGGCCAAATAATTTATAAAGAAAATAAAAATTAGTGCCAACATTTGTGCTTTTATAATTAGCTAAAGAAAATTACTTTGTAGGAACTCGGACAAATGAAATCTTTAATGTTGGGAATCAGAAGATGATTATTTTATTTTTGTGACAATTTTATGCATTCAATTTTCCCTATTTTTATTTATTAATGTTGGCAAATCAGTGATTACTAAATTTTTGTGACAATTTTATGCCTTCAATTTTCCAATTTTTATTTATTAATGTTGTCAATTGAGAACGTGGATTTGGCATGAGAGTGTAGCAGGGCATGCCATTACTCCAATATAATTGAGAACGTGGATTTGGCATGAGAGTGTAGCAGGGCATGCCATTACTCCAATATAATTGAGAACGTGGATTTGGCATGAGAGTGTAGCAGGGCATGCCATTACTCCAATATAATTGAGAATCGCCTCCAAAGTGAACCGGTTGCTTGGCTTCAGCAGTCGAGGAGGGGAACGAGTTGTCGCCCGGGGCAAATTTTGGTGCATTCGCAAAATTTCCACTCTGTTTTTATTTTTGCATTAATTTTTGGCTTTTTTTGATTTTTCAAGGCGGCCACTTGTTCAGCGTGTACACGTGCGCCTTCCGCGACGTGGCGGACGACGAGGACCGCGTGTAGTTGTTCCAGCGGGGGCTAACAAAGTGGGCGGCCAACGGTAGCGGCAAATTGTTTGTGATGTCGCTGGAGGACGCGGTTGAAATTGTTGAGCTGGAGGGCATCGAGCTGGGCAAAAATTTTGTTTAAATTTGAAATTGTTAATCCTTTTCAGTGTTAATGTGCGTGCCGAACTGCAGCGTTATGCATCACGGGTCCAGAACGGATGCTGATCAAAATGCGCTCGCAAATGATCGGACCGCATAGTGAGGGAGGCGCACTGTGCCCCCCAGATTAAGCACCGTTGACTCCCCGGATCAGGGATGGGCGAAACTTCGGCTTCGTGCTTCGGGTAACCCGAAGTTTCGGGTAAAACACACCCCTAAAGATGGATTTTTGGTAAGAATTTATTACAGAATTTTGAGCTTGAAAGATTTGAAAAATACATTGATAAAAATTAAAAATCATTTAGTAAGTTTGCCCAAGAAAGGATCGCAGTTTTAGTATGGCTCAGTGGTTAAACTTTATTTTTTAAATTATTTATCGGAGGTTCAACTCCACGAGTGAAAATTCATTTTTATTCTTTTAATTTAATAATTCCTCTTTTTGGAAGATTAATAGGCGAACAACAAACTTTATAAATGCAGATTTTTTTTGCAAATTTTAGGCACTTTTTCTAAATTTAGTTTACTAAAACTTTCATTTTCCCCGGCGGCGCCTATCGGCACAGCCGACCCCCTCCCCCTGAAGTAAAGCAAGTATAATTACAAATCTCGGGGTCAAGTCTCGGTAAATTTCAGGGCTTGAAGAGATCACTAGCATTAATCAAAAAATTTCACTTGTTTCTTCACTGATCACTTAAAAATCTACCAATAAACCCAATATTATGAAATTTGATGGTCAATTTTTTTAACAATTCGAGTCAAAAATTCAAAATTTATTCCGGCAGCGCCTATCGGCACCGCCGGACCATCCCCGTCCCTCATTCCGGTTCCTCCGATGGATTTTGGCTTGGATTCGGAATCCGAACTTTTTGGAGGGGTCCGGATTTTCGTTTCCAAATTCCCTCAGAAAATTTTTAAAAACTTCGGCTTCGAGCTTCGCGAAACTTCGGGTATTTTGGGCTTCGAACTTCGAGTTTCGTGCTTCGAAAAAAATTGAGCTTCGTTTCGAGCTTCGGCTTCGGAGTGCGCCGAGCTTCGCCCATCCCTGCTCCGGATGGAATTGGGGGGAAAGGGTGAAAGCTCTCGATGAGGAGAAGCAATTAATAAGTAAAAACTAAGCGACCTGATAATTATGAAAAAAGTTATGGCCAGAAAACCTCCAAAAATGGCCATTTTTGGAGTTTTTCATTTTTTTGGCCATAACTTTTTTAAGCACTGTCCAATCACTTAGCTTTAACTTAATGATAACTCTACTGATCGCAAGCTTTCATTTGGTATTATGTTCGACCTAATCGGTTTAGGTTGAAGAAAGATACAACACTTTCGACCTTCAGACAATTCGACCTTCGGACCGGATGCGGAAAGTCCAGCAGTTCTTTGAGGGGTGAATAGAATGGGAAATGCCGACCGGAAACCCTTACAGCATTTTCAGGTAAAGGCAGGCGCACCATGGGTCAGACAGAGAATTTTCTTCAACCCCAAAAATTCGATGGCATTTTGTTCAATTAAAAATGCGATTTTGGAATGAAAATATAATACTGAAGAGTTTGCAAAAATTATCGCTACTGAGATCATTAAAAAACTCGGTAAATTGCGTCGACCGAGATTTTGACCAAAATCTCAAAAAATCTCGATCGAACTTTCGATCGGCTCGGGCTCTACAAAAAATTACAATTTTTATGTGTAAAACTTTCAAAATTTGTCAATCTTTATCAGTTTATTTTTCATATAATCACAAATTTAAATTTAAAAAATGTTTGTTTTTTATTTAAAGAATTGTTTTTCCAACTTTGAAAGAGAAGTTGAGAAAGCCATGGCTTGGGTCAAAATATTTTAATTTAATTTTTCAAGAATTTTCAATGCTTTTTCTTTACATTTTGAAAATATTAAAAAAATCACCAAAGTTTATGGAAGGCAAAGCTCCAGTTCAGAATTTTCATAATGAACTGGTTACTGTAATGAAAAATTTCCATTCTTTTTTGACCCAAGCTGGTGAAAGACAAATATTACGTTTAGGTGTATGGGTATTAAACGCAAAAATTCCGCGCATTTATCACATCCGTCCATTGCCGCTCAATCATTTGTTCACCTCCACCAAAGTGTGCTGAAAACGAAAACATTTGGCCATTTTTATATAACAATATGTCAATTTTTTGGTGCATTTTTATAGTGCAACAATATGCCAATTTTTTGAGCATTTTTATACAACAATATGCCCATTTTTTGGGGCATTTTATACAACAATATGCCAATTTTTTGGCCATTTTTATATAACAATATGCCAATTTTGGTGCAAAAGCACGCACAAACCATTAGTGTGGTGGGCTGGAACAGCATTTCAATCTGACACCAAAAAGGAAATAAGAATTAATGTTTCATAGCCTTAATCCTCCAACAGAGTGGCAGCCAAATATTGTGAACAGTAGGGGGGGGGGGGGGGGGGGGGGGAATTGCTCCCCGACGGTGTTACAGCCGACAGACTTAAGTCCAGGTTTTACAAGCTAAAAGCCCCCAAGGCTCAAAAAGCGCGGGAAATCTGATGCAAAATTCCGGCCAAAAACGTCGGAGTTCGGGGTATGATAGCGACCCTACACTCGGGACGGAAGCGGCAACACTCACCTGGTCCACCTCAATGCATCGTCCGCCATAACGATTCTTCAGTATCTATAATAATAATTATGCAAATTTGTTCTGCTGTCTCTCCGAACACCCAAACTTTTCTCGTACATAAAGAAACTTTCTGAAGCGCCGGCGATCTTCAAGGTCCCGACGACGCTGAATGACCAACACATTGTCGGCCTACAGTAAGTACACAAAAAGTAGTATAGTAAGTATGGTGTGGAGTACGGTATGCAGATTTTTAATTGGATTTTTTGACACCAAAAGCTTATCGCGCAATTGGATCATACAGTTTACGACCTGATCAAGAAGTGCCAGTTTTAAAAATTTAAAATAAAACTTCGAAAATTCGTAAAGTTCGGGCTGAAACCCCCGACCAAAATGTCGGAGTTTGTGGTTTGGGGCCAACAAACCCCGGCCAAAAGGTGGGGGGGTCGGGGTGAGCTGAACCCTAATTTAGCGTAAATTATCATTGAGAATGTGATAATTAGATTGTATGAGATTAATCAATCAGCATCAAAAAAGCGACCTCTTGCGCTATTTTAGCTGACGGGCCGCCGATGTGTTGAAGTTCATAGTAGCCATGCTAAACAAAAAAGTTTTAGAGGTATGCAAAATTTGAAACCTCATTTGATTCTTTCACAGGATGAACCACCTGCAAAATACAATTAATTAGAGGTAGAGAAAGAAATGACCATTTTAAACATATATTGCACAAACCACAGTGATGTGCAGCTCCTGACTGTTTGCCAAACGTCGCAACATCCCGACAAAACGGTCCTTAAATTTTTGATTCGTACCAGGAATGTACACCAACCACCAGTTTCCCTGATTTCTAGGGATGCTCGAGACTTGAATAACCGTGAATCGAGACTCGAGACCGATAACTTTTTGACAAAAAACCAGGAAAATTAGCAAAAATTCACAAAAAAAATTAATTTTCACTTTTGGGAGCACCGGACATTTTTTTGGCATCCGGTTATATCCCTGAGTTCGTACTCAACAACATTATTAAGCGATTTTTGCTCAACAATAATCGACAGTTATTTTCTTGAAAAAATATTTTCCAGTTCATGCCAAAAAATTCTTACAACCTGTTGATGGATTCGTTCACCGGCACTCATTGTGTCAATGCTTACAGTGGCCAAATCGACGAGGGATTGCTTAAGCAAATGGGTGGGAAGTGATAAAAATGCCCACGCCAAAATCCGTGCCGTCCTGACCAAATTGTCGATGACCAAATGCTGCAAATAATTGTGTCAAATTTTTATTTAATTTTTAATCCTTTTTTAAACACTGTAATTTAAAGCAACTCTTATAATAGTTAGTATGAATTAAGCAAAAACGACCTGTGTGCCGCTGGTGATCACCTGGTCTCGGATTGCCTGTCAAATTTAAAGTTTTTTTTAAACAAGATTTAAGGATAATAAAAATAAAACCATCAGTCAACACCGGATGAAGATTAGAGATCGGATTTGAGGATCGATCGAGAATCTCAAAAAAATCTCGACCGAGAATCACGATCGGTCCGATCTCTAATGAAGATTAGTTGGCCAACCGGTTAGTTTAAATTCCAGATCGGCTCGATTCCGATGCAAAACTAGCGTTGAGCAAAACCAAGGATTTTTGGTGAGAACCGGGAACTTATGGAGCAACAAAATCAGGATTTTCCAGGTTTTTTGGTCCCGGTATAATAAATATATGCGGCATTTTGGTGCCACAAAATTCCCGATTCCGGGAAAAGGTGCTCAACTCTTATCAAGACTATGTGCTGAACTGGCCGCCCTGCCCCGTACACACATCGGCGATCTCCTTCAACGTTTTGTCCCGGAACTCGTCCGTCTTCATGATCAACAGGTCACCCTGGGTGCGCTCGAACTTGTCCAACCACATCTCAACCGAGGAATGCTCATGGCGTTGAAGTGGAGCCCTGACAACAAACATAACATTTTGTTTGAACATATTGCCAAGGCGCCCGTTAAACGCCATGCTCTTAAGTTAATCCATTCAAATCCCTTTAATGTGTGTTTAAAATGCCAAAAAAACAGTAAATTTGAGCAAATTCTGAACCATTTTGGAGAGACATACTTTGATCGAGCGGAAAAGAAAGCGTGTGAACGTGCCCGGGCCTGGCTTCGCACGTGTGAAGGCCTACGTGGAAGAAGGGATTTGAATGGATTTACAAAAAAAAAAAAAAAAAAATTTAATTTTGAAAATCAATTGTCTGCGAAATCAAAACGGCGTGGACCGTATCAGACCGAGGCAATAACAACACCGATTCTGACGTCCTTAAAGCCATTCAAAAAACTCAAAAAAGTTATCGCCAGAAATTTAAAAAAATTTTGCTTTTGCAAAGTTTTCTGGACACAAAAACATGCAAAATGGTCAATAAAAAAAAAACAGAAGAACACGCGACAAAATTACCCTGCAAACTGGATGATCATCCACTTGAGAATCTGTGCTTTGGTATGGTATTGTATGAAGAAGCGGATTACGGCAATTTCTGGAGAAAATTTGATCAGAATGTGTTCAAATTCAACCTTGTCCTCAGGCATTTCGAAGTTGCAAAACATCGTGCGAATCTGTTTGGGGGGGGGGGGTGGACAATATTTCTTGCACAATTTTGTGTTGCAGCGAGCATAGCTCTGATGAACAATAATGTTCGGGTTTCAAAAAATTTCAGGCCTTTTTGGGGTCTCGATTATGAGGGTCAGGTGAGTCAGGGTCTTGGGTTTTCAGCAAATTTTTGGTATTGAGTAGAGTTGCCCGAAACCGGGCGGGAAATTCCCTTTTTTTTTGGAATCCCGGACCTGGTTTTGAACAATCCCGGTCCCAAAACCAGACGGGAATTCCATGCCAATCGCCCGGAGAAAAATACACCCCTAAAGATGACATTTTTGGGCAAAAAAAACAAAGTTTTTTATTTTACCTTTTTGTTTTATTTTGTTCTGTGCAATTCTTTCAATATTTGATTCAAATTTTCTTACATTTTGCTCGAAATTTGAAAATTTACTACACACGAAAGCAGGGCTCACAGAGTCTTAGCTCAGGCTTGACTACATTCGGGCGCCGGTACCCCATCATACAGTATGCAAAATTGTTAATTTTACACCGTACCCCCTGGCTGTACAAGTCCATCGCGTACTCGCACAGAAACGTTGTCTTCCCGTAGTGGCCTCCGCTGATCACGCTGATCTCGCCTGGTCGAAAGCCTCTCAGGTAGTTGTTGAGCAGCGCGTACCGGCGCCACTGCGCAATGCCACTCAGCCGGCTTTTGCTCTACAACAATAAAATTAAATTTTCAAATTTTGAAAAAATATTGATTTTTGCACACGTTAAAAAAATTAAAAATTTCAAGCTAAAAAATTTTTCAATTGAACTGCAGCGAATGGTATAAAAATTAAACAAATCTTAAAAAAAGTTTGAATTGGTTAAAAAATTGAATTTTTCTATGATTTACCCATCCCCGAACCCCAACTTTTTTTAGTCGGGGTTTTTGTCCCCGACCCCGACTTTTTTGAATTTTTCGGGGTTTTTGCTGGAAAAAACCCCGAACCCCGACTTTTTTGGTCGGGGACGAAAACCCCGACCCCGACTTTTTCCGTTCCCGAGGGCTCGGGGAGCAACCCTAATTTAAATCAAAGTAAAAATTGTTCCATTACATGACAATATTCTTTTAATTTTGGTAACTTGGACCCGCAAGACACCTGCACAATTTCACCGCGTACCGCGTCTCGCAAGTCCCCAACCGAGCGGAAGCCTTTGTAACGCACGCGGACAGCGTCTGATTGGCAAATTTTTTTTAAAATTTTCCTAATTTAGAAATTCAACTTTTATTGGCTATGTTTCCCCAAAATGTTTACAAAAAAAAATTAATTTCATTTTTTAAATCTAATAAATAAAATCAAACGATTCGATAAAAAATTTGGTAAAAAATATTTTTGCAGTCTCTTTTATTAGTCTTTCAAATTATTTTTTAAAAAAATGCACGGGTTAAAGGAATACAAAAAAATAATTTACCTAATTAAAATATAAACAATTAATTGTCCGTTATTCAGGTCAACCACAACACCTTGAATGTTGTGGAGCACTTCTTTAGAGCGGCCGTCTCGAATCAGCTCTACCGGTCTCAACGGGGCACTAAATCATTTTGGATCACTGATCAAAAAAAGCTAACGGCCCTAATGACGGAGGCTTAATAACTTTATTCAATCAAAAAGGCTTAATGAGAGTTTTAAAAAAGCGGGACCAAATTTCAGTCCCAGAATGGAGTTTTCAGTACCAGCCCCGCTCTACTCTACTTAAAAAAACACATTGTGATCAATAAAAGCCAAGTAGCTAACGTAATGATGTAGCAACGTGTGGCGTTCATGTAGGAAGCATAGCTTAATGAAAAAAAGGCAATTTAAATGCGAATAAAAAATAATATTCAAAAATTTACTCTTTGGCAAAACGTTCATGAATGCTGGGGAACCTGTAAAAATGCCCCAAACATATTTATGATATAAAAATTCGCTAAAAATCACCAACCAAAGATAAACAAGATCAAAGTCCTCCAGATAGGGCAGCACCGACTGATCAAATCGTTCGCCTTTTGGCAGCGACAGTGCAGGAATGCCGTTGCTTGCATCGTACACGGCCTTAATTTTTGTTTAGGAAAAATGTTTTTTAATCTTTACTATTTATTTATGAATAGAAAAGACCCGAATAAAATTTGTTTCGGTTAAATATAGTTTTTTTTATTTCTTAAACATTTTTATTGTTAAATAAATATATATGTTACGGTATTTTGGGCAGTCTAAAATTGCCGTAACATACAATAATTTTTTTATATCAAAATTATTTCGTTGAAAAAGCCCTCTAAACCTGTATACAAATGATTTTGAATAAATTTAAAGTCAAAAATATCTCGCATATATTTATCATTAATAAAAAAACCGAATATATTTTTTGTCTTTGCATTAAAATTTATCCATTTTTATTCAAATTGCTTTTAACTAGAGTTGAGCGGGATCGGGATTTTAAGGACAACTCGGGATCGGGATTAAAAGACCGGCATTTTAAGGTGAAAAATTGACCAAATCCCGGTCAAAAAACCAGGACTAAAAAGATTTAAATTGAAAAACCACCGAGATCATATATAGAAGAATTTCAGTCCCAAAAAAGGACATTTCAGTCCAAATTCTGAGCTTTTCAACTCATTGCTATACCAGTGCATCTCGCTCATTGGTGGTCAGCACGACGCGGTTGTCAAATTGGGTAAGCATGTGCAAGCCGAACATGCCGGTAAAGCGAACCTTGCTGCAAAATAATGAGAGAATTTTTCGGCACAAAAAAAGGACTAAAATAGGCAGACAAATATGTACTAACCCAATAGTCAAATTCGGCATTTTTTGGGAATTTTTTACACTATTTTTTTGTAATATTTCAAATAAAAAGGTTTTTATGTAAAATTTCTTAAGTCGGTCCAAAAATTTCAGTGTTGGCATGAAAACACAAAAACCCATTTTTAATTTATAATTAAACATTGAATATTAAAGCTCCTATCGGTCAAAGCGCCCATTTTTACTCTTCCGTGCTGGGGTAGTTCTCCTTGATCAGCTTGTCGGCCACCCGTCTGATCAGCTTCAGTCCAGTGGGCAGGCGATTGCGCGTGGACGGGCCGCGATAGCGCGGATAGCAGATGGCCGGCTGATCAAAGTGATCCATGTGGCCCTTCACATGATATTGGGACAGTGTTTCGGCCGAAATTTTCTGAAAAGTTTAAATCGCAAAAATTTAAAATAAATAATTGTTGGTTTATAGCTGAAATAGTTTTAGTAGTTATTATGATTTGTTTCATTATTGAATTTTTCTGATTAAAAAATTCAAATATAATCAAATTTGAGGATATTTAATCAAGCCAAAATTTGTGGTTGGGATCAAATTGACGCTGACAAGTTTAAAAAATCATAAACTTTTGTCTATTTGAACAAATCAAAGAATTTGTTACGATTTGAAAGCAGTATGTCTGTAGATGCTATAATAGAAAAGAGCAAAATAATCCAACTTAATCTAAAGAAGTTCTGGTTCGGCGTGCCATGTTAGCACAAAAAATTTCGATTTTAGTACTTTTTAAGCTATACTTTTTTACGAAGAGAAGCATCGGTTAGCTTTTTCTTGAACAGAGGTTCAACAAATAAAGAATTTTTGATTTGTGCAAGATTGTTTGATTTGGGTAACAAACAAAAAAGTTATGATGTTTCAAACTTGTCGGCGCCGAGTTGTACGGTGCCGAGTTGACCCGACCCGGAAATTGGAATATTTCAAATCGAAAAAAAGAAATTTTCTAAACTTACATCAATTCCCAATTGAGCGCGCAAAGAACGAAATCTGTAAAATGGCAGTTTTAAAAATTTCGCACAAATGCTGCAAATGTTTGTAATTTTGAATTGACAAATTACGCATTATAAATAGCTTTGATTTAATTAAATAAGTAAATGTTTTTGCTTTAAGATATTATTAAAAATGTAATTTTGGCATTTAATTCCTACCAATGCATTCGTTTTGTTGATTTTCGTAAAAGAAACAATTTTGGCACTCACTCCGTTTGGTCCTCCACATTACGAATCTCGCCCAGCTCAATGGCTTCTGACCAAATGTGGCGGATGCGCGGGTCCGATGCCGCCGCCATACTACTACGCTGCTCCCGTTGGTCAACGGTGTCGACGATGCCGGCAGATTTTGTGTCCTTCAACACTTTTGGCGAGACGTCGCGCCGCGGCATTTGTTGCGGACGCATCTGATCTGCTGGGGTAGTTTTTGATCAATATGTTAAGCGATTGAGCACTGATCACAAAATTAAATCCTAATCGATAATCCAGACAGCCAACGGAGGGGTTCCACCCAACTCATCCATATCCAACTCATCCATAGAGCATAACTTGCTTCAACCTTAACCGATAAATACTTAGAGCCAATCGAAAGATCTCGAAGAGTTTAAGTTAAAGCTTTGTGATTGGACAACTTTCAAAAAAGTTATGACCTTATCACTTGATAAAATTTAAAAATCCCGATTTTTGCCGGTTTTCTGGCCATAACTTTTTTGAAATTGTCCAATCACAATAACTTAATTGGATATGTATGAGATGGGTATGGATGAGTTGGGTTTACCCCCCAACCCGTAACACAGTAACTCTGATCAGGTAAAAGCGATTCAGAGCAAAAATGATCATTAGAGAGGTTCGCAAAACATTGATCACATAAGATCGGGGTCGGCACAACCTAATCTGATCATTATATAATCAGGCCTGGGCTTCTTCAAAAATAGATTATCGGTCCATTATTATACCAAGGTCAGACGCTTGCGCCGGCTCCTCAAAGCTCAGTGTTTTGCCTGTCGGTGCTGAAAGGCTCTCTTCTTCAAAGAGGTCGCCGCGTGAGCGGTCGCGCGGTGCCGGAGGCGGCGGCGGAAGCGATGGCACGTCAGACGCTGCACTGCCCAAATCGCTGGTGCGAATCAGCAAATTATCCGCGCTCGCCGAGTGCGCCTGGTGGCGCAGGAGGCGGTGACGCGGTGAAGCGGCGGAAGGCGCGGGCGGCAGCGGCGTGAAGCTGGCGGCGGTGCTGCCAGAAACGGACACTTCGCCAACCGGGGAAGGCTTTTCGGTACTAAATGAATGCAAAGGTTTTTGAGGGAAATGCATATTTTTCAAAAAATTCAAATGCTAGAAAATTTTCTTCAATATTTTTTTGAAAACAAAAAAGAAGCATCGAATCGAGAAGAAACAAAAGAACGATGAAAAATGTTTAAGAATTATTTTTGCGAGTGAATTTGGCTGTAGGTGGATAATATGGCCCCCGAGGGAGGAGGGGGGGGGGCCTTTCTTTGCCCTGAGGGTGTGAAGATAATTGCTTCCGCTTGGAAAACGTTTTTGCCGCCCCTAAAGGGGCTAGGGGGCTATGTCTGCCTGAAAACGGCTGGGATGAAGCGGTTAAGAAGCAATCTTTTTGAATTGATAAAGAAACAAAATGGTCGACAAAAAATGCCAATCTTTTTTGCCTTTGATATGCATGCCCGGAAAGAATTTGAAATGCCAAAATAGTATTGTCACAAAACGCTTTGGCATTTTGTTTTTGCCCGCTCACAGCGGTCGATGCCGTTCCACGACTACAAATGCTTCGTCCGGGTCCGTCTCTGACGGCGGTGCCACAAACAGTCCCATCTGGGTGTAGTCCACCACCCTGCCCGGCATGCATTGTTTGAGTGCCGTAGCAGCACTGCCACGCACGCGGCAGTCCGAGGCGGTGCGGCATCGTTGCGACTTGCTGATGGTCACCGGCAGGCGGAAGAGGACACCGCGCGGAGGACAAACTTCGACAAAGTCATCATCAAAATCCGACCCGGGGCCAGATGACGATGGTGATGAATCAACAACATTTTTTGTTCCGGCGCATCCTTTTGCATTGATTTTGGCACAATCCGCGCAGTGCCGTTTTCGGCAACGGCACCACTGGGGCTGGGATTGGTCAACGGGCTGCTGATGTTCAACATCAGTATATTCGTCGTCATCGTCGTTATCCGATGTTGGCATTTGCTTCTGCGACCATGCCGAAGACTGTTTTTGTGCCAATGTTGACGACCTCTTCCGTGCATGGCTTCGGCATCTCCGTGCCGGCACGGCACGGAGGCCGCCTCCAGCTTTGCCAAGCGGGCACTCTGCGAAGATGGCACAATCGCACAAATCCATTTGCGTGTACACGGTAGAACCGACCACTGGCAAAGCAGCCAAAGCTTCGTGTTTCTCCACCGTTTGATACTTTTTAGCATCGGCATGCTGATCGAATTGCTTCTGGGTTTGTTTATAAGATTTCAAATTTGTTCAATAAATTTAAATTGTTTGAAATTTTGAAACGAAAATATTTCAATTCTAACCGCGTGAAATTTTTATCGTTTCAAAACACCACAAAAAAATAAGGTTTGAAATAATTTTAAAAATTTAAATTTTATTTAAGCAAAAATATTACTTTTGATGGCGTATGTGTGGCTTTGCTATTTGTTGGTGCATTATAAAAAGAGACGGAACGATTGGGCATTCTGGGAGGCACTTTTGCGGGGGAGACAAAACACGTAAGGCGCTTTTGCAAGCTTTTGGGAATGGCATTTTTTTTGCCAAATTTATTTCAAAAATGTTTCCAACTGTGCCTTTGTTCGAGTGGTTCTTCGGCACTTTTAAAGCCAATTTTGATTGGCACTTTCTTATGTATCAGTCAAATAAAAAATAAATAAAAATTTAAAGAGAAAATCTACGCCCAGCGCCTTCAAATAAAAATAAAAGTTTTTTTCTCAAAAGTTAAAATTGGTTTTTAAACTTTTTTTATTTAATAAAAGTTTTTTATTATTAATTTCCGTTTCAGCGATTCCATAACATTATTTACCATATAAGTGATCATTTTTGGACAATAATTGTTGAGTTTTATTTAAGGGTTTGGAAGCTAGATTTACCGTAAATTAGCCCGCACGGCATTAGGGGTACAGTAAGATATAACCGGTCTTGTGATGATCTGATACCGTATCCAGAGAGGGGGATATATCCGCTGGTCTTGTTGTTACCGTACTTTTTATTTTGGCAAATAAAATTCATTTAAATTTGATTACGAACGCCAAAGTGAGTATAGACTTTTCTATATTTTTTGTTAAAAAAATTATTTGAATACTAACCGACAATCAATTTTGACAATCATTCAACTCACAAATCAGTTAAGCAACTACCGTAATTCAGTAACGCGTGCTTGCGGATATTGTATGGAATGCGGGCGGTACGGTAATCCCGTTTTTAATTTTTTTTGTTTTGTTTTATTCACCTTTCGCCTTCGCGTAACAAAGCGAGCTTTCGACGCTGCGCCTGTTGATGCTGCTTGACCATGTCCAAGTAGGCAACGCGATCGTACAGGTCCGTATCGGGCTGTAAATAATTTTTAAAAAATTCCAAAAAACGGAAGTTAGCCAGCCCCTCTTAAGCTAGACAAAAAGATTTTAACTTTTTCTAAAATAAATTTAAAACTATCACAAAAATTTAAGAATTTGATTTTTGCAAAATATAAAATGTTTATGCAAAAAAAAAACACTCTACCACAAAGGCTTCAAGACGAAATCGCGTCGAGATTTTTTTCCAAGATTCTCAAATCCAAATCAAACTTTTAAAACAAGATTTTTGTGAAGAAATTTGAAGGTAACAACTCGAACAGTCTTTCCAAAAAAAAGTTTTTCGAACAAAACGAATGGTAATGTTTGACGCTTCAAAATTCTCGGGTCGAAATCTTGCCGACCCTTCTGTAAGGACACTAAACGACAAAATCTAATCCAAATTTTGTGGCTTTTACTCGAACCAAAAGTTGCTCCAAATTTTGGCTAAGACCAAAACCAACCTCCTCCAGGCCGAGCACAATTCGTTCAATTTCCTCAAATTCCTCGTCCGACATTATGAATTTTTTTGTTTGTTGTGCAAAAATTCAGTGTCAGCCCGGGCGTGTCGTGTCGTGTCCAACTGGCATATTGGCCAATGCAAAAAACCCCCAAAAATATTCTCTTCAATATGGAGGCCATTTGAAAATTTGTGGGTCGGAAATAAGCAATTTGGGCCCACTTTAAGTGTTTTTGAGCGCACTTTTACACCACAATTTGTAGGGCTTCTCAAAATCCGGGGGCTAAAAGGAAGTTGCTGAAGCTTTAAAGCGCCCAAAGGGTCAGCAAATTTTTAAATTTACTAAATTTATGAAAATGCCATTGTAGAAAAAATGATTCAAATATTAGCAGAGGTATATATTTCTGACAATCATCTCGCAACTTTAAAATATTCACAAGTTTTATACTTTTTTTTTGCACAATTACAAAGCATCAAATATTTTTTAAATCACAAATTGCTTTTTTGAATAATGTGACCAATTGCTAGAGTGATCTTGCCAAGAAAAATACATTCTATTTTTACGCATTAATCGTGGCTAAGGTTAAATTGGCCAAAATTAGTTCCGTCAGTCAGTTATCCCGCGTAAGTAAATCAGAAAAATGTTTATTCTCCAAAGATTTTCTGAAAGTCAATAAAATTGTATAATAATAAATTTCTAGCTGACAGTCACATGGATGAGTTTGGCACAATAGTAACCCCCCTCCCACAAATTCCCCTCCCCCTCCCCTCCCCCACAAAACTCCCCCCCCCCCCCCCCCCATATATACATCACAATTCTTAATAGCCAAAATTATTCTTTAGAGCCTAAATTTGGCGAAAAAATTCTGGGGCTTTTGTCAGCTAACACCAATTGGATGGCCAAATCAATGCAATAATATTGGCCAGATTATTTGAATATTACTTTTTTTTGTCAATAAATTCTCATGTATTCTCGAAAATTATGCAAAATTACATATAAAATATTTATAGCATTGGTGTGCCCTGCTTTAGGTAGCAAAAGGTTAACCCTTTTTGGAAATACTTCCTTTTCTGCATTTAAGTTATTTTCCAAAATTTTCTCAACTTGTAGAAACAAACAATGATCATTTATTTACTGCTCGTTTATTTGCTTCGTTTTCAAACTGATGCCAAGAAGGAATGCCGTCGTTATCCCGTTGACAAAATGCAACCGTTCCGTTACGTGTCATTATCAGCAAGCTCGCCGCAAGTTTACGTGGAAATACTGGCCCAACCTGATCAGCTGGATGCAGGCGCATCGGGACAAGTGCGGAATTTTTTTTTGGTTTAAAGGCATTTTAAAATTATTATTTTTTTGTTTGGAAATTGTAATTGGACAAATATCTCAAAAATACCCGATTTTTGTAGTTTTCTTGCCATAACTTTTTTGATAGTTTTGCAATCACAAACCTTTCGCTTGACAATAGCTTCAGCTCTTCGAAAGCTTTTGAATGGTTTTAAGAATGTATGAATCGGCTAAGTTTGAAGTCAGTTCTAGACGCATAAAAGTTTGATTGGACGCATAAACTGACGTAGAGCCGAAATTGCTTGTTAGACAAAATTGAAGAGCGATAAATTGAATGGAAATAATAGCCCCAGGGCGGGTCGTTGGCAGGGATCTCAAATTGAACTATTTTTATGGCAAATGCCATATTTTTGGAAGCCATATTTCCGCACTTGCCATAATTTGCCATATTTTTTTTGTGAGAAGTCCTCATTTTTAAGGAACAATGAGAATTCCCAAAAATAATGCTCCTTGATTCGTACAATTTGAAGTTTTTTGTTGCAAATTTCTTAACAAATTGAGTCAAAAACTCAAAATTTTCTCGGCGGCGCCTATCGGCACCGCCGACCCCTTTGCCCCCCAAGAAGAAAACAGAATTCTCAAAAAAACATTGTTTTTTTGAAAATTCCTTAAGAAAACTGCCATAAATGCCATATTTTTGACGCCTGGATGCCATAAAAATGCCATATTTTTGACGCCTGTTGCCATATTTTGTCGCAGATGAGTTGAGATCCCTGGGCGTTGGACCAAACATTGGTGCCGGAATTTCCAGGACATAAATTCCGAAACGCTCCACCTAAAGTTCAAAGAATGTAATCAACAATGCACAACCAGATAGGCCTGCCTCTAACAATGTTTTCGAAGTAAAGTTCAAACAATTTTTTTAGATTTTTATTGGCTATACGGGCAAAAAAACGTCGGCCAACCAAAATCTTCCCCACTCAAAATGTGTTGCGATCAAAATATATCGCGAAGGGAATGAAAGAGAATTTAGAAATGGTGTGACAATTTTGAACAATTTAAAAAACGACGAAATGAGTAAAAAACACATCATCGACATGCTTGACTAGTAACAACAAATAGAAAATAATTAAATAAAATTTTATTTTTTGATAAAAATTTAAGGCATTATTTTAAAGGCAATAGCCTTTTAATATATTCTCTAATTTATTACATTAATCAAAAAAAAATTGTCAAATTATTAAATATAGCAAATCCAAAAAATCATCTTTGAATTTAAATGATTTAATTTGTTAATTTGTTTTTAGTGGAGTAGTAATTAATGACCGGGAACATTTGACCATTTTGGAGTTGGGCGATATGAGTTTTGAGCAAGAATTGCACCGAGCAAAAACGCAACGGTCCCGGGATGAGCTTAAGAGGTTGATAAAGGATCTTCTGAATCCGTTGGTTGTGTTGCATAAAAGTAAATAATTAGCGAACCCAAATTGTTCGATAATTCATTTAATTATAATTATTGTAATATACGCAATTCATTTTACATTAATTCTACAAAAACATTAGTGCATTTTTTTATTGGTTATTATTAATTTAAAAAATTGCTATTTTATTCTTTTAAAATTAAACTATTAATAATTAATAAAGCCCAATATTTTAAAACAAAAAAATGTTTTGCAATTTTTTTGTTTAATATTTAAATTTTAGCTGCTGTACATTTGGATTTCAAGCCAAAAATATGATTTTATTTAACAAAAAAGGCCTTTTAAAGCTGACCGATTTTGATGGTAAAATATATAAAATTTAATTTAAATTTCGTAATTTTTTTAAAGGAGCAGTAAATTTAAATTTTATTGGAGGCAAAAAAATGGGTAAAATTGTTCAAGAGGATTTTGATAAGAACTATAATTTATTATTCTCAAATATTTATACTTCATCTGAATTGTTTGAAGCTATGTATATGGTAAAAATAATTAATTAAAATTTTGTATTTTTTATATTTATAGTTCAAAAATAAAACGACAAAAAATGACTTATTAAATGCAAACAATTCAAATAGTATTTTGGAAACAGCTGGCAAGCTTCTAACATCTGCTGTAAAAAGCGTAGTTTTAATTGGAAGTCAACCGACAATTTGGGTGGTTTAAAATTAAAAGCAAAATTTTTTGATTTTATAATTTAAATAATCATAAAATTATGAAGTAAAATTCAAAAAATAAATTTTCTGAAAATGTCCAAATTAAAGAATTTTGATAAAAATTTGCGACATTTCGTGTTTTTGCGCATATTATTTTCGGCTTTATTATAAATGAAGTTTTTTGGCATAATGTTTAAACTAAATTTTAAAAAATTGAACCAAAGGTGCACTCAAAAATGGATATCTGGTCAGTCGGATTTACAATCTACGAAGTTATTATTGCAAATTTTTGTCCGAAAATGAATCAAAGTCAATAATTAACCATGGCGATTATACGGTATGAATTGAACATTAAAAACAAATCAAATATTTACAAAAGATTTTTTTTATATATACCTAATTATTTTTAATTTAAACTTTTTAAAATTTAGTTTACTATATTTAATAAATTGGAATTACTTGGCGATTTGTATCGGGGCGCAAGACTTTATGAAGAACAGGGTGAAAAAAATTGGATGATTGATGCGCTCAAACTGCACGGTTTGAGTCAATTTGGCACCCAAAATTGGTGGCAAAAGTATTCGGGAGTTGTACTGAACATTTTGAACATGTGGAGCGATGACTACGAAATGCCAGAAATTGCATACCTTTTGGCGGTAAGTGCGTGCAACGGTAGAAGCAAAATATTTTGAAACGAACAAATTTAACTAAATCCAGATCCCGATTCCAAAATTTCTTGAATTGTGGACGATGTGTAGCAAATCGGAAATAAGCGTTCAATGTTGTTCAAATGGCACTTATAGGCCAAAAATTCGAGGCTTTCTCGAGTCAACACCCGCCCGCCACCTAGACTCTAAATAGGGCTGCCAACCCCGACGGTCGGGGATCGCGGGGTTAAAAGGTCGAGGATCGGGGTCGGGGAACAACAAATGTTCGGAGTTGGGGTTGGAGGTTGTCGGGATTGGGGTGGCAACACCACTCTAAAACATCATCCTATGTACATATTCTTAAACATATTTTTAATGAAATTTGATCACCTTCCATTACACACAGAACATGTTGGACACCGACCCGGAAAAACGAATAAGCGCCCAAGGCGTCATTGACTATTTGGACGGAAAATGCAAGCCGATGCATAGTAAAATGGCGTAATTCAGCAATGTTACGGCTGATCAGCTACAAATTTGGCTGCAAGTCGAGCTTGATCGAGTCAAGAAAATTAGCACCACCAAAAACAATATCAAATGCTTCAATATTTTCAACACAAAAGACAGATATTTAATGTTTCTACAAGAATTAAAAAAGAAGTTGCAAGATGTGAAGGGATGGCAACAGAATTTTCGAAAAGAGTTGGACAAACGAACGGCACATTGTGAACAATGAATTACGGCATTTTTTTCACAAATTGTTAAAAATTGTTTTTGACATTGCATCGTTTTGATTATGACAGAAAAATGTTTGCCCATTTAACACACTACTCGCGGCAACCAAAATTGTTTCTTTGTTAAAGTTTTTTGCCGTTTTCACGACAGAATTGAACATTTTTATTTGATTGTTTTCATGTATTAGGGCCTAAAAGCTCAATTTCTGTTAATGCCAAAAAATTTGGGATTTGCATAATTTTTTCGCATTTATATTAAATTAATGGAATAACCGGTGCCGGATGAGCCAGCCGGACTTTTGCCACTCTAATAATTAATATTTTAAAAAAATTAAATTTTAAAATTTTTATGCAATAAATATTAGTGTTCGGCACGGTACGGTAATACCGCGGTATTTTTCGGTATTACCGCGGTATTTTTATCGGTATTTATACCGAAATACCGTACCGAACATTTTTTTATGGATTTCGGTATTTATTCGGTATCGGTATTTTTTCGGTATTTTACCGAAATACCGTACCGAGCCATTTCTGAATACCGCGGTATTTTTCGGTATTTCGGTATTCTGAAAAATGGATACTTTTGAACGATTTTGCACAACTCGACACAAGTGGTGTAGTGGTGAGTGGTGTTTCTCTCTGGGAGTCAGGTGGGGGTTCGGATCCGCACCGGTTAAATTATTATTTTTTATTTCGGTGAGCATTATATGGTGGAGAAAACAATTTCTAAAAAGTTTTACAAATTTTAGAAATAATATTTTGGTAGTGATGCATAAGAGTCTCTGGCTCGAGTATCAGAAACTTTTGGGTCTCGTGCATCACTAATTTTGGCTTATAAATTTTATGAATTTAATTTTTTTGCTCAGCAAAATTTAGTGAATTTTTAAGGAATGCAAATCGCAGCTTAAAGTTGAGATATTTAAATGAAATAAAATTTAAAAAATGCAAAAAATGCAAAAAATTAATCGTTTTTTTAAAATTAACAGTGTGTCAATTTTTTGTCAAAATTCAATTTTCCCAAGGGGGGAGGGCCCCTTTTGGGTTAATCCAAAAAAGTTTCTCTTCAAACTCAAGTGAGATGAACCCGGAAAACACTGAAGCTTTTTTCTAACAAAACATTGCCAATAATCAATTATAAGTACTGAATAAATGTTTTTTGTTCATTTTAAATTGAAATTCAAAATTTTAAAAAAAATACCGAATACCGATCGGTATACCGAATTTTTTTGGTCGGTATTTTTCGGTATCGGTATTTTTTCGGTATTTTACCGAAATACCGTACCGAAGAATTTTTTGGAATTTCGGTATTTTTTCGGTATCGGTATTATACCGAAATACCGGTACCGAATACCGAAAAACCCCATTTGCCGAACACTAATAAATATGCATTCAAAGGAGGACAAGGAGTAGGATGACTAGGAAGAAATGGTGGTGCGCAGCAGGGTGACCACCTGTAAAACCCAAAAATCAGGATTAGCACCTGAAAAATCAGGAAAAAATGAGGACCAGGCTATGCAAAAATCAGGAACGATTTTTATGCGTCAAAATATACGAATTTACTGCCAAAACTTTATTTGTTGTGTCATGTTAGACTTGGTCCAGCAACTCCGCATCGACGGCGCCGACAGGCGCCGTCGGGAATTTTTTTTTTATAATTTTAAAGTTTTTGTTAGAATAATGTAAAAATTTCGAAAATTTTGTCGTTTTTCGAATTTTGCTTTAATAGGGGGGGGTGGGGGGGGGGGTCGATGGTGCCGATAGGCGCCGCCGAGAAAATTTTGAATTTTTGACTCAATTTGTTAAGGGATTTGCAACCAAAATTTAAAAAATTGTGGGTTTTTGAAGTTTTTTAAGAATGGGAGAGGTCCGGTGGCGCCGATAGGCGCCGCCGGGAAAAAATTTGTTTTGAAGATTTTAACGATAAACGAATTTGTTAAGAAAATTAGCCATTTTCACTGAAAATCTGCAAATTTTTGAAAAATCAGGATAAAATCAGGAAAACTCCGAAAAATCAGGTAAAATCAGACAACAATGAAAAATCAGGAAAAACCTGATAAATAAGGTACTATGGTCACCCTGGTGCGCAGTTATGTTGACCATGATTATTCAATTAATTTGGACTTACAATAACCGTAGGGGGTGGTCACCCAGTCATTTTACCAATCCTCTATGGCTTTACTCAACTCCCTATTGTTTATTGTGTCATGAAATGCTTCTGATCAGTGATCAAGACAAGAGACTGGTAAAATAAAATTTCCGAGAACGGGAACGGGATTTTTTTTTTTCTAACATTTTTTGGTATGCACTTGCGATAACTTTTTTTGTACCAATTGGAGGGTCGGTCCGACGGCGCCGTCGGAAAATTTTTTTAACATTTTTGTTAAGAGCGCCAAAATGTCAAAAATTTTTGAATTTTTCAAAAATACAAGTTTTTAAGAACTTCTGGGGCGGTGAAGAGGGGAGGAGGTCAGCGGGAAATTTTATGGTTTTTGTGATAAAAATTGGTTCAAAAATTATTCATCAGAGTTTCTACTCCCCAATTGGAAACCTTTTTATTCTTTTCCTAAGTGAATTCACTAAACTTTCTTTTTTCCCGGGCACCTTGGCACCAAAGATCACCGTTTTTAAAAATGTTGATGCAAATCTCTTAAAAAAATTAAATAAAAAATTCAAAATTTTCCCGGCGGCGCCTATCGGCGCCGCCGACACCCCCCCCCCCCCTAAAAGTAAAGCAGAATTCGCAAAAAAAACTTGTATTCCTGACCAATTTGTTTAACAAAAAAAATGCAATAAATCCAAAATTTTTCAAAGCGTCGTGTCTCGAGCAGGGTGCAAAAAGCAGAATCGGCCTGAAAATTTACAAAAATTACTTGCAAATTAATGAAAATTAAAATATCTTATTATTTTTAATGAAAAATATTTTCAATAATCGATCAGGCATCCCTAACGCAATTTTGAGCAATTTTTGAAAATTAAGCAAAAAACGGCTTTTTAAGTAACTCAAGCCGGATAGAATAACTGAGTTAAGTTAGAGACTTAGGGGTTCGTTAGGCTTAGGAGGGAAATGCCAAAAAAGAAAGTGCCCTAAGGGAAAAATCTATAAAAGTAAAGTGGTGAAGTCATAATCATTTTTCAATTTCACCGAATGAATACAATAGCATGCACATGGTGGGGGGGGGGGGAATCCATATTAAGCCCCATAATCAATACGTGTAAAGAAAGGGGGGGGGGGGGAGGAATTTTTGTTGATCAAAAAGTGGGAAATTCGTTAAGGAAAAATGCCAAAAAAGTGCCCTAAGGTAAAATGCCAAAAAAGAAAGTGCCCTAAGGGAAAAATCAATAAAAGTAAAAGATGATGAAACATTTCCATTGCATATTTTCATAATCATTTCTCAATTTCACCGAATGAATATACAATGGCATGCACATGGTGGGGGGGGGGGGGAATCCATATTAAGCCCCATAATCAATACGTGTAAAGAAAGAACAATGGGGGGGGGGGGGGGGTGGGGAAAGTGCGGGAGGGAGGGGAGGAGGGGGGGGGGGGGATTTTTGTCCATCACGTGTGGAAGCATTTTTAAGGGCTGAAATTGAAGATTTTTTCACATTATATTTGATTTTTATTTTAATCTTTAACGTAAAATAGGTGGTAGGTAACCTCTAGTGAAATTATTTTTCAATTATTATTTTTCTTTTGTAATATTTTTGCAGAGCATTTTATCGGAATTCATTATTTTCTGATCAGTTAGGATTCCTACCATTTATTTAACCCAATCAGAGAGCCAAATTACCTTTTTTTAAATGGCAAATACTTTTAAATTTGCCATTTTTTGTGAATTTTACATAGATATATTAGTTCGAATTTGAGTTTGGTTGCCAAAAAGGAATTGAGCTTCCCTGGGTACACCTTCTGATAATCAGAACAGAAATTTTAAGACTAAAAAGTTTATTATGATTATTTCAAAATTAAACAATAGTCAATTAAAATAATGTAAGCCCAAAAATAGAAGAGATGTTAGTAAAATTTCGAACAATTCAATAAAGTGATACAAACTTTTAGATAATGCATTCACACAAATTCAATCAAAATTTATTGACATTTGTCGTTTTGTTAGTGTTTATTTGCCAAACAACGGCAAAAAGTGACTGTCAAAGAGGTTTATATATTTTAATTAATTAAAAGAAAGCGTTTAAATCAATTAAATCGTTTTAGATTTGACCAAGACGGGAAAGGAAATGTTGGCATCGGCACAAACTCTGTTGCATGGAAAAAAGACACCAAAACCCGAGTTTCAAGAAGGTATGGGGAAATTCATATTAATTATTTATTAATAAAATGTTTATAAACCAATTCTAAAATTAACGTTACAAATTTTTAGATCCGATCAAGACGGGACAGGAATTGGTGGACACGGCCTCAACTCTATTCGATGGAATGAAATCGGGAAGTTTTGACGGTGAAATGGCCATGAAATTGGTTCAAAAATATGCTTTTGGCGTTTTGTGTAACAACATTAAGCCGAATTTTGAAATGAATGAAAATTTGGAATTGCAAAACGATTTTTGTCAACAATTGGAAAACGGCAAAAGTATGGAAGAAGCAGCGGTAAAAGTTGAAAGCTCAGCAATAAATTTGATCCAAAATTTGGATAAGTCAAAAATTTTGCAAAATATTCGTCAAAAAATTGCCGAAAATTCGTTTCTCGATGAAAAAATCAAAGAGAAAATGGCAAAACTATTGGGGCACTTCAAAATTGAAATGGACAAATTTAATGGTAAAAATAAAATAAAATTCTCATTACGGTCAGGTCACACAACTCCAAAGAAGTTAAAAAAAAGCGTATAATGGGCCCCTAATTTGCATTTTGGTTGGAGAGCAAACCCCGACAATTTTTCAATTACTTTAATTCGCTAGAACTCTTTAATTATATCAATGAAATAAGGAGCCTTGGGGTCGAGAGTTAGTAGGATTTGAACATTTTTAAAATATGTTTTTTTATTTTAGCAATTAAAATTGTATACAATCAACACGAAAATAGACGACGAAAGCGCGCGGGGCCTGGATGATCATGATGAGGAGGAATGATGATGATGATGATGGATGATGATGATGATGATAAAGTAAAAGGAATGGAAGAAGGCAAACCAGCAGGACGAAAAGCTAAATTTGGTGCTGCCATTAAAAGCGAGAAAGCGAAAAAAGCTGGCCTTGTTTTGATATGCATAATTGTTCTAGTAATTATGCTTGGAGCGGTTGGTACACTTACCGTAACCCAATCGGGTCAACCATTACAACCACTTTTTTACCGGCGTGTCAATCGTTTTGTTGTTACTCCTCCTTTGTACTAGTGCCTTCTATTGCTGCCTCAAGGACTGATTGATCAGTGATCGGAACATACACACAGCTTGTGTTACTCTCGCCTACTCTCGCTTCTGCTCTTTATGTATATTATTCCCTCTGCTGGGGACTTTTTGGCATTTCCGGTTTATAATCTTCACTTTTGTTATTCCGACTTTCACTTTTTCTTTAATCTTCACACCTTTGTTGCTGTTGTGGGTCATTATTGGTGCTTTATGGTATTTACCTATTTGTAGACTGGGCATAAACATACATAACAAGTATATTCTATTATTTTTGTGTTGCCTAAAAGGTCGAATTAGACAATGGCGTCTGTCTGTTGTTTTATGCGATTTTGCGTGCTGATGCAATAATAGCACTCACCGTTTGAATTTCGCGTTTCGGCAAATTTGGAGACATGCAAAGCACCAAGGATGTCCGAGATCCGAAATTTCGAGCCCAAAAATGACCAAAACCCAAATTGAGTGGTTCAAAAAGTGTCGCGGAACCGCGACGATCGATTTCCCCAGCGATTTCCCATTTCGGGGAAAGTGGATTAGGCCACGTCTCCCACCACTTTTCACATCTCATTTCACATTTCATTCCTTCATTTTGATCCCTCTGCCAGTTCTAATTCCTCCGCTCAAATCTCTGCGAAGAATAGCCCATCTTGCGGCCCACCTCTACTGCCCGGCTTCATCTCATTGCTTCTGTTGCTTTGTGATTTTTTTTGACGCAATAATGGCGCTTCCGGTCCGAGTGCCGAATAGAGTCCGAGTGTCGAAATTCTGAGTTTCGAATGGTTCGAGTGTTGAATATTGCAAAAATATCTGATTGTCGACTTCTAATTTTTTTGAGTGTACAGGCTCAATTCAGATTTCTTACCCTACTTTATATACAAATGAATTTTTTCAAACCCCGCACCCGAATTCGAACAATTTTTCGAAAAATCAATGTTGACCTTCCCCGACCCTTCGGGGGCGGGAAAGTCGGGGTCGGGGTTAGCCATGTCGGGGCTTAACCCTATTATATGATTGATAAAAGTTTATCGGTGTTATAAAATGTTTAAAACAGTACGCTCTTCTACCATAGGATTTAATTCGACCCTCAACCTGAATTTATTTTATTCGAACTTCGGCTTAAATTTGTTGTATTCGGCACTCGGACTGTATTTGCACTATTCGGTACTCGGATCATTCGGTACTCGGACCGGTAGCCCCTGGTATGAAGAGTATCAGGGATGGGCAAAAGTTTATTGAAAAAACAGAAAACGGAAAAAAGCCAAAAAACAACGGAAAACGAAAAAATTTCAAGCGAATTAAAAATTTTCTTTTGAAATAATTTTTTTTGTTTGAAATAATTTTTTTTTGTTTGAAATAATTTATTTTAATAAATATTGTTTGAAATATTCACAGTATTCATAGATTGCATTTTTTGCTTTGGCGGTCTTGCGCCGCCTGGGAAATTTTGCTTGTTTTGTTAAGAAATTTCCACTAAATTTTTGAAAGTTGAACCAAAAATTGATAAACTTGTTTACCAAAATCCCATTCTTAAGGATGCATATTTTTCCGTACTTTTCCGTAAAAAGGGGCATTTTAATAAAAAACGGAAAAAGAACGGAAAACGGAATTCCGCCCATCCCTGATGAGCATGACTTAATTAGGGTAGGGGTCAACTGCGTCTGGCCAACTGCGTCTCAGGAATGTTTAGCGGCTCATAACTTTTTCAAGACTGACCAATCTTCATAATCTTTATATCATTCGAAAGGCCGTAAGAAGAAGAAGCTATTTGTATACATATGAAAAAACATTGGATAAAATTGAACAAAGTTATGCCCAGACAACAATGAAAAAGTCCGATTTTTACACTTTTTCATTTGTAACTTTTTAATAGAACATCCAACCGGCTCGATGCTGCTGATGTATATCTTCTAATCATTTAGAGCTTTCCAATAATATAAAGATTATGAAGATTGGTCAGTCTTGAAAAAAGTTATGAGCCGCTAAACATTCATGAGACTCAGTTGGCCAGACGCAGTTGGCCCGCTTCGACTTAATTATTACGAGTAGGTACAATTCTTTAAAAAAATGGTGTAAAGAATTCGGGCACAATAAACTACGGTTTGGCATTGCGTTAAATAATAATAAACAATTTGTTTTTAATGCATCATTTTTGCTCTGATCAGTTCTAGGCAATATTTTGGCACTTTTTGGGAGAAATGACATAAAAATATTCGGAAAATATTCGGTTTTTAGGGCCGGGCGGGCTTTTTTCCGGGCTTTCTAAAAGGCGCCGGGCGGGCTTTTCCGGGCGACTATTTTTTGGTTTTTCGTCCGGGCGGGCTTTTCCGGGCGACTATTTTTTGGTTTTTCGTCCGGGCGGGCTTTGCCGGGCGAATACCGGGCTTTAGCCCGGACCGAATATTTCCTAGTCGGGCGCCCGCCCGGCCCGGCGCCCGCCCGACTCGGGCGCCCGTCCGAACCCTACTCTACTATAACCAACTACACTGAAAGGTATAATAATTTTGCACTGTCGGGGATTTGAATCCCCACCCACAAATATTACGGACAGCACCACTCACCACTCCACCAGAGTATATTTGCAATCAGGACAGTCAAAAATCCTATCCTTAGGGCACTTCACTTGTGATTTTTTGGCCTCGAAGCTTTTAAATCTAGAGATTTGGCAAAACGTCAATGCTAATTTTGAATAAACTAGCATTATTCACTACCCGCACCTAAATTGCGGGATCTCGCTAAAGGATTTATCGTTGCGGGACCGGATTTTCGGGAATTGGAGAGTCCGACGGCGCCGTCGGAAAATTTTTTAAACATTTTTGTTAAGAGCGCCAAAATGTCAAAAATTTTTGAATTTTTCAAAAATACAAGTTTTTTAAGAACTTCTGGGGCGGTGAAGAGTGGAGGAGGTCGGCAAAAAATTTTATGGTTTTTGTGATAAAAATTGGTTCAAAAATTATTCATCAGAGTTTTTACTCCCCAATTGGAAACTGGCCATAAACCGAAAAAAACCGGTCGGTTAACCGGTCAAAAATTCTAAACCGAAAACCGGGTCTCTGAAAACCCGGTTAACCGAAAACCGGGGGTACCGGTTTTTAACCGGTACTGTCCTAACCTATTCTTTATCTTCACATTTGTTTAGCCGAATACTGGGTTGGTAACCCATCACCTTTACTTAAAATGATGAATATTTCAATTGCATGCCAAAAGGTAGAAAATGCCAAGAAAGTGCAAAGGGGGAAAATGCCAAGAAAGTGCAAAGGGGGAAAATGCCAAGAAAGTGCAAAGGGGGAAAATGCCAAGAAAGTGCAAAGGGGGAAAATGCCAAGAAAGTGCAAAGGGGGAAATGCCAAGAAAGAAGGTGCCAAAGTGGGAAATTCCTTAAGGAAAAATGCGAAGAAATGCCTTAAGGGAAAATGCCAAAAAATAAAGTGCCCTAAGGGAAAAATCAATAAAAGTAAAATGGTGAAATATTTCTATTGCACATTTTCATAATCATTTCTCAATTTCACCGAATGAACACAATGGCATACACATGGGGAATCCAAATTAAGCCCCATAATCAATATGTGTAAAGAAAGAACAATGGGGGGGGGGGGGAAGTGCGGGAGGGAGGGAGGAGGGAGGGGAGGAGGGGGGGGGGGGGGGGGGAAGTGCGGGAGGAGGGGGGGGGGGGGGAATTTTTGTTCATCACGTGTGGACGCATTTTTAAGGGCTGAAATTGAAGATTTTTTCACATTATATTTGATATTTATTTTAATCTTTAAGGGTAAAATAGGTGGTAGGTAACCTCTAGTGAAATTATTTTTCAATTATTCTTTTTCTTTCGTAATATTTTTTGCAGAGCATTTTATCGGAATTCATTATTTTCTGATCAGTTAGTTAGGTTAGGATTCCTTCCATTTATTCAACCCAATCAGAGAGGCTAAATTACCTTTTTTAAATAAGGAAATGAGCTTTTCTGTGATGGTCTGGGGACAAATTATTCTGTTAGAAAAGATTTAGATAATTTTGCTTAAAATAATTTACAAAATGAACCCGTTCACTTCGTTCTCTTAAAAATAGATCGATCATTACGTTTTGATAATATAAGACTAAAAAGTTTATTATGATTATTTCAAAATTAAACAATAGTCAATTAAAATAATGTAAGCCCAAAAATAGAGAAAAATAAAAAGAAAGATGTTTGCAAAATTTTGAACAATTCAAAAGTGATAGCAACTTTTAGATAATGCATTCACACAAATTCAATCAAAATTTATTTGGATTGACATTTGTCGTTTTTTTAGTGTTTATTTGTCAAACGACGGCAAAAAATGACTGTCAGAGGTTTATAAATTTTTATTAATTAAAAGAAAGCGTTTAAATCAATTAAGTCGCTTTAGATTTGACCAAGACGGGAAAGGAAATGTTGGCATCGGCACAAACTCTGTTGCATGGAAAAAAGACACCAAAAACCCGAGTTTCAAGAAGGTATGGGAAATTCATATTAATTATTTATTAATAAAATAGTTTAATAAAGCAATTCTAAAATTAACGTTACAAATTTTTAGATCCGATCAAGACGGGACAGGAATTGGTGGACACGGCCTCAACTCTATTCGATGGAATGAAATCGGGAAGTTTTGACGGTGAAATGGCCATGAAATTGGTTCAAAAATATGCTTTTGGCGTTCTGTGTCACATTGAGCCAAAAATTGAAATGAATGAAAATTTGAAATTGCAAAACGATTTTTGTCAACAATTGAAAAACGGCAAAAGTATTGAAGAAGCAGCAGGTAAAGTGTTGAAAGCTCAGCAATAAATTTGATCCAAAATTTGGATAAGTCAAAAATTTTGCAAAATATTCGTCAAAAAATTGCCGAAAATTCGTTTCTCGATGAAGAAAACAAAGAGAAAATGGCAAAACAATTGGGGCACTTCAAAATTGAAATGGACAAATTTAATGGTAAAAATAAAATAAAATTCTCATTACGGTCGGTCACGACTCCAGAGAAGTTTAAAAAAAGCGTATAATGGACCCCTAATTTGCATTTTGGTTGGAGAGCCGTCTTTAACAATTTTTCAATTAATTTTAATTGCTAGAACTCCTTTTATTTAAAATTTGTTTTATTTCATCAGGAAATAAGGAGCCTTGGGCTCGAGAGTTAGTAGGATTTGAACAGTTTTAATACAGTTTTAAAATATGTTTTTTTAGCAATTAAAATTGTATACAATCAACACGAAAATAGACGACGAAAGCGCGCGCGGCCTGGAGATGATCATGATGAGGAGGAAGATGATGATGATGGTGATGATGATGATGATAAAGTACAAGAAATGGAAGAAGGCAAACCAGCAGGACGAAAAGCCAAATTTGGTGCTGCCATTAAAAGCGAGAAAGCGAAAAAAGCTGGCCTTGTTTTGATATGCATAATTGTTCTAGTAATTATGCTTGGAGCGTTTGGTACACTTACCGTAACCCAATCGGGTCAACCATTACAACCACTTTTTACCGGCGTGTCAATCGTTTTGTTGGTACTCCTCCTTTGTACTAGTGCCTTCTATTGCTGCCTCAAGGACTGATTGATCAGTGATCAGAACATACACATACAGCTTGTGTTACTCTCGCCTACTCTCGCTTCTGCTCTTTATGTATATTATTCTCTCTGCTGGGGGCTTTTGGCATTTCCGGTTTATAATCTTCACTTTTGTTATTCCGACTTTCACTTTTTCTTTAATCTTCACACCTTTGTTGCTGTTGTGGGTCATTATTTGGTGCTTTATGGTATTTACCTATTTGTAGACTGGGCATAAACATACATAACAAAGCATATTCTATTATTTTTGTGTTGCCTTAAAAGGTCAAATTAGCGTCTGTCTGTTGTTTTATGCGATTTTGCGTGTTGATGCAATAATGGCACTCACCGTTTGAATTTGGCGTTTCGGCAAATTTGGAGGCATACAAAGCGCCCGTAAAGAAAATGATCGCCGGGTATGATGAGCATCAGGGATGGGCGAAAATTTATTTTAAAAAAAAAGCCAAAAAAACGGAAAAACGGCTGCTACGCAGGCCCTTTTGGCCCGTAGGGGGGAGGCTTCTGAAGTGGGCGCCTTGTTGCTTTACTTAGGTTGTTGACCTTATTGAACTTTTGCAACGCTTTCCCCCTTTTTACGTTTGCTGGAAGAGGCAGCAGCAGCTGTAGAAAATGCCCTGTCGGGATATTGTTTCAATACATAGTACTTTGGAAAGGTAAGCTGGCCTATCGCTTTGGTACTGAATGGAAAAATTTTCAAGTGAATTTTAAAAATTATTTTTTTTGTTTGAAATAATTTATTTTAATAATATTGTTTGAAATATTCACAGTATTCATAGATTGCATTTTTTGCTTTGGCGGTCTTGCGCCGCCGGGGAAATTTTGCTTGTTTTGTTAAGAAATTTCCACTAAATTTTTGAAAGTTGAACCAAAAATTGATAAACTTGTTTACCAAAATCCCATTCTTAAGGATGCATATTTTTCCGTATTTTCCGTAAAAAGGGGCATTTTAATAAAAAAACGGAAAAAGAACGGAAAACGGAATTCCGCCCATCCTTGATTAGCATGACTTAATTAGGGTAGGGGTCAACTGCGTCTGGCCAACTGCGTCTCAGGAATGTTTAGCGGCTCATAACTTTTTCAAGACTGACCAATCTTCATAATCTTTATATCATTCGAAAGGCCGTAAGAAGAAGAAGCTATTTGTATGCATATGAAAAAACATTGGATAAAAGTGAACAAAGTTATGCCCAGACAACAATGATAAAGTCCGATTTTTACACTTTTTCATTTGTAACTTTTTAATAGAACATCCAACCTGCTCGATGCTGCTAATGTATATCTTCTAATCATTTAGAGCTTTCCAATGATATAAAGATTATGAAGATTGGTCAGTCTTGAAAAAAGTTATGAGCCGCTAAACATTCCTGAGACGCAGTTAGCCAGACGCAGTTGGCCCGCTTCGACTTAATTATTACGAGTAGGTACAATTCTTACAAAAACAATGGTGTAAAGGCTTCGGGCACAATGAATTACGGTTTGGCATGGCGTTAAATAATAATAAACAATTTGTTTTTAATGCATTATTTTTGCTCTGATCAGTTCTGGATCAAAATTGCCTAAAGTTTGACACGAGCTTGACTACTGGTTTTGCCCATTTTGATGATGTGATCAGTGTGAAACTTTTTGCTGATGCTCTGAACATGTGCCAGCTTATGAACGATTTATTCATATACAATTCCAGAAAAAAAAGTACACATAGAGCAAAAATCCGATTGCCGACACAACAACTACCATTACATGTATAGTTTGATGATCGTTGAATAAAAATATGCCTTGGTAAATGGCTAAACCGAGCAAAAATGTTGCAAATAAAACAATGCGAAAGCATGCCATTTTTTGAGGTTGTACTCGTCCAATTTCCGTATTTTCAACTTCTCTTCCTCCTATTCGCACTCCTTCTCCTCTTCTTCTGTCTCCTCTTTGTTCAATTTGCATGCTTCGAACTCCTCCTCCTCCTTCTTCAATGTCCACATGTCCAAGTCGAATATGTTCAACTCGAACTCCTGCTCCTCCTCTTTCAATGTCGATATATCCAACTCGAACTCCTCCTACTCTTTCACTTCGTCTTCCTCTTTCAATGTCAGTGCTTTCGGTGAAGTCTGATCTTACTCCTTCTTCTACAATCTCCGTACTTCCAACTCCACCTCCTTCAATGTGCATGCATCCAACTCCACCTCCTTCAATGTGCATGCATCCAAGTCCACCTCCTTCAATGTGCATGCTTCCAACTCCTCCCCCTTCAATGTGCATACTTCCAACTCCTCCTCCTTCAATGTGCATGCTTTCAACTCGTGCTCCTCCTTTTTCAGCGTGCATACTTCCAACTCCTCCTCCTCCTTCAATGTGCATGCTTTCAACTCCTGCTCCTCCTTTTTCAATGTGCATAATTCCAACTCCTCCTTCTTCAATGTGCATGCTTCCAACTCCTCCTTCTTCAATGTGCATGCTTTCAACTCCTGCTCCTCCTCTTTCAATGTGCATGATTCCTACTCCTCCTCCTTCAATGTGCATGCTTCCAACTCCACCTCCCACTTCAAAGTCAATTTTTCCGCCTCTTTTTTCTG
>JAIXHY010000027.1:398983-632874 GCA_020449905.1 Globodera pallida | reverse complement strand
TTCTGTGTTGTAATGTTTAGAACAACCCAGACTTTTTGCCCTGAGGCTATGTTTATGCATCCAAGGTCACAAGACCATAACCAAATCCTTAACTAACTCCCCCCCCCCCCCATTAAAACAATTCATGACTTGAGGCAAAATGTCTGGACGTTAACGCATGTGCCGGTAGAACGATCCTGACATTTTGCCCTGAGGCTATATCTTTGTTATCCGTTTGACAGCCGTTTAACGACCGGAGATTTATATCTCCGATCATGACCGGCTGTTACACAATTGCAAAATTGATCCAAATTGCCTCAGGGCTTTTGGATCAATTTTGCAGACAGACGGTTGATCAAAATAGGTACTATTTAAAGCCCCTCTTTTTGGCAGTTACATCAACTGTTAAATGGGCAGAAGCTGTTCCCTTGCCCCGGGCAAAAGCCGTTTNNCCCCCAAATGCCAAAAAGGGCAAAATCGGTTTTTGTATCGCGGCATACTATGGATGCCTCGTTCCAATTTTTTAAGCATCTAAATTACGCTCGTTGGGGTAGGCGCCATGCGTTTACCCCTAATCCCTCAATTTTTTAGCGGGATGGCACATTTAGCGATTTGTGTAGGGTTTTTTTGTTTATGCTAATTTGTGTTTAATTTTTTAATTTTTTAGTGCCGAATATTACCCATCGACAAATGGACGCCAACAACAACAACATCTGCAATTCTGACTACATGAGCCGCACCGGNTTCTGTGTTGTAATGTTTAGAACAACCCAGACTTTTTGCCCTGAGGCTATGTTTATGCATCCAAGGTCACAAGACCATAACCAAATCCTTAACTAACTCCCCCCCCCCCCCATTAAAACAATTCATGACTTGAGGCAAAATGTCTGGACGTTAACGCATGTGCCGGTAGAACGATCCTGACATTTTGCCCTGAGGCTATATCTTTGTTATCCGTTTGACAGCCGTTTAACGACCGGAGATTTATATCTCCGATCATGACCGGCTGTTACACAATTGCAAAATTGATCCAAATTGCCTCAGGGCTTTTGGATCAATTTTGCAGACAGACGGTTGATCAAAATAGGTACTATTTAAAGCCCCTCTTTTTGGCAGTTACATCAACTGTTAAATGGGCAGAAGCTGTTCCCTTGCCCCGGGCAAAAGCCGTTTNNCCCCCAAATGCCAAAAAGGGCAAAATCGGTTTTTGTATCGCGGCATACTATGGATGCCTCGTTCCAATTTTTTAAGCATCTAAATTACGCTCGTTGGGGTAGGCGCCATGCGTTTACCCCTAATCCCTCAATTTTTTAGCGGGATGGCACATTTAGCGATTTGTGTAGGGTTTTTTTGTTTATGCTAATTTGTGTTTAATTTTTTAATTTTTTAGTGCCGAATATTACCCATCGACAAATGGACGCCAACAACAACAACATCTGCAATTCTGACTACATGAGCCGCACCGGNTTCTGTGTTGTAATGTTTAGAACAACCCAGACTTTTTGCCCTGAGGCTATGTTTATGCATCCAAGGTCACAAGACCATAACCAAATCCTTAACTAACTCCCCCCCCCCCCCATTAAAACAATTCATGACTTGAGGCAAAATGTCTGGACGTTAACGCATGTGCCGGTAGAACGATCCTGACATTTTGCCCTGAGGCTATATCTTTGTTATCCGTTTGACAGCCGTTTAACGACCGGAGATTTATATCTCCGATCATGACCGGCTGTTACACAATTGCAAAATTGATCCAAATTGCCTCAGGGCTTTTGGATCAATTTTGCAGACAGACGGTTGATCAAAATAGGTACTATTTAAAGCCCCTCTTTTTGGCAGTTACATCAACTGTTAAATGGGCAGAAGCTGTTCCCTTGCCCCGGGCAAAAGCCGTTTNNCCCCCAAATGCCAAAAAGGGCAAAATCGGTTTTTGTATCGCGGCATACTATGGATGCCTCGTTCCAATTTTTTAAGCATCTAAATTACGCTCGTTGGGGTAGGCGCCATGCGTTTACCCCTAATCCCTCAATTTTTTAGCGGGATGGCACATTTAGCGATTTGTGTAGGGTTTTTTTGTTTATGCTAATTTGTGTTTAATTTTTTAATTTTTTAGTGCCGAATATTACCCATCGACAAATGGACGCCAACAACAACAACATCTGCAATTCTGACTACATGAGCCGCACCGGNTTCTGTGTTGTAATGTTTAGAACAACCCAGACTTTTTGCCCTGAGGCTATGTTTATGCATCCAAGGTCACAAGACCATAACCAAATCCTTAACTAACTCCCCCCCCCCCCCATTAAAACAATTCATGACTTGAGGCAAAATGTCTGGACGTTAACGCATGTGCCGGTAGAACGATCCTGACATTTTGCCCTGAGGCTATATCTTTGTTATCCGTTTGACAGCCGTTTAACGACCGGAGATTTATATCTCCGATCATGACCGGCTGTTACACAATTGCAAAATTGATCCAAATTGCCTCAGGGCTTTTGGATCAATTTTGCAGACAGACGGTTGATCAAAATAGGTACTATTTAAAGCCCCTCTTTTTGGCAGTTACATCAACTGTTAAATGGGCAGAAGCTGTTCCCTTGCCCCGGGCAAAAGCCGTTTNNCCCCCAAATGCCAAAAAGGGCAAAATCGGTTTTTGTATCGCGGCATACTATGGATGCCTCGTTCCAATTTTTTAAGCATCTAAATTACGCTCGTTGGGGTAGGCGCCATGCGTTTACCCCTAATCCCTCAATTTTTTAGCGGGATGGCACATTTAGCGATTTGTGTAGGGTTTTTTTGTTTATGCTAATTTGTGTTTAATTTTTTAATTTTTTAGTGCCGAATATTACCCATCGACAAATGGACGCCAACAACAACAACATCTGCAATTCTGACTACATGAGCCGCACCGGNTTCTGTGTTGTAATGTTTAGAACAACCCAGACTTTTTGCCCTGAGGCTATGTTTATGCATCCAAGGTCACAAGACCATAACCAAATCCTTAACTAACTCCCCCCCCCCCCCATTAAAACAATTCATGACTTGAGGCAAAATGTCTGGACGTTAACGCATGTGCCGGTAGAACGATCCTGACATTTTGCCCTGAGGCTATATCTTTGTTATCCGTTTGACAGCCGTTTAACGACCGGAGATTTATATCTCCGATCATGACCGGCTGTTACACAATTGCAAAATTGATCCAAATTGCCTCAGGGCTTTTGGATCAATTTTGCAGACAGACGGTTGATCAAAATAGGTACTATTTAAAGCCCCTCTTTTTGGCAGTTACATCAACTGTTAAATGGGCAGAAGCTGTTCCCTTGCCCCGGGCAAAAGCCGTTTNNCCCCCAAATGCCAAAAAGGGCAAAATCGGTTTTTGTATCGCGGCATACTATG
Organism: Globodera pallida; assembly: GCA_020449905.1. NCBI lineage: Eukaryota > Metazoa > Nematoda > Chromadorea > Rhabditida > Heteroderidae > Globodera > Globodera pallida. The sequence continues at coordinate 629,499 of JAIXHY010000027.1, read as the reverse complement.
GATGCCTCGTTCCAATTTTTTAAGCATCTAAATTACGCTCGTTGGGGTAGGCGCCATGCGTTTACCCCTAATCCCTCAATTTTTTAGCGGGATGGCACATTTAGCGATTTGTGTAGGGTTTTTTTGTTTATGCTAATTTGTGTTTAATTTTTTAATTTTTTAGTGCCGAATATTACCCATCGACAAATGGACGCCAACAACAACAACATCTGCAATTCTGACTACATGAGCCGCACCGGNTTCTGTGTTGTAATGTTTAGAACAACCCAGACTTTTTGCCCTGAGGCTATGTTTATGCATCCAAGGTCACAAGACCATAACCAAATCCTTAACTAACTCCCCCCCCCCCCCATTAAAACAATTCATGACTTGAGGCAAAATGTCTGGACGTTAACGCATGTGCCGGTAGAACGATCCTGACATTTTGCCCTGAGGCTATATCTTTGTTATCCGTTTGACAGCCGTTTAACGACCGGAGATTTATATCTCCGATCATGACCGGCTGTTACACAATTGCAAAATTGATCCAAATTGCCTCAGGGCTTTTGGATCAATTTTGCAGACAGACGGTTGATCAAAATAGGTACTATTTAAAGCCCCTCTTTTTGGCAGTTACATCAACTGTTAAATGGGCAGAAGCTGTTCCCTTGCCCCGGGCAAAAGCCGTTTNNCCCCCAAATGCCAAAAAGGGCAAAATCGGTTTTTGTATCGCGGCATACTATGGATGCCTCGTTCCAATTTTTTAAGCATCTAAATTACGCTCGTTGGGGTAGGCGCCATGCGTTTACCCCTAATCCCTCAATTTTTTAGCGGGATGGCACATTTAGCGATTTGTGTAGGGTTTTTTTGTTTATGCTAATTTGTGTTTAATTTTTTAATTTTTTAGTGCCGAATATTACCCATCGACAAATGGACGCCAACAACAACAACATCTGCAATTCTGACTACATGAGCCGCACCGGNTTCTGTGTTGTAATGTTTAGAACAACCCAGACTTTTTGCCCTGAGGCTATGTTTATGCATCCAAGGTCACAAGACCATAACCAAATCCTTAACTAACTCCCCCCCCCCCCCATTAAAACAATTCATGACTTGAGGCAAAATGTCTGGACGTTAACGCATGTGCCGGTAGAACGATCCTGACATTTTGCCCTGAGGCTATATCTTTGTTATCCGTTTGACAGCCGTTTAACGACCGGAGATTTATATCTCCGATCATGACCGGCTGTTACACAATTGCAAAATTGATCCAAATTGCCTCAGGGCTTTTGGATCAATTTTGCAGACAGACGGTTGATCAAAATAGGTACTATTTAAAGCCCCTCTTTTTGGCAGTTACATCAACTGTTAAATGGGCAGAAGCTGTTCCCTTGCCCCGGGCAAAAGCCGTTTNNCCCCCAAATGCCAAAAAGGGCAAAATCGGTTTTTGTATCGCGGCATACTATGGATGCCTCGTTCCAATTTTTTAAGCATCTAAATTACGCTCGTTGGGGTAGGCGCCATGCGTTTACCCCTAATCCCTCAATTTTTTAGCGGGATGGCACATTTAGCGATTTGTGTAGGGTTTTTTTGTTTATGCTAATTTGTGTTTAATTTTTTAATTTTTTAGTGCCGAATATTACCCATCGACAAATGGACGCCAACAACAACAACATCTGCAATTCTGACTACATGAGCCGCACCGGNTTCTGTGTTGTAATGTTTAGAACAACCCAGACTTTTTGCCCTGAGGCTATGTTTATGCATCCAAGGTCACAAGACCATAACCAAATCCTTAACTAACTCCCCCCCCCCCCCATTAAAACAATTCATGACTTGAGGCAAAATGTCTGGACGTTAACGCATGTGCCGGTAGAACGATCCTGACATTTTGCCCTGAGGCTATATCTTTGTTATCCGTTTGACAGCCGTTTAACGACCGGAGATTTATATCTCCGATCATGACCGGCTGTTACACAATTGCAAAATTGATCCAAATTGCCTCAGGGCTTTTGGATCAATTTTGCAGACAGACGGTTGATCAAAATAGGTACTATTTAAAGCCCCTCTTTTTGGCAGTTACATCAACTGTTAAATGGGCAGAAGCTGTTCCCTTGCCCCGGGCAAAAGCCGTTTNNCCCCCAAATGCCAAAAAGGGCAAAATCGGTTTTTGTATCGCGGCATACTATGGATGCCTCGTTCCAATTTTTTAAGCATCTAAATTACGCTCGTTGGGGTAGGCGCCATGCGTTTACCCCTAATCCCTCAATTTTTTAGCGGGATGGCACATTTAGCGATTTGTGTAGGGTTTTTTTGTTTATGCTAATTTGTGTTTAATTTTTTAATTTTTTAGTGCCGAATATTACCCATCGACAAATGGACGCCAACAACAACAACATCTGCAATTCTGACTACATGAGCCGCACCGGNTTCTGTGTTGTAATGTTTAGAACAACCCAGACTTTTTGCCCTGAGGCTATGTTTATGCATCCAAGGTCACAAGACCATAACCAAATCCTTAACTAACTCCCCCCCCCCCCCATTAAAACAATTCATGACTTGAGGCAAAATGTCTGGACGTTAACGCATGTGCCGGTAGAACGATCCTGACATTTTGCCCTGAGGCTATATCTTTGTTATCCGTTTGACAGCCGTTTAACGACCGGAGATTTATATCTCCGATCATGACCGGCTGTTACACAATTGCAAAATTGATCCAAATTGCCTCAGGGCTTTTGGATCAATTTTGCAGACAGACGGTTGATCAAAATAGGTACTATTTAAAGCCCCTCTTTTTGGCAGTTACATCAACTGTTAAATGGGCAGAAGCTGTTCCCTTGCCCCGGGCAAAAGCCGTTTNNCCCCCAAATGCCAAAAAGGGCAAAATCGGTTTTTGTATCGCGGCATACTATGGATGCCTCGTTCCAATTTTTTAAGCATCTAAATTACGCTCGTTGGGGTAGGCGCCATGCGTTTACCCCTAATCCCTCAATTTTTTAGCGGGATGGCACATTTAGCGATTTGTGTAGGGTTTTTTTGTTTATGCTAATTTGTGTTTAATTTTTTAATTTTTTAGTGCCGAATATTACCCATCGACAAATGGACGCCAACAACAACAACATCTGCAATTCTGACTACATGAGCCGCACCGGNTTCTGTGTTGTAATGTTTAGAACAACCCAGACTTTTTGCCCTGAGGCTATGTTTATGCATCCAAGGTCACAAGACCATAACCAAATCCTTAACTAACTCCCCCCCCCCCCCATTAAAACAATTCATGACTTGAGGCAAAATGTCTGGACGTTAACGCATGTGCCGGTAGAACGATCCTGACATTTTGCCCTGAGGCTATATCTTTGTTATCCGTTTGACAGCCGTTTAACGACCGGAGATTTATATCTCCGATCATGACCGGCTGTTACACAATTGCAAAATTGATCCAAATTGCCTCAGGGCTTTTGGATCAATTTTGCAGACAGACGGTTGATCAAAATAGGTACTATTTAAAGCCCCTCTTTTTGGCAGTTACATCAACTGTTAAATGGGCAGAAGCTGTTCCCTTGCCCCGGGCAAAAGCCGTTTNNCCCCCAAATGCCAAAAAGGGCAAAATCGGTTTTTGTATCGCGGCATACTATGGATGCCTCGTTCCAATTTTTTAAGCATCTAAATTACGCTCGTTGGGGTAGGCGCCATGCGTTTACCCCTAATCCCTCAATTTTTTAGCGGGATGGCACATTTAGCGATTTGTGTAGGGTTTTTTTGTTTATGCTAATTTGTGTTTAATTTTTTAATTTTTTAGTGCCGAATATTACCCATCGACAAATGGACGCCAACAACAACAACATCTGCAATTCTGACTACATGAGCCGCACCGGCTGCTTTAGCAGCTTTTTGTGGTTTTTTGAAAGTCCAATGCTGCTTTTTTTGGATTTTCAGGATCTTTGTAGACTTTTTTTACCAATTTCTTGTTGTTTTTTTAATGAAAAATTATAAAAAAAAGCTTATAAATTTGAATATTTGGCATAAGGTATAACAAATGGAACGAAGACAGCACAATCGCACAAATCCATTTGCGTGTACACGGTAGAACGACCACTGGTAAAGCAGCCAAAGCTTCGTGTTCCTCCAACATTTGACTTCGCCATGCTGAACGAATTGCTTCTGGGTTTGGTGGTTCGAATTTATTCAACAAAATTAAATTTCATAAATTTGGAAACGAAATTTATCAAAATTAAAAATTTTCAACTTATTCAAATAATTAGTTATTTTTTATTTAAGTGATTGCGATGTGTGGCTTTGCTATTTGTCGGTGCATTATAAAAAGAGACGGAACGATAGGGCATTCTGGGAGGCACTTTTGCGGGGGAGAAAAAACACGTAAGGCTTGCCGGCGCTTTTGGCAATGGCATTTTTGCCAAAATTATTTCAAAAATGTTTCCAACTATGCCTTTGTTCGAGTGGTTCTTTGGCACTTTTAAAGCCAATTGTCATTGACACTTTCTTTTGTATGAGTCAAATACAATAAAAAATTTAATGAGAAAATCTACGCCCAGCGCGTTTAAATCAAAATAAAAAATTTAATTTCTATGGCATCCCGAACCCCGACATTTTTGGTTTGTGGTTTCGTATCCGAACCCCGAATTTGAATGTTTCAATATTTAATGGATGGACCTTTGAAACTGTTGGCAGAGCACGGAGTTATATCGTAATTCATCCAATGGGACTTAGCTGCTTTATTTATTTGATTTTGCCGGGATGGTCAGAATTCCGACTTCCGAAGTTCCGACTCCCGACATTTTTGGGCTCAGAATTCAGTTTTGACTTCCAAAAATTTTTTAGCGATGCGGAATCCGACTTCCGAAAAACCGGGACCCCCGGATGAAAACCGACCGCCCCAACCCGAGTAAATACCCAACTCGCTACTTTTAGACTTCCTTTTTTTCTCTGCCCTCTTATAGACAGTAAAAAAAATCAATAAATTGTATATTTTTACCTGGCATTTACGTGGATGAGAGTTTGGCACTGGTGATTGATACTCAATATTGCCCCCCCCCCACAAATGGCATGCCCAAATCAATGCAATTCTTCAAAAATAAAATTGTCCATATTACATACATCGCTTTATTCTCGTAAATTTACATTGCTTTATTCTCGTAAATGTATAAAATTATAATAATAAAATATTTACAGCATTCGTTTGGCCTGGTTAGGTAACAAATTTTTGGGTTTTTGTACAAGAAATTAGAGTAAAAGTGGTCGGTTTTGTTTGGGTCCAAGTTTTCCGTCTCTATTTTTTACTTTTTTTTCTGCATTTAAAAAAAAAATCAAATTATTTAAAAAAATATATTTTATAATAAATTTTTATTTGTAGAAACAATGCTTATTCAATATTCAATTTTATTACTCTTTTATTTGCTTTGTTTTCAAATTGAACCAACGCATTCGGCCTTAAAACAATGTCTTCTTTATCCCGTTAAGGAGATGCAATCTCTTAAATACAGATCAGATAAACACGGGAACATCGTGGATATAAAGATACAACCTGCCCAGTTTAATCATGGCGCAACAGGACAAGTGCGAACATTGGCATTTTTATTCCATTTAAACCGGTGGTTGGACCATTTTTTACCCAATCAGATCATATGATCTGTGTGATCTTGGTGCTGATCATCCTGTGAACGGATCAGTGACACTGAAGCGAAAACACCAGATCAAAAAAGGCTTCCCTAAAATCTGTTTTGGTCTTTGTTCTAATTCTGAGGAATTTAAGTGAAGCATTTAAATAAATTATCTGGTCGGAAAACTTGATCTGATCTTGATTGGTGACACTGATCCGTCGGTTGTAATCCAAAGGAATCGATCAAAATCATTTAAAAATGATTTTGATCTTTCGTCTTACGCCCAATTGGCTTTTTCAGGTTTTTATTGGTTATTCGGGCAAAAACGTGAAAAATCTTCCCAAAGACACATGTATTGCAATCAAACTTTATGGCGTTAATGATGGAGATCAATATGTTAACAGTGAAAAAATTTTAAAAGCACTAAACAATGTCGAAATGGCAAAGGAACACATCATCAACATGCTTGATTAGTCAGTAAACATTATTTTTATTGTTGTTGGATCAAGTAATTACCCTTTTAATTTTAAATATAATTTTGAATAGGGAACATTCAATAATACCCGGCACCGCATGCGGGCGGGCGGGCATGAATTGAACCCTAATCAAAACAAAAAATTAAAAAAAAAACCCAATCATTTTTGAAAATATGCATTTAGAAATATTATTATAGCTATTCGGGCTGCTCAAAGACCCAACATTTGCCGAAACTCTTCAGCACACCTAATGGCGATTATTAAAATTTAATAATATTGAAAATAAAAGTATTTTTATTTAGTGGCAAATTTGAAGACCCCCAAAAGAACGTACGATTTATGACCATTTTGGAGTTGGGCGTAATGAGTTTGGACCAAGAATTGCACCGAGGAAAGAAAAGGACGAATAGTGAGCTTAAAAGTTTGATAAAAGATGTTATGAATACGTTGGTTATTATGCATAGAGGTTTTAATATTTAATAATTTATTTAATATTATTATTAGCCAATTTTGTTTCCTGCAAAAAATCTAAACAATTCCGTTATGTTTGAAAAAAGTTATTTTGAGAATTTTTTTGGAGATTTTTGAGCCTTAACATAGGCACGACGAGCCCTATTTGGTGCCTATTTTTGACTCCGAACCGGCCGTTCTATGGAGTTTTAGCAAAAAAAAAGTTTTTATGTTTAAAAAATAATTCAACGAAAAAAACCAAATTTTTTTTTTAAATTTAGTTGCTGTCCATTTGGATTTCAAGCCGAAAAATTTGTTATTATTCGAACGAAAGAATTTTTTGAACACTATCTTCCCTACTGACCCCGACTTCTCAATAAAACTGACCGATTTTGACGGTAACACAATGGTTTATTTTGCAAACATTAAAGAGTATAAATTTATTTATTTTGGATTTCTATTGAAAATATATTAAAAAAATTTAAAGAAAATTTAAGGAAGCTTTCTTTTTATGAATGGAAGCAAAATTGTCAAAGTTACAAAAAACGATAACATATGCTGTACTTTTATGTATGCTGCGCCTGAATTGATTCAATGCTCGTGAAGTAATTTTGTATTATACTCATTTAATTAATAATTGGACATATTTTAGTGTTTTCTATAAAAAAATTAAAATTAAAATTAACTTTTTATTCTTCAAAAAAGCATCTGGCCACATTTTTCATGGCAAATGAGCATACAAAAGTTTTTGAAATTTTTTCAACAATTTACTTTTAATTTGCAAATTTTTTTTTATTGTTAAAATAGTTGTTACCAATATATTGTGATTTTTAATTTTATAGCATTTATACGGCACGAATATAATTACATCCGTTGCAAGTAGTCTTAAAAGCATTTTAACAGGAAGCCGCCAACAAACGTCTGCTAATGTATGTTGTAAACAAAACAATTATGCATTTTTTTTAAATTTAAAATAATTATTTTTATTAATGTAAGTGTTTATTTAAAAACAGCATCTAGGTAGGTAGCTTAAAAGTCAAATTTTGGCAATTGAAAAAATGATTTTTTTGTTTGACAATTATATTAAAAAAACTGGACAACCAACCAACAGACAATAAATGCAAAATTTTTGAAATATTAAATTTAAAAAAAACAATTTTACAACAAATATTTTCAGTTAACACCAAAAATGGATATTTGGGCAGCAGGAGTTACAATTTATGAAATTGTTATCTCAAATTTTTTCAATAGCAACTCAAAGGATACGTTAATTAATCAGGGCGATTTTGAGGTGTAAAATTCTAACAAAAAATTATTATTATTTGAAGAGTTTTTAATTTTGTTTATCAAAGCCTTGCTATTTTTTTGTGTGTTATTAAAAGAAAAAAAACGACAAAAATTGTCTCATAAGGTACATATTATGAATGCTAATGATGTTAAATTCATTTAGAAAAATATCATAAATAAAGTGGCTTTAATTAACAAGCTATATTCTGACGCAAATTGGTACATCGGAAAAGCCGAAATGTTGCCAGATTGGTGGGACACATATTCGGGCGTGTTACCGAACATGCTCGACATTTGGCACAAACTGCCTGAAATTGGCTTCCTTTTGCTGGTATGTGCAGTTGAGTGAGTGGGTAAACGAAAATTTTAAAAAAAAAACATAATTTTAATATTTAGTTAAATTAACATTAATTTAAAATTTGGCATAGGGTTAAAGTGTAATTGATTGTCCAAAAACGGACAATTTTATGAAATCTATAAATTTTTCTTTTTAATTCTACGATAATTAAATTCATTGAATAAATTCACATGTTTTTAGAATAAAGCGGGATCGTGATTTTAAGTAAAAATCGGGATTGGAATTACCCGGGATTAAAAAAAACCGGATTGGTATCAACTTTTGAAGTCGGGATTTGGGATCAATAAACTGGGATAATCCCTCCCCCGATCTCGACCAAGATCGGGATCCCGGACCTCTGATCCCGATCTCGACTAAAACCGGAATCGGGATTCAAAAAAACCGGGATAATCCCTCCCGATCGGGATCCCGGATTTATAATCCCGATCCGACTACGGAATTGCTCTACCCCGGCGCCACTTTTATTAAAAAATTATTTCCATTCAGAATATGATGGACATCGACCCAGCAAAACGAATGAGCGCCAAAGGGGTCATTGAATATTTGGGCGGAAAATGCAAGCCGATGCATCGTAAAATAGCGCTATTTAGCAATGTTACGGCCGAGCAGCTAAAAAGTTGGATTAAAGCCGAACTGAATCTATGGACACTCCGTAAAACCGACAAAGAGGACAGATATTTGAAGTTCGTACAGAACTTAGAAAAGACGTTGAAGAAAGCGGTGAAATATCAAGAGAACTTTCAGAAAGAGTTGGACACACGAACGGCACATTGTGAAACATGAATTTTTGTTTTCGCATTTTTTTACAAATTGTTGAAAATTGTTTTTGCCCTTTTATCGGTTTGATAGTCGCTGACTGTTTTAGATAAATTATAGTTATTTTGTGCCCGTGTACTTTTGGCAATGACAGATTTCGGCGCCATCGTAAAAAACAGTCTACAAACTTTTAGACATTTATGATTAGGTATTATACTTGTCACCGGTCGTTTGCGCTCGTTAGACAAACCGTTAAATTTATTTTGTGCCAGCTTGAGCATTTTTCAAGCGATCAATAACTGAGTACCCATTGAAAGGGACACTTCAGTCCAAGCTCATAACTTGCCGGAGCAGGACGTTTGGGGCACGACGTTTGGGCCCCGAGGACGTTTGAGGCCCGCCGTTGGGGCCTCAGGGGAATGCACATTAAGTTAAAATCTTTTTAACATTTACGTACTTTTTACATCTTTGACTTATGCTATTTTTTTACATTAATACAGTCCACTATTTATAGCCTTTCATGATACGGCTTGCGACTCTGCACATTGTACCAGGGATGGGCGCCGACGACCTCAGAAAATTTCGGAACTCGGAAGTCGGAATTCCGGGGCCTAAAAATTTTTCGGAAGTCGGAACTCGGAATTCCGGGCCTTAAAAAATTTTCGGAAGTCGGAAGTCGGAATTCCGAGCCCAAAAAATGTCGGAACTCGGAATTCGGAAGTCGGAACTCGGAAGTTTTAAAAAATTTTCTAAAATATATTGTCTGAGTTGGATAAATCAATTTACGAATCAAAAACACTAAAACAACAAACCTTTAACAATCAAATTCAACAATTGGCAAGTTTGATTGTAAAAAAATGAGTTTTTGAACTTTTTTAATTATAGGCTCAAAAATTCCTGAAAATGAAAATTTTAGGGCTTTTTATTAGGGCTTTTTGTTGAGGGGTGGGGTCGGCGGTGCCGATAGGCGCCGCCGAGAAAATTTTGAAATTTTTGACTCGATTTGTTAAGAGATTTGCAACCAAAATTTTGAAAATACGGTAATTTTTTGAAGTTTTTTTGGAATGGGAAAGTTCCGGCGGTCCGCCGATAAGCGCTACCGGGGAAAAAATTAAAGTTTTAGTAAATTCAATTAGGAAATGTGCCAAAATTTGCAAAAAAAAATTACCATTTTATAAGGGTTTTTGAGATATATGACTAAGAATCAATAAAAAGACTATTAATTAAAAAAATAAAAAAAGTTTTCACTAGAGGAGTAGAACCCAAAATAAGTCGGAAACAGCTCAACCACTGAGCCATATAGGTATTGGCAAGGCCCGCTTTACAGATTTTAAATTAAGGATTTTTAAAATTTGATTTGGCATTTGTTCAAAATCGGCACAAATTGTCATTTTGTTTTGCAAAAATTTTGGGTAACACTTCCGAAAAAAGTTCCGATCTTTTCATCAAAATTTCGGAAGTCGGAACTCGGAATTCCGAATCCTCAAAAAATTTCGGAAGTCGGAACTCGGAATTCCGAGCCCAAAAATGTCGGAACTCGGAAGTCGGAACTTCGGAAGTCGGAATTCCGCCCATCCCTGCATTGTACTGCAAACGCAGTGCATAAGCTCAGCTTAGAGTGGCTTAGGCTTAAGAGCATAACTTGCTTCAACCGTAACCGATTTAGAAAGTTTCAACGCCATTCGATAGATCTCGAAGAGTTGAAGCTACGATTAAGTTAAAGCTTTGTGATTGGACAACTTTCAAAAAAGTTATGGCCAGACAGAAGGTGGGGTGGGGAAAACCCCGATCAAAATCGATAATTTGGACCAAAAAAGACGAATTCGCCATAAATTAGATCGGTGCTTTTGCAGTTTGAATATTTTTGTCTCATCGATGTTTTCCTACTCATTGTCAGGTAGGTCATTCTCTTCTTCGACAAGCCGTTTTGGGACCCGAAACGTTTGTCCTTTGGCCGACTCAACGACACTTCGTAAAACTTTTACACGTGTCGCGATGGCATTCGGGATAAATTTGCACTCGGCTCCTACAGCTACATGGGCCTGAACTCGTCGCATCAGTTTTTCCTCCCGGCATGCCTCAACAGCTGCTGCTTATGTTTTAGCCGATGACTACGACACTTTGGCACGTCCGGTGCATACCAACAATGGCACTTTGTCGACAGCGCCTCGGGTGTTTTTTGCCGTGGAGCACACAAATAGTCAGTACTCGGCCTCTGTTCACGGTGCTTTCCTCTCCGGACTGTGGGAGGCGGCAAAAATTGCTGAGTGAGTTTATTTCTGACAATTTTTTTTTGACCAAAGATTTTACTGAACTTGGCTGGCTGTAGACACTTAATTGGAAGGCCTTATGACTTTCACTCGAGCTGAAGAAGCAAAAGATGGACCGAACCGAGTCGATGGGCGAGAACAGTAGCGACGACGATGTGCAATTTATCTGATGACCCGTTTTGATCTCTCTGGCAACTTTTTCTTCGTTGTCTCGTTTTTTGATTCAATTTCTTAAGATTTATTTGATTTTTAAATTTTGGTTAACGACGCTTTTCGACGCCGTCAGCCTTTTACCCAGGCACCAGTTCCCAAAATTACTCAAAAATGTGAGGGGTGATTGGCACTTTCGTCGGAGTTCCAGAGACTTTCGAAAAATGTTTAGCTCTTTGGCTAAACACACTTCTACGGAAAACCTTTAGAAAATCCTCAAAATTTTTAGGGAGAAACGGACTAAAAATGTTTGCCTTATCTCAATCCGGATTTGCCATTCAAAATGCGCGTTTCCAATCCAAACATGACGAATTTATGCCATGGATCCACATTTGAATTACAATTTCGAAACGGTGCCTCCTCACAGCTCTTCTTTCTTCGTCCCTTCTTCGTCTTGTGTTCTGCCGGCGTTTCCCCCTCCGTCCAGCTTCTCTTTCAGTCCGTCCGTCGCCAACTGCACTTTGGAGAACATCGCCTCCAACTCGGCCATCATCTATGGACCAAATATGGGCAAAATTGCAAAATATGGGCAAGATTTTCCTAATTGAAGTAATAAGACAAATAAAAAATTTTTTTTTTATATGTATGTAAATTAAAGGCATTTCAGAAAACTTTTTTGAAAAAAAGCAAAATTTTAAAAATTTGGTGGCAGAATTTTTAGTCGCAAAAAAGTCAATTTTAGAGGTGCATTTTTTGAAAATTTTTAAAAACTCGTTCCGTAGTGATGTATTTTTCGTTTTTATTGCATTTTTGTTAAGGATATGAGTGTTTCACAATCAGTGCCGGGTAAATCGCTATTTTCAGCTTCGGGGAGCTGAACGCACTTGCCACTGTTCCGCCCACTCCCTCAATTTTTTGTTCGTTGCCGCCTTTTCAAGCAGCGGTTTCAGTGCCGGCAAAGTGTTGCCCAAACTGTCCTTCAGGTTCGTTTTCGCCGCCGGCGACAAGCGCAACGCCTCAGCAAAAACCTTTCGGCTCAGAAATTCCCACCCGGTTGCTTTGACCTGAAAAAACGAATGTAGGAGCGGCCCCAATTCCATTATTGTACTAACAACTAGGGTTCGGATAATCGGTCTGGGGCCGGGCGGGCTTTTTTCCGGGCAACCCAAAAAGGGCCGGGCGGGCTTTTCCGGGCGAATATTTTTCGGTTTTTCGTCCGGGCGGGCTTTAGCCCGGATCGAATATTTCCTAGTCGGGTGCCCACCCGGCCCGGCGCCCGTCCGAACCCTACTAACAACAGCTTCACGACCTGGTCGATCGGGTCAGCTCGACCTGATCACAAGCTAGCTCTCTTTTTAAAATTTGGACCCCGATCACTTGGCCCCACCGCGCGCCATCTCAAACGGCTGGCTACCACCAAAGTTTGCCTTACCCACTCACATTTTCTGTGTACTGCTTGGCCTCCTCGCCCAAATTGGCCTCAAACTTTTCCCAGCGCTCTTTGTTACCCTTCCACACATCGTTATCCAGCAAATCAGCCAGAATGGGCGCTTTCTTCTTCAACTCTTCCCGCAACTCTTCCAGCGAGCCCAACGTGTCCACCCCGTCCAACAATTCCACAATTTTGTCCCATTCCTTGGACAACACATTGCCAACTTTTTTGCCGATCAAAAACCAACCTTCTGGCAGCATTTCTGAACAAATGTTAATTCAATTATATGTATGCATTCTTTAAAATAATATTTTGTTTATTCTGAACTGTGTCAAAATTTTATTATATGGTTTTGTTTTGATTGGGCGACACCTTTGACATGGGCGGGCAGCATTTCCCAAATATTCTCCGGCTTCACCATGTTCTGAATTGTTTCAGTGATCTTTTCGGTGTCCATTTTGCCCAAAATGTCCTTCAGCATTTTCGGGTCCAAATTTGCCGCCATTTCTTTCAACTTATCCAACCCGTTGCCGTTCTTTCCATCTTCGAATTGAAATATTTTTAATTTTCCATTTTAAAATAACAAATTAAAAGCTATAAAATCGCGTTGCTGTGATTTACCCGCAGATTCCCCGCCGGCGTGTTTGCCCAGCAGTTCCTGCACCCCCGACAGCATTCTGTCCAAGTCCAACCCGCCCAAAAGGCCGTTCAAAGCGCCGTCCTGCTGCCCACTCTCTTTCTGTTTGCCCCCGCTGATTGTGCAGGTGGTCAGCAGGCCAACTGTCATCAAAATGACGGGGACAATTCTGTTGATTTTTGGGCTCCTCATAAGTCAAAATTTCCTACGAAAGATTTAATCAATTGGACAGTTTTTGCATATTCTTTTGAACCAAAGCACCAAACTACCGTATTTAAACTCTTGTAATCCCACCGGTGGGATATTTTTCAACCTCTTCAGAAAGGGTGACATTATTAGAGGGGGCGGGATTATTAGAGGAGAAAATGAATGGGGGTTTCTGAGTTCACCTACTCCGAGGGGGCGGGATTACAAGAGTATATACGGTAAATAGTTTTTTGGTATTTTATGATGAGCCTGAAGAACCGAGCCGACAACCGAATGGAAAATAAAATTGGCTTTAATCACCGAAACTGCCAATGAATGGAAAGAATTTGCCAACCCAAAATAAAGCGCAACGAATGCACACGCGCACTGTGAAATGGCCGCCGGGGCTCTTTCTGTTTGTCTGTATTTATTATTTAACGATTTTTTGGCAAATAAAATGCCTTCACTTCTTTGCGATTACATTTGGGGGATTGAAAAGATTGTAAAGCTATGCCGATTTGGAAATTGGCCAAATACGTGGACAAAAATTATTAAGGCAGGATGACATTTCATATACTAAGCAAAAATACGACACTTCATATACGCGACATTTCATATACTAAGCAAAAAAAACGGCATTTCATATACTAACCCAAAATACGACAATTCATATACGCGACATTTCATATACTAACCAAAAAACGACATTTCATATACAAACCAAAACGGCACACTTTTAATAAGTCAAATTGTCCCCCAAAATAATAAATAATCCAATTCCAACATCACACTTCAGTTTATTCTCGCCGATGAATTTTATCGATGAAATGTCGTATTTTGGGTTAGTATATGCAATGTCATTTTTTTGCTTAGTATATGAAGTGTCGCGTATATGAAATGTCGACGCCCCATTATTAATGCACATTTTGTCTTACTGGAATTGGAATGGGTAATATGTGTATGCACTCGGGCTGGTCACCCCCCCCCCCCCCCACCGTAAGAAAAGATCTGTTCACACGAAGAAATGAAAATTAATTTGATTGAGTCTCTCTCGTCCATTTGGGAAGAGTGGCCCTAATTAGGGGGTGTATTTTTTAAACAGAAAAACTGGAAAACCGGTTCCCCCGTTTTTCGGGGTGGACGGAGGGAGAACTGCTCACTGGAGAATTGCACTCGGAGAATTGCTCACCGTGAAAAAATGAATAAAAATGGAAAATTTAACATTTTAAAGCTACCGGGGGGGTACCGGTTTTCGGTTAGGCCGGTTTTGCGACCCCCGGTTTCGGTTTTTGGCCGACACCCGGTAACCGAAACCGGTTTTTTGGCAAACCATAAGGGGGACCCTTTTGATTAACAAATTGTATGTTTATACCCAGTCTAAATTTTGAGAAACAATTTGTTGATGCAAATTGAGAGTTTAATCCGGAGAGCAGATACAAATAGGTAAATACCATAAAGCACCAAATGACCCACAACAGCAACAAAGGTGTGAAGATTAAAGAAAAAGTGAAAGTCGGAATAACAAAAGTGAAGATTAAGAAAAGTGAAATGCCAAAAGTCCCCAGCAGAGGGAATAATATACATAAAGAGCAGAAGCGAGAGTAGGCGAGAGTAACACAAGCTGTATGTGTATGTTCCGATCACTGATCAATCAGTCCTTGAGGCAGCAATAGAAGGCACTAGTACAAAGGAGGAGTACCAACAAAACGATTGACACGCCGGTAAAAAATGGTTGTAATGGTTGACCCGATTGGGTTACGGTAAGTGTACCAAACGCTCCAAGCATAATTACTAGAACAATTATGCATATCAAAACAAGGCCAGCTTTTTTCGCTTTCTCGCTTTTAATGGCAGCACCAAATTTAGCTTTTCGTCCTGCTGGTTTGCCTTCTTCCATTTCTTGTACTTTATCATCATCATCATCACCATCATCATCATCATCTTCCTCCTCATCATGATCATGTCCAGGCCCCGCGCGCTTTCGTCGTCTATTTTCGTGTTGATTGTATACAATTTTAATTGCTAAAATAAAAAAACATATTTTAAAAATGTTCAAATCCTACTAACTCTCGACCCCAAGGCCCCTTATTTCTTGATAAAATAAACAATTAAATTAAAGAGTTCTAGCAATTAAAATTAATTGAAAAATTGTCGGGGTTTGCTCTCCAACCAAAATGCAAATTAGGGGTCCATTATACGGTTTTTTTTTAACTTTTCTGGAGTTGTGTGACCTACCGTAATAATAATTATATTTAATTTTTACCATTAAATTTGTCCATTTCAATTTTGAAGTGCCCCAATAGTTTTGCCATTTTCTCTTTGATTTTTTCATCGAGAAACGAATTTTCGGCAATTTTTTGACGAATATTTTGCAAAATGTTTGACTTATCCAAATTTTGGATCAAATTTATTGCTGAGCTTTCAACACTTTCTGCTGCTTCTTCAATACTTTTGCCGTTTTTCAATTGTTGACAAAAATCGTTTTGCAATTTCAAATTTTCATTCATTTCAAAATTCGGCTTAATGTTGTTACACAAAACGCCAAAAGCATATTTTTGAACCAATTTCATGGCCATTTCACCGTCAAAACTTCCCGATTTCATTCCATCGAATAGAGTTGAGGCCGTGTCCACCAATTCCTGTCCCGTCTTGATCGGATCTAAAAAATTTGTAACGTTAATTTTAGAATTGGTTTATTAAATATTTTATTAATAAATAATTAATATGAATTTCCCCATACCTTCTTTAAACTCGGTTTTTGGTGTCTTTTTTCCATGCAACAGAGTTTGTGCCGATGCCAACATTTCCTTTCCCGTCTTGGTCAAATCTAAAACGATTTAATTGATTTAAACGCTTTCTTTTAATTAATTAAAATATATAAACCTCTTTGACAGTCACTTTTTGCCGTTGTTTGGCAAATAAACACTAACAAAACGACAAATGTCAATAAATTTTGATTGAATCTGTGTGAATGCATTATCTAAAAGTTTGTATCACTTTTTTGAATTGTTCGAAATTTTACTAACATCTCTTCTATTTTTGGGCTTACATTATTTTAATTGACTATTGTTTAATTTTGAAATAATCATAATAAACTTTTTTAGTCTTTAAAATTTCTGTTCTGATTTATCAGAACGTAATGATCGAACAAAAAATTTGCCCAGACCATCACAGAAAAGCTCATTTCCTCATTTAAAAAAGGTAATTTGGGCACTATGATTGGGTTGAATAAATGGAAGGAATCCTAACTGATCAGAAAAATAATGAATTCCGATAAAATGCTCTGCAAAAATATTACAAAAGAAAAAGAATCATTGAAAAATAATTTTACTAGAGGTTACCTACCACCTATTTTACGTTAAAGATTAAAATAAATATCAAATATAATGTGAAAAAATCTTCAATTTCATCCCTTAAAAATGCTTCCACACGTGATGGACAAAAATCCCCCCCCCCCTCCCCCCTCCCGCACTTTCCCCCCCCCTCCCCCATTGTTCTTTCTTTACACGTATTGATTATGGGGCTTAATATGGATTCCCCACCCCCCCCACCATGTGCATGCCATTGTATATTCGTGAAATTGAGAAATGATTATGAAAATATGCAATGGAAATATTTCATCATCTTTTACTTTTATTGATTTTTCCCTTAGGGCACTTTCTTTTTTGGCATTTTACCTTAGGGCATTTTTTGGCATTTTTCCTTAACGAATTTCCCACTTTTTGATCAACAAAAATTCCTCCCCCCCCCCTTTCTTTACACGTATTGATTATGGGGCTTAATATGGATTCCCCCCCCCTACCATGTGCATGCCATTGTATTCATTCGGTGAAATTGAGAAATGTGGAAAATTTTATAACAAATATCAAAAGTAAAAAATTTTAGGGAAAATGTCGATCTTTGTGTGTGGATTTTTGGTCCAAAAAAAATTCATTTTTTAGGGGTGCATTTTTGAAAATTTTTAAAAGTCGATCCTTAGGGGTGTATTTTTCGTTTTTATTGTATTTTTGTTAAGGAATTTTTTGAAATATGGCGAAATATGTGCTAAAACTCTGAAAAAGCTTAAAATATGTCAGTAAATATGTGCTAAAACTCTGAAAAAGCTTAAAATATGTCAGTAAATATGTGCTAAAAAATACCCCCAAAATATGTTTTAATATGTGCTAAAAAGTCGCCATAATTCAAAAATTTTTCAAAACAAATACTATTTTTGGGCTTCTCTCATGGTAAGGAATCCACGAAAAAAATATGTTATAAAATAAAAATCATATCCCCGTCATAATCAAAACGATGCAATGTTAAAAAAACAATTTTTAACAATTTGTAAAAAAAATGCCGTAATTCATTGTTCACAATGTGCCGTTCGTTTGTCCAACTCTTTTTGAAAATTCTGTTGCCATCCCTTCACATCTTGCAACTTCTTTTTTAATTCTTTCAGAAACATTAAATATCTGTCCTTTGTGTTGAAAAGATTGAAGCATTTGCTATTGTTTTTGGTTGTGCCAATTTTCTTGACTCGATCAAGCTCATCTTGCAGCCAAATTTGTAGCTGATCAGCCGTAACATTGCTGAATAACGCCATTTTACGATGTATCGGCTTGCATTTTCCGTTCAAATAGTCAATGACCCCTTGGGCGCTCATTCGTTTTTCCGGGTCGGTGTCCAACATGTTCTGTGTGTAATGGAAGGTGATCAAATTTCATCAAAATATGTCTAAAGAATAGGAGGATGTTTTTAGAGTATTTTGCCGGGTCGGTGTCCAACATGTTCTGTGTGTAATAGAAGGTGATCAAATTTCATTAAAAATATGTCTAAAGAATAGGAGGATGTTTTTAGAGTATTTTGCCGGGTCGGTGTCCAACATGTTCTGTGTGTAATAGAAGGTGATCAAATTTCATTAAAATATGTCTAAAGAATAGGAGGATGTTTTTAGAGTAGTGTTGCCACCCCGACCCCGACAACCACCGATCCCGATCCTCGACCTTTCAACCCCGATCCCCGACCGTCGGAGTTGACAGCCCTATTTTAGAGTCCAGGTGGCGGGCGGGTGTTGACTCGAGAAAGCCTCGAATTTTTGTGCTATAAGTGCTATTTGAACAACACTGAACGCTTATTTCCGATTTGCTACACATCGTCCACAATTCAAGAAATTTTGGAATCGGGATCTGGATTTAGTTAAATTTGTTCGTTTCAAAACATTTTGCTTCTACCGTTGCACGCACTTACCGCCAAAAGGTATGCTATTTCTGGCATTTCGTAGTCATCGCTCCACATGTTCAAAATGTTCAGTACAACTCCCGAATACTTTTGCCACCAATTTTGGGTGCCAAATTGACTCAAACCGTGCAGTTTGAGCGCATCAATCATCCAATTTTTTTCACCCTGTTCTTCATAAAGTCTTGTGCCCCGATACAAATCGCCAAGTAATTCCAATTTATTAAATATAGTGAACTAAATTTTAAAAAGTTTAAATTAAAATTTGAAATAATTAGGTATATATAAAAAATCTTTTTGTAAATATTTGATTTATTTGTAATGTTCAATTCATACCGTATAATCGCCATGGTTAATTATTAGTGCTGCACGAGAGTCTCGGTCTCGAGTCTCGACTCGAGAAATTTCTCGGGTTTTTTGGGTCTCGGTCTCGGTCTCGAGTCTCGGGTACTTGGTCTCGAAAATCGAGACTTTTTTGCACTGGTAAAGATGGCATTATGGTGAGAATTCATTACAGAACTGAGCCTGAAAAATCGATAAACCATTAGAAATCGTTCATTTAATATCTTTTGCACGATACAACATGCGACAGTCGTTGGCTCAGTGGTTGAATTCTGTCTCATAGTTTATTTATCGTAGGTTCTATTCTCCCCTACTGCGAACCGATTTTATTTTTTTATTTAATGAATTGTTCTTTTTATTGATTCTTATTTGTTAGTCAAAACCAAAAAAAAATCACTCAGAAAACCTTATGAAATGGTCTGTTTTTTTTGCAAATTTAGTTGGGTTATTTCGCCAATTCAATTTACGTTCTAAAAAAAGGATGCAATCAACCACTAGGGATCATTTAGGCACATTTTCCTAACTGAATTCATCACTAAACTCTTTTTTTCCCCGGCGGCGCTTTTCGGCACCACCGGGCGGACCCCTCCTATTCCTAAAAAGCTTCAAAAAATACCGCATTTTTAAAATTTTGGTTGCAAATTTCTTAACAAATTGAGTGAAAAATTCAAAATTTTCTCCGGCGGCGCCTATCGGCACCGCCGACCCCACCACCCCCCCCCTAAAAGTGTTTGTAAAAAAACCGTATTTTGAAAATTCCTTAACGAAATAGCAGTAAAAACGGAAAATGCACCCTTAAAAATCGACATTGAAAATTTGTGGAACTAAAATCAAACTTTTTTTAGTGAATTTCAAACAAAAATTCGAAATTCTCGGTTCTCGAGTCTCGACTCGAGAAATTTCTCGGGTTTTTTGGGTCTCGGTCTCGAGTCTCGAGTCTCGGGGTCATTTCTCGGTCTCGGTCTCGAGTCTCGGTGTCATTTCTCGGTCTCGGTCTCGACTCTCGAGTCTCGGTAAATTTTGGGTCTCGTGCAGCACTATTAATTATTGACTTTGATTCATTTCGGACAAAAAATTTGCAATAAACTTCGTAGATTGTAAATCCGGCTGACCAGATATCCATTTTTGAGTGCACCTTTGGTTCAATTTTTTGAAATTTAGTTTAAACATTATACGATACGATACGATACGATATTTTTTCTAGCCGGGCTCAAAAATTCAAAAAACGGTAGAAATTTCCAGTTTTTTTTTCATTTTAATTCTTAAAAAATTCTCAATGAAAGGGCAAATTTTTCAGAATTCTGAGATCAGGCAGGGGTAGGGCATGCCCTACACCCACCCCCAAAATGTTTTTTTAGAGGGCCCTTTTGCTTTGCAAAATTCGTAATTTTGGACAAATTCTCTTAACAGATTTTGGCAAAAATAATTTTAAAAAAAAGGTCCTCCAAATTTGCAAAACATTGTATATGGGGGTTACAAGAGTGCTGATCACGAATCTGACAAAATTTTTAAGATCTGACAACATCTAAGATTTTGAAAATCTATGATGTGTGGTTTTTTTGTTTTACTTTTAATAACATAAAACCACTTTTATATGTGTTTCGTAGGTGCCGAAACCAATCGAACAAACAAAAATTGAGCGCGGGTTCGTTAGACTTAGGCCTAAGCCTAACGCGCACCGAGCCAGGGTTTTATGTTATTAGAAGAAAAAAAAAATCACAAATCATAGATTTTCAAAATCTTAGATGTTGTCAGATCTTAAAAATATTCGTGATCAGCACTCTTGAAACCCCCATATACAATATTTTGCAAATTTGGAGGACCTTTTTTTAAATTTGAATGTGTGGCGCCATAACGGAAAAGTACCGTAAAAACTCCAAAAAGGTACCGTATTTTTAAATTTTGGTTAAAAAACTCTTAACAAATTGAGACCCTTTTGATTAGCAAATTGTATGTTTATACCCAGTCTAAATTTTGAGAAAATTTGTTGATGCAAATAGAGAGTTTAATCCGGAGAGCAGACAAAAATCGATTGTTTAGGAAATCAAATGCCGGCGATGAGGCGGCCCGAGATTAGAAATGAGACAAATAGGTAAATACCATAAAGCACCAAATGACCCACAACAGCAACAAAGGTGTGAAGATTAAAGAAAAAGTGAAAGTCGTAATAACAAAAGTGAAGATTATAAACCGGAAATGCCAAAAGTCCCCAGCAGAGGGAATAATATACATAAAGAGCAGAAGCGAGAGTAGGCGAGAGTAACACAAGCTGTATGTGTATGTTCCGATCACTGATCAATCAGTCCTTGAGGCAGCAATAGAAGGCACTAGTACAAAGGAGGAGTACCAACAAAACGATTGACACGCCGGTAAAAAATGGTTGTAATGGTTGACCCGATTGGGTTACGGTAAGTGTACCAAACGCTCCAAGCATAATTACTAGAACAATTATGCATATCAAAACAAGGCCAGCTTTTTTCGCTTTCTTGCTTTTAATGGCAGCACCAAATTTAGCTTTTCGTCCTGCTGGTTTGCCTTCTTCCATTTCTTGTACTTTATCATCATCATCATCACCATCATCATCATCATCTTCCTCCTCATCATGATCATCAGGCCCCGCGCGCTTTCGTCGTCTATTTTCGTGTTGATTGTATACAATTTTAATTGCTAAAATAAAAAAACATATTTTAAAAATGTTCAAATCCTACTAACTCTTGACCCCAAGGCCCCTTATTTCTTGATAAAATAAAACAATTTAATTAAATGAGTTCTAGCAATTAAAATTAATTGAAAAATTGTCGGGGTTTGCTCTCCAACCAAAATCCGGGTCGGTGTCCAACATGTTCTGTGTGTAATGGAAGGTGATCAAATTTGATTAAAAATAGTTTGTTTTTAGAGTATTTTGCCGGGTCGGTGTCCAACATGTTCTGTGTGTAATAGAAGGTGATCAAATTTCATTAAAATATGTCTAAAGAATAGGAGGATGTTTTTAGAGTAGTGTTGCCACCCCGACCCCGACAACCACCGATCCCGATCCTCGACCTTTCAACCCCGATCCCCGACCGTCGGAGTTGACAGCCCTATTTTAGAGTCCAGGTGGCGGGCGGGTGTTGACTCGAGAAAGCCTCGAATTTTTGTGCTATAAGTGCTATTTGAACAACACTGAACGCTTATTTCCGATTTGCTACACATCGTCCACAATTCAAGAAATTTTGGAATCGGGATCTGGATTTAGTTAAATTTGTTCGTTTCAAAACATTTTGCTTCTACCGTTGCACGCACTTACCGCCAAAAGGTATGCAATTTCTGGCATTTCGTAGTCATCGCTCCACATGTTCAAAATGTTCAGTACAACTCCCGAATACTTTTGCCACCAATTTTGGGTGCCAAATTGACTCAAACCGTGCAGTTTGAGCGCATCAATCATCCAATTTTTTTCACCCTGTTCTTCATAAAGTCTTGTGCCCCGATACAAATCGCCAAGTAATTCCAATTTATTAAATATAGTGAACTAAATTTTAAAAAGTTTAAATTAAAATTTGAAATAATTAGGTATATATAAAAAATCTTTTTGTAAATATTTGATTTATTTGTAATGTTCAATTCATACCGTATAATCGCCATGGTTAATTATTAGTGCTGCACGAGAGTCTCGGTCTCGAGTCTCGACTCGAGAAATTTCTCGGGTTTTTTGGGTCTCGGTCTCGGTCTCGAGTCTCGGGTACTTGGTCTCGAAAATCGAGACTTTTTTGCACTGGTAAAGATGGCATTATGGTGAGAATTCATTACAGAACTGAGCCTGAAAAATCGATAAACCATTAGAAATCGTTCATTTAATATCTTTTGCACGATACAACATGCGACAGTCGTTGGCTCAGTGGTTGAATTCTGTCTCATAGTTTATTTATCGTAGGTTCTATTCTCCCCTACTGCGAACCGATTTTATTTTTTTATTTAATGAATTGTTCTTTTTATTGATTCTTATTTGTTAGTCAAAACCAAAAAAAAATCACTCAGAAAACCTTATGAAATGGTCTGTTTTTTTTGCAAATTTAGTTGGGTTATTTCGCCAATTCAATTTACGTTCTAAAAAAAGGATGCAATCAACCACTAGGGATCATTTAGGCACATTTTCCTAACTGAATTCATCACTAAACTCTTTTTTTCCCCGGCGGCGCTTTTCGGCACCACCGGGCGGACCCCTCCTATTCCTAAAAAGCTTCAAAAAATACCGCATTTTTAAAATTTTGGTTGCAAATTTCTTAACAAATTGAGTGAAAAATTCAAAATTTTCTCCGGCGGCGCCTATCGGCACCGCCGACCCCACCACCCCCCCCCCCTAAAAGTGTTTGTAAAAAAAACCGTATTTTGAAAATTCCTTAACGAAATAGCAGTAAAAACGGAAAATGCACCCTTAAAAATCGACATTGAAAATTTGTGGAACTAAAATCAAACTTTTTTTAGTGAATTTCAAACAAAAATTCGAAATTCTCGGTTCTCGAGTCTCGACTCGAGAAATTTCTCGGGTTTTTTGGGTCTCGGTCTCGAGTCTCGAGTCTCGGGGTCATTTCTCGGTCTCGGTCTCGAGTCTCGGTGTCATTTCTCGGTCTCGGTCTCGACTCTCGAGTCTCGGTAAATTTTGGGTCTCGTGCAGCACTATTAATTATTGACTTTGATTCATTTCGGACAAAAAATTTGCAATAAACTTCGTAGATTGTAAATCCGGCTGACCAGATATCCATTTTTGAGTGCACCTTTGGTTCAATTTTTTGAAATTTAGTTTAAACATTATACGATACGATACGATACGATATTTTTTCTAGCCGGGCTCAAAAATTCAAAAAACGGTAGAAATTTCCAGTTTTTTTTTCATTTTAATTCTTAAAAAATTCTCAATGAAAGGGCAAATTTTTCAGAATTCTGAGATCAGGCAGGGGTAGGGCATGCCCTACACCCACCCCCAAAATGTTTTTTTAGAGGGCCCTTTTGCTTTGCAAAATTCGTAATTTTGGACAAATTCTCTTAACAGATTTTGGCAAAAATAATTTTAAAAAAAAGGTCCTCCAAATTTGCAAAACATTGTATATGGGGGTTACAAGAGTGCTGATCACGAATCTGACAAAATTTTTAAGATCTGACAACATCTAAGATTTTGAAAATCTATGATGTGTGGTTTTTTTGTTTTACTTTTAATAACATAAAACCACTTTTATATGTGTTTCGTAGGTGCCGAAACCAATCGAACAAACAAAAATTGAGCGCGGGTTCGTTAGACTTAGGCCTAAGCCTAACGCGCACCGAGCCAGGGTTTTATGTTATTAGAAGAAAAAAAAAATCACAAATCATAGATTTTCAAAATCTTAGATGTTGTCAGATCTTAAAAATATTCGTGATCAGCACTCTTGAAACCCCCATATACAATATTTTGCAAATTTGGAGGACCTTTTTTTAAATTTGAATGTGTGGCGCCATAACGGAAAAGTACCGTAAAAACTCCAAAAAGGTACCGTATTTTTAAATTTTGGTTAAAAAACTCTTAACAAATTGAGACCCTTTTGATTAGCAAATTGTATGTTTATACCCAGTCTAAATTTTGAGAAAATTTGTTGATGCAAATAGAGAGTTTAATCCGGAGAGCAGACAAAAATCGATTGTTTAGGAAATCAAATGCCGGCGATGAGGCGGCCCGAGATTAGAAATGAGACAAATAGGTAAATACCATAAAGCACCAAATGACCCACAACAGCAACAAAGGTGTGAAGATTAAAGAAAAAGTGAAAGTCGGAATAACAAAAGTGAAGATTATAAACCGGAAATGCCAAAAGTCCCCAGCAGAGGGAATAATATACATAAAGAGCAGAAGCGAGAGTAGGCGAGAGTAACACAAGCTGTATGTGTATGTTCCGATCACTGATCAATCAGTCCTTGAGGCAGCAATAGAAGGCACTAGTACAAAGGAGGAGTAACAACAAAACGATTGACACGCCGGTAAAAAATGGTTGTAATGGTTGACCCGATTGGGTTACGGTAAGTGTACCAAACGCTCCAAGCATAATTACTAGAACAATTATGCATATCAAAACAAGGCCAGCTTTTTTCGCTTTCTTGCTTTTAATGGCAGCACCAAATTTAGCTTTTCGTCCTGCTGGTTTGCCTTCTTCCATTTCTTGTACTTTATCATCATCATCATCACCATCATCATCATCATCTTCCTCCTCATCATGATCATGTCCAGGCCCCGCGCGCTTTCGTCGTCTATTTTCGTGTTGATTGTATACAATTTTAATTGCTAAAATAAAAAAACATATTTTAAAAATGTTCAAATCCTACTAACTCTCGACCCCAAGGCCCCTTATTTCTTGATAAAATAAAACAATTAAATTAAATGAGTTCTAGCAATTAAAATTAATTGAAAAATTGTCGGGGTTTGCTCTCCAACCAAAATGCAAATTAGGGGTCCATTATACGGTTTTTTTTAACTTTTCTGGAGTTGTGTGACCGACCGTAATGATAATTTTTTATTTTATTTTTACCATTAAATTTGTCCATTTCAATTTTGAAGTGCCCCAATAGTTTTGCCATTTTCTCTTTGATTTTTTCATCGAGAAACGAATTTTCGGCAATTTTTTGACGAATATTTTGCAAAATTTTTGACTTATCCAAATTTTGGATCAAATTTATTGCTGAGCTTTCAACTTTTACCGCTGCTTCTTCCATACTTTTGCCGTTTTCCAATTGTTGACAAAAATTGTTTTGCAATTCCAAATTTTCATTCATTTCAAAATTCGGCTTAATGTTGTTACACAAAACGCCAAAAGCATATTTTTGAACCAATTTCATGGCCATTTCACCGTCAAAACTTCCCGATTTCATTCCATCGAATAGAGTTGAGGCCGTGTCCACCAATTCCTGTCCCGTCTTGATCGGATCTAAAAAATTTGTAACGTTAATTTTAGAATTGGTTTATTAAATATTTTATTAATAAATAATTAATATGAATTTCCCCATACCTTCTTTAAACTCGGTTTTTGGTGTCTTTTTTCCATGCAACAGAGTTTGTGCCGATGCCAACATTTCCTTTCCCGTCTTGGTCAAATCTAAAACGATTTAATTGATTTAAACGCTTTCTTTTAATTAATTAAAATATATAAACCTCTTTGACAGTCACTTTTTGCCGTTGTTTGGCAAATAAACACTAACAAAACGACAAATGTCAATAAATTTTGATTGAATCTGTGTGAATGCATTATCTAAAAGTTTGTATCACTTTTTTGAATTGTTCGTACAAACATCTCTTCTATTTTTGGGCTTACATTATTTTAATTGCCTATTGTTTAATTTTGAAATAATCATAATAAACTTTTTTAGTCTTTAAAATTTCTTACTGATTTATCAGAACGTAATGATCGAACAAAAAATTTGCCCAGACCATCACAGAAAAGCTCATTTCCTCATTTAAAAAAGGTAATTTGGGCACTATGATTGGGTTGAATAAATGGAAGGAATCCTAACTGATCAGAAAAATAATGAATTCCGATAAAATGCTCTGCAAAAATATTACAAAAGAAAAAGAATCATTGAAAAATAATTTTACTAGAGGTTACCTACCACCTATTTTACGTTAAAGATTAAAATAAATATCAAATATAATGTGAAAAAATCTTCAATTTCAGCCCTTAAAAATGCTTCCACACGTGATGGACAAAAATCCCCCCCCCCCCCCTCCTCCCCTCCCTCCCTTCCCCCCCCCCCCCATTGTTCTTTCTTTATACGTATTGATTCTGGGCTTATTTGGATTGGATTCCCTACCCCCCCCCCCACCATGTGCATGCCATTGTTTCATTCGGTGAAATTGAGAAATGATTATGAAAATATGCAATGGAAATATTTCACCACTTTACTTTTATTGATTTTTCCCTTAGGGCACTTTCTTTTTTGGCATTTCCCTTAGGGCATTTTTTGGCATTTTCCCCCTTTGCACTTTCTTGGCATTTTTCCTTAAGGAATTTCCCACTTTTGGCACCTTCTTTCTTGGCATTTTCTCCCTTTTGGCATGCAATGGAAATATTTCATCATTTTATTACTTTTATTGATTGATTAAGTAAAGGTGCTGGGTTACTAACCCAGTATTCGGTTAGGCAATAGGGATCGGACGGGTACTCGAGTCGGGCGGGTACCAGTGAGCATAACAACACAACTACTGTATGGTCTTGATTAGACCGGCTGAAACAGGATTCCCGCGAGAAAAGTACGGGAGTCCCGGTCCCGTTTTTTTGCTGGGCGGGATAGCAATTCACCCCCAAATTTCCTTTTTACTTTTTTTAAACACATTTACTTTAGTTAGGATAGGTTGTTTTTTCATCAGTCTAGCAAATTATTTGTCATTTTCTTTAAATATTAGAAATGTTTTTTGGAAACATGACGAGTCGAGAAGAAGGCGAAGTACAGTCGTTTGAAGAATTAGCGGGTGAGCATTACGAATCGGCAGAAGAGGCTCAAGAGCAAGAGGCCGATGATCAAACCTTAATTAGTCAAATTTTTCGCAACAAAAAGTGAAAGGGACAAAGATATGTTGCGCAGAAATGGCTATGAATACATTTTTGACAAAGCGAGCAAAGCAAAGATGGTAAGAAACAAAGCCGGATAGAATAACTGGGAAAAGTTAGAAACTTACAGGTTCATTAGGCCTAAGCCTAAGCCACCCTGGCTTACGGTTTGTTAGGCTTGGCTAGAAAGCGGGTAATAGTCGGGCTTGTCCCCCCCCCCATTTTTTGAAAAAATAATTTTTTGTTTCAAAGTCGATAAAAAGGTCTTTATAGGGGTATTCGGGGTCGTAGAAACCGAATTCGACTTATATTTCGACCAATTCCTAACCTCGGACTCGAATTCGAACGTTTGGTGCAATAAAATTGATTTTTGGAAAATTTTGAAAAATTGTTCGAATTAGGTCCCGGGATTCGAAATTGGTCGAAATAAAAGTCGAATTCGGATTCTACGACCCCCAATACCCCTAAAAAGATCTTTTTATCGATTTTGAAACAAAAAATGGGGGGGGGGGGACCAGCCCGACTATTACCAGAAAGCGCATATCGTTTCTGTTTAAACATCCAACCGGTAAAAATGTTCTTAGCACTCTTTTTTCGGACCGGTTCATGACTGAGCTCCCAAAGGAGGGCGCCTAAAAAGCACATTTAAATGCGCAACTGTTCATGAAACGCATTAATAGCAAAATTATATTTATAAACGCAACTTTTGAACAACAAATTATAATTGTTTGCGCAAACATCCTCTGATCAGGAAAGTCCATCTGATTCAGGCATCGGCCGGAAGAAAATATATTTAATTGCGAAAATTTTAATCTGATCATGCTAGATCAGACAGGCATCGACCGGAATTTTAATTGCGCGCGCAACGCCGCAACTCGATCCCCTCATTGATGGACCGTGCCACTCTGTTCCGTCCAAAAGGGGCGGAACCATCCGGTGCTACCAGTAAAGCAGCTGGGCTCATGGAATGAGAGAAAAAAGAATGCTAATGCTTATCCTCCTTTAAGTAGTTGGAATGCCCCCGGGGCAATATGGGCGGCAAATCATAGGTGGAGACGAAAGTCACTAATCCATGTGAGTGATTGAGATCAACGAACGCGAGCTAAGTGAACGGAAACAATTGGGCATTGTGAGAGCAATCGCGAGAATGTCATCAATGGACTTTCTTCACCCGGAATGACTAAGAGAAACGGTAAAGAAATGAATTAATACGCCAAAACCTAACGAAAAAAACGAAACGAAAAAATATTTGAGACAAAAAAAAAGAGCTGATTTTTATACATTTTCTTAAATATTTTCAAAAAAATTATATTCGCGTTTTGGTCTTGCACCCCTGAAATCGAGTTGTTTTTTTGGCTGAACCAAGGTTTGGCACGGCATTAATAATAATAAACAATTAGTTTTTAATTCATCATTTTTGCTCTGATCAGTACTGGATCAAAATTGGGTACTTTTCCTTTATGTGTCAACAAAAAAAAAAGAGTTTTTTTTCAAAGTCGATAAAAAGCTCTTTATAGGGGGTTTCGGGGTCGTAGAATCCAAATCTGACTTCCATTTTGACCGATTTCGAACCCCGAATCCAAATTCGAACAATTTCCAGAAATTTTTTTTTTCGCATTTATCCTGCATTGTACAGAATAAAGATTATCAGTTTGTTGGCATAAATTCAACGATCTTTTGTTAAATCTCATTGAAAATTCATCGACATTTGACGATTTTAATGGAAAAATGCGAAAAAAAAATTTTTTGGAAATTGTTCGAATTCGGGTTTGGGGTTTGAATTCGGTCGAAATGGAAGTCATATTCGGATTCTACGACCCTAAAAACCTCTAGAAGTGTGTTTTTAACATTTAAAAGGAAAATTTTTTGCTGTTGACACATAAAGGAAAAGTACCCAAAATTGTCTAAAGTTTAACACGCGCTTGACTACTGTTTTTGCCTTTTTGATTATGTGAATAGTAGAGACCGGTCGAGACAAAATATCATCTCGAGATCTCAAAATCTCGTCTCGACATCTCGTCTCAAAGAAATTTTCCGAGATTTTTTTCGAGAATCTAGTGTTTTTTCGAGAATCTCGTCTCGAGATCTTGCTCGAAGCTCAAGTGTGGTCTCTAGTGATCAGTGTAAACTTTTTGCTGATGCTCCGAACATGTGCCAGCTTACAGAAAAAAAGAAGACAACAAAAATGCAATTGCCCATACAACAGCTCCCATTACATGTATAATTTGGTGGTCGTCGAATGAAAATATGCCTTTGTAAATGGCTAATTCGAGAAATGTTGCAAATAAAACAACTCGTTTGCACCTCCCTTTTAAAAGACACACACGGTGAACTGAATCAAAAAGGCGCCAGCCAAAATGTCAAATATTGCAACAATAAATGCGTTGGATTTGCTTGCATGCCCAAACTGAAACACAATCAGTTCACACAAATTGCACACCAACGGCGAGCTGGTAGGCTTCTGGAACAGCAAGCAATCACGGCTATCGGATATTTCGCCCCAGTAACGAAAAAACGGACGTTTCGCCCAGTAGTGAAAAAAACGGACGTTTCGCCCATAGGACATTTCGCCCATTGAATGATTTAGATTCGAATAAGAATACTACCAATCGATTCCTCTCGTCGAGTTGATAACGAATCCGCAACGCCGGGAATATCTATGAAGAAAGTTATGAGCCAACAAAGTTGGCAAAAAGGGTGTCGTTGTATTTTTTGAGTTTGTCTTGATAACTTTATGAATTTTTGAGTTGAATGTAGCCAAATATTCAACTTTAGCATTTAAAATACTTTACAAGCTTTTATTAAATGTGGGCGAAATTTATGGGCAAAACGTCTTTTTTTCCCCTCAGTGGGCGAAACGTCCGTTTTTACTGGGCGAAATGTCCAATGGGCGAAGTGTCTATGGGCGAAACGTCCGTTTTTTCGTTACTGGGCGAAATGTCCAATGGGCAAAATGTCCGGACACCAGCGATCACTGGTGAGACCAAAAATATTGAGCCTACATATGCATATGTTACTCTTTTATTTAGGCCAAATTTTAAATTTTATGATTGTCAATAAAAGGGTGCCGTTTCATTACACAATTTTATTTTTCAACAATTTGTTAAACAAATAATACAAAAATCCGTTCCCTACTCTGAACATATTGTTGCGATTAGTGATCGGCCAGAAGGGTCGGTCGGTACTTTTCGGTAAAGTACCGAAGCCTGAGTACCGAAAAGTACCGAAAAAGCGTCGGTACTTTCCCGTACCGACCAAGCACTAGTTGCGATCACAGTTTGTTCACAACACATTGCCAAATGAACAAGGGGGACTGAATCAAAAAAGCGACAACCAAAAAGGCAAACATTGCAATCTTTAATGGGGGATGGCTTATCTCGCTGGTGGCCAGAAATATGGCCGCACCAATTGTACACGCGATCGTCACAAACATCCCAACGCATACCAGCACTTCGTAAAGCGAAGCCGGCTGGGTTTGGCCTGCATTTTCTGTTGAAAATGCTGAAGACAAGCGTCCAGTGACTGCGCCAAGGGTTCGCATTCGCTTGCGGCGTCGTCTTTGATGTTGCCGCAATGCGTTGCCCCCATTGGAATGGCCGGCTTCATCTTGGCTATGCGCAACATTCAAACGATCTAAACCAAAAATAGTCACAAAACTAATTCTATGGAAATTCCAATAAATAACAATATTAAGATTAAAAAACAAACTACATATGTTCAAATTATTTTACAATTGTCAAAGAAAACTGGTAAAGCTTGATAAAATTTTGCATTATAGCTCCAAAACTCAAAATCGCGTTTCCTTAGATGCTAAAAAAATATATAAATTTAGCATATAAAAAAACAAAATTCGCCCTATTTTATATATTATTTACCTTTAATTAGGGCATAAAATTTGTCCATCCCAATTTCGAAGTGTCCCAAAAGTTTTGCCATTTTTTCTTTGTTTTTTTCATCGAGAAACGAATCTTCGGCAATTTTTTGACGAATATTCTGTAAAATTTTTGGCTTATCCAAATTTTGCATCACTTTTATTGCTGCGCTTTTAACATTCACCGCTGCTTCTTCCATATTTTTGCCGTTTTCCAATTGTTGACAAAAATTGTTTTGCAAAATTTTAAAATTTTTATTCATTTCAAATTTTGGCTCAATTTTTTGACAACACAAAACGCCAAAGGCATATTTTTTAAGCCATTTTATGGCCATTTCACCGCTAAAACGTCCCGATTTAATTCCATTGATGAGAGTTGGGGCCGTGTCCAACAATTCCCGTCCCGTTTTGATTCGGTCTTAAGCGATTTAAATAATTTAAATATTTGTTAATTTTAATTTCTCCAAACCTTTTTGGCATTCATTTTTTGCTGCCGTTTGATGACTAAACGCCAACAAAACGGCAAATGTTAAATATCCATATAAATTTCGATTATGCGCATGCATCATTTAATTGCCTAAATATTTTTTAAAATTTTAATTTTTATGATATTAATTAGTAAATATTGGATTGGAAGTTGTCCTGAACGGTGGGCGTAGGAAGCATTGCTCAAATGGGCCCAAATTGACGGGAGCGGAAATCGCATTTCCGCCGGGCTCTAGCTGACGGCAAAATAAAATTTTCAATTTTAAAACAAATATCGGTTTTCAAGGACTTGTCATTGCCATTCAAGGACATATGGAGCCCTTGTTAAGAGGCATTTAAAAAAAAGGAAAACACGAAATTATGTTTAAATTACGAATTCGTAATTTGTAATCGGTGTTCGGGCGTATTCCATTAATAAATGTGAGATAGTAATAATTGTTAATTTTTGTTTGAGTGAAAAAGCTTAAATACGAATTCCATTTGCGTAGTATGTATTTTGGCGATTATTATTTAAATGTTATTGGGCAACTGCGCAGAGATGTCATTGTCATTCCCAAACTCCAAAATAATTCCAAAAAATCAGTGCCATTGCCAAACTCCAAAATAATTCCAATATCAGTTGAATTAATGTGTTTTGCAAAGCTTCTTAAAAACGATTATATGGCTGAAACTATTTTTTGATCACTTATTCGTTTTCCTTTGTGGGGGATGACATTTGTAACAAAAATTCTCCATTCTCAAGTCTATTTCGTGCGATCACGTCCCGTATTTTACAATTTGCCATATTTTTGCGATTTATGAAAATTTGCCTGAAGAATTTGAATTGGCAAATTTTTCAAAATTTTTACAATGTTATTAACAAACTTAAAAATACCAAAAATCAAACTTTTTTTTGAAAAAAATTGGTGTAACAAAAATGGAGTAAAAACGGAAAATTTACCCCTAAAAATCGAATTTTTTTTTTTAAATTGTTTAACAAAAAAGCAAAAAAAGTCTGATCTCCGTCCAGACCAGGGCTGGGCGAAACTCGGCTAACACATGAAGTTTTTTCCCGAACCCGAAACTCGAAACCCCTTCGGGTTCACCCGAAACCGAAATTTCGCTCAGCCCAAATTTGGGTGGACAAGTGCTAATTTTGTTCGAAGTTTTCCGCCCGAAGAACAATTCACCCGGGGAATAACCGTTGATGGCGGCAGTGGCGTGGTCCTATAGGAGAGAAGAATCTTTTCCGCCCATCCTTTATCGTCTCTTGAATTCTTCTTCATCGCCTTTTTGAAGGTATCGACGAAACGCTCGACTTGGCCATTTGATTGAGGGTGAATCGGAGGGGTGAAAGTTTGTCTGATGCTGAACTCCTTACAAAGCGCCGGAAATTCCGCCGAACGAAATTGTGTTCCGTTACCCGAAACAATTTCCTCTGGAATGCCGAGCCGATGAATTAAGGAGCGCAGCATGCAGACCGTAGATGGAAAAACTAATTGCAAAACTTTTATGATGCCTAAGCATTTCCGGTCTTATGACTTTCTTGGGAAAACTAATTGCAAAACTCCTATGTTGCCTAAGCATTTCCGGTCTTATAACCTTTAAAGTTATTTTTCTGAGCGTTATCAGTGTAAATTTTAAATAAAAAGTATCCAAAAAAAATGGCAATTAATACTATCAACAAATTGACGATGTCGTTTACATTAAATCATGAATGTAGACCATGAAAAAAAAACAAGGTAGTACCCATCTATTTAAAATTTCATTAAATCATTTCATTGCTAAAGGGATTTTAAATGCAAGCAAAAATACTTTATTTTTAAAAGGTAAAAATATGAATTTAAGAAATGTCTAAGTTCATATTAATAATTAATAGAGACCGGACCAATATGCTCCAAAAATAGCCAAATATGCGCATATATATGCACCAATATAGCGAATTTGCATTGAGTCGTCGTCCTCCTCGCTGGACACGGACAGTGTTTCGACAAACGGCCAACTTCGTCAAACGCGGTACAACCGATCCGTGCGCAATGAGTGCCGTTATGCATTGTCTTCAAAATTAGACAAGAATTTGTTTTTCAACTGGTCGTATAGATGCGTCATTTGTCACGCTGAATAGAACATAAATATTTAAATCCAATGGCGGTGCGGGAACGACAGAGGAGGCTCCAAATGATAATGACATCTGGATGAGTGAGCTGTACTACGGCCCTTTTATTAAATCTGTTTAGCTTACGTTTTAATGAGTAACATTTGGAAAATGATTCAATTTTTTCCACCTTTGACTAAATTACCCAAAACCCGACCGAATCAAACGAAAGAACGATTGAAAAGGAGTTTGCTGTAAGAAATTAAATTAAATTCTAAAATTTGCACCGTAATTAGGCTTATTTTGCGGAAGGATGTGCAAAGCACAATGATGATGTCTTTGCGCTTTTGAGAACATATACAGTCAATCAATTATCCACTACTTTCTTCTGTGGCGCTAAAATATTTTTGCATTCGGGCTAACAGCTGTGCTTCTCAGTCATTGTTCAGCTCGGCAAGATTGGGGGACGAATGAGCGGGGAAACCATTAAAAGATTGATTTTCCTTAAACATACGCTGCGAGAACACAAAAATGAGATTTAATTGCATTTTTTCAATACATATTTTTGCTCATTTTATTTTTTGATCTCACAAAAATCATTATGAATATAAACGAAGGAATTTTATTTGCATTTATCCGTACATGTTCAGCAATGATCAATCTTGTGACCTTTGAGCGCGGTGAAATGTTTTAACTTTTATGTTGTTTCAAAAAAATTTTCAAATATTTGCCCGCCCAATGCCCGGGGTTTTTCCGAAATCTAAAAATGCGTTATTCGTGCCTAATGTCGAAATTTTTATATATTTAAGAACTTTGGCAAATTCAAAAAATCAATATTTTAATGGAAAAATGCCAATCTTGGCGCTTACAGCTCTTAGGTAGGGTTGTCAGTTCCGAACCAAACCGGACCGAACCGTAGAACCGGGATTTGGCGGTGTATTAACCGCCTCCGGCTTTTCCTCAAAAATGCCAATTTTACAGTGCTCTTTACCGAAATAAAATAAAAAATACAATTCAAATAAAATGATCGATAGATAGTTTTATTTGGTCAACAATTGCATGGTACCAAAATAAGAGAAGTTCGAACCGAATCCCGACGTCCAAATAAATCGGTGTTATTCATTGCTTCGGTAGCCATTATTCGGACCGGTCTGGACTCGGGTCGTTAGCCCCCAAAATAAAGTTTAAAACAACCCCCCAAAAACAAAATGGAATTATAAAACCAATTTTTTTTAAAGCATTTTTTCATGTTTTTGTTGCGTTTGAGAAAAAAAGAAAAGAATTTCTGCTCTGTAAAATGAATGTTTCCATTTTCAGACAAAAAATTGAAATAAATGCGCGCTAACTGAATGGCGCCTAGCCCCTACAGCAACAGCAAAAAGTGATTGCCACCAGGACGCTGATTATAAAAATGACGACAAAAACGATAAAAAGTTCAGATGCCCTTTTAGGACGAAATACCACGTGGAAGTGCGCAGCAATGGCACAAAGAAACGAAATGATGGCACATACCACGCCAGTAACGCAACCGTTCAGTCTTCGTGAATTGTTTCCGCTATTGTCGGTGTAGTAAATGATGGCCGGATCTATGTCACTACGCTTTCCTCGTCTTTGTCGCATCGAAGCAGCCTTTGACTGTCCAGTTTTGGACTGCTGCGCACCACGCAATACATTTTTTGCTAAAACATAATTTTTTAAAAAGAAAATGACCAAAAAAGCACACCTAAGAAATCGTGTTTTTAAAATTACCTTATTTTCTTTAACGAAAACAAAATTCTTAACCCAAATTACGATATTTTTTTTTCATTAAATTTCATTGGTGAACAAGGGATAAATGACTACTTAGTGAACCATAAAATAAACCTTTTTTGCTCAAAAACTAAATATTTCCAATTTAAAAGATAATTACATAAATTTTAAGATTATCATGCTTAAATCCAGTGCTTATACTTCAACTTACAAAAGTTTTTAAAACACTCTTTGAAATTTTGCAAATATTTTTTTGAAATAATTTGTCCGCACAACTTTACGATAATATTTAGTTTTTTACCTTTAATTACACCAAAAAATTTGTCCATTCCAATTTGAAACTGTCCCAATAGTTTTGCCATTTTCTCTTTGTTTTTGTCATCGAGAAACGAATTTTGGGCAATTTGACGAATATTTTGCAAAATTTTTGCCTTATCCAAATTTTGCATCAATTTTATTGCTGAGCTTTGAACATTTTCCGCTGCTTTTTCAATGCTTGTGCCGTCTTTCAATTGTTGACAAAAATTGTTTTGCAAAATTTTAAAATTTTCATTCATTTCATTTGGCTCAATTTTTTGACAACACAAAATGCCAAAGGCATATTTTTTAAGAAATTTTATGGCCATTTCACCGCCAAAACTTCCCGATTTGTTTCCATTGAATAGAGTTGGGGCCGTGTCCAACAATTCCTGTCCGGTTTTGATCGGGTCTTAAACGATTTAATTAATTTAAATATTTGTTAATATAAATTTCTCCAAACCTTTTTGACATTCATTTTTTGCTGTCGTTTGACTAATAAACGCCAATAAAACGGCAAATGTTAAACCAAACAAATTTTGATTGAATTTGTGTGAATGCATTATCTAAAAGTTGTATCACTTTTGAATTTTTCGAAATTTTGCAAACATCTCTCTTTTTATGTTTCTCTATTTTTGGGCTTGCATTATTTAATTGATTATTGTTTAATTTTTGAAATAATCAGTTTCAAAAAATTTTTGACCCCAGTCCATGCAATATTTGTCTAATATACTATGTAAAATTTACAAAAAGCCGGCATTTGCCATTAAAAAGGTAACTTGGCCTCTCTGATTGGGTTGAATAAATGGAAGGAATCCTAACTGATCAGAAATAATGAATCCCGATAAAATGCTCTGTAAAAAATATTACGAAAGAAAAAGAATAATTGAAATTACTAGAGGTTTTCGTAATTTGTAATCGGTGTCCGGGCGTATTTCATTAATAAATGTGAGATAATAATAATGGTTAATTTTTGTGTGAGTGAAAGAGCTTAAATACGAATTCCATTTGCGTAGTTTGTTTTTTTCGGCGATTATTATTTAAATGTTATTGTGCAACTGCGCAGAGATGTCATTGGCATTCCCAAACTCCAAAATAATTCCAAAAAAGCAGTGCCATTTCCAAACTCCAAAATAATTCCAAAAAATCAGTGCCATTGCCAAACTCCAAATAATTCTCAGTGCCATTTCCAAACTCCAAAATATTCCAAAAAATCAGTGCCATTCCAAACTCCAAAATAATTCCAAAAAAACAGTGCCATTCCCAAACTCCAAATAATTCTCAGTGCCATTTCCAACCTCCAAAATAATTCCAAAAAAGCAGTGCCATTCCCAAACTCCAAATAATTCTCAGTGCCATTTCCAACCTCCAAAATAATTCCAAAAAATCGTTGAATTATTGTTTTTATTTGTTTCAACAAACTACCAATAAAATATGCTCGGACACAAACCAAAAATTTACTTGGGCATTTGATAATTGCCGTTTTGTTGATTTTTATTTGTCAAACGACAGCAAAAAATGAATGTCAAAAAGGTTGGAAATTCAAAGTTTGATAAACAAATTCTAAAATTGCTTTAGCAAAGCTTCTTAAAAACGATTATATGGCTGAAACTATTTTTTGATCACTTATTCGTTTTCCTTTATGGGGGATGGCAATTCCCAAACTTCAATTCAAAAAATCGCCATTTCCAAACTCCAAAAGCCATTCCCAAACTCCAAAATAATTCTAAAAAATCAGTGCCAAACTCCAAAATAATTCTAAAAAATCAGTGCCAAACTCCAAAATAATTCCAAATATCAGTTGAATTATTGTGTTTTTATTTGTTTCAACTCGTGTCAACATAAAAATATAAACATTTTATTTTCCCGTGAACATTTTAAATAATTAATAAAATACGCTCGGACACAAATCAAAAATTTACTTGGGCATTTGATAATTGCCGTTTTGTCGGTGTTTATTTGTCAAACGACAGCAAAAAATGAATGTCAAAAAGATTGGAAATTTATATTAATTATTTATAATTAAAAAAGTTTGATAAACAAATTCTAAAATTGCTTTAGCAAAGCTTCTTAAAAACGATTATATGGCTGAAACTATTTTTTGAGCACTTATTCGTTTTCCTTTATGGGGGATGGCAATTCCCAAACTTCAATTCAAAAAATCGCCATTTCCAAACTCCAAATAATTCCAAAAAATAGTGCCATTCCCAAACTCCAAAATAATTCTAAAAAATCAGTGCCAAACTCCAAAATAATTCTAAAAAATCAGTGCCAAACTCAAAAATAATTCCAAATATCAGTTGAATTATTGTGTTTTTATTTGTTTCAACTCGTGTCAACATAAAAATATAAACATTTTATTTTCCCGTGAACATTTTAAATAATTAATAAAATACGCTCGGACACAAATCAAAAATTTACTTGGGCATTTGATAATTGCCGTTTTGTTGGTGTTTATTTGTCAAACGACAGCAAAAAATGAATGTCAAAAAGGTTTGGAAATTCATATTAATTAAATTTATAATAAAAATGTTTGATAAACAAATTCTAAAATTGCTTTAGCAAAGCTTCTTAAAAACGATTATACTCACTATCATCAGACACTTTTTTAGATGAACAACGCCAATGCTCGATCCCTTTTTGATCATACTTGGACAAAAAAAAAATCGTTAATCACTATGGCCCGGATTAATATGCTCCAAAAATGGCCAAATATGCGCATATATATGCTCCAAAAAAGGCCAAAATATGCCAAAAATGCCGAAATATGCACCAAAAATGCCGAAATATGCACCGAAAAATGGCACTTTTACTGCACTAATTTGGTTAATACTTAATTTTTTTCTTCTTTTAACGTATAATAAGTAGATTTAAAGCCTTTTCGCGTATTATTTTAACACTTTAAAAAGTTTAATAAAGTTGAAAAATATTTTGTTATTTTCAATCGCCAGGCAAACTCATCGCCATACTGGCCATCTCAGCGCCATTGAGCTTTGCGCCATTTCAGCGCCACCATTTTTCGATATTTTTTTTTTATACGAATGTTCAATTTTTCAGGTGTTTTTTTTCAAAAACAACCAGAAACCCAGATTTTGGGTGTATTTTTTCAAATTTTTGATCAAAAATGCCAAAATATGCTCGAAATATGCGAAATATGCCAAAATATGCAAAATATGTAAAAAATATGCAGGAACCCAAAAATATGCAAAAAAAATATGTTTTTTTAAACTTGACCAAAAAAGCTCAAACCAACGCGAAAAGGCTTCCTCAGAACATATAAGCATACAAAATATGCAAAAAACATACATATAATCCGGGCCCTATTAATCACCTAAGCACATATGAAAATAATCAACTGTTTTTTTGTTGTTGCAGTTTTGGCTTGACCTTTGTTTGTGATGTGTTTTATTTTCATTTTGTGTGTCTACGGGTAGGGCCGAAACACGCGCATTAAGAAATGTATTGGAATTAGGAAGGGTCCGTACTGATGAGGCCCGCCCTTCCTATTTCAAAAAATAATTTTTTTTAACATTTAATTTTTTTTAAGATCAACCGTCCGTAAAAGTCCGTCTTCAAAAGTCCGACCGCAAATGGCCGTCCACAAATGAATTAAACTACAAACTAAAATAAACTGGAGCGTCTTTTTTAGCGATTCTTGAAAACTAAGCAAATAATGAAAAGCAAAAAACTGGAGAAGATTTAAAATCATGCCATGTTTTTCCATATATTAAGCCACGGCGCCGTATTTTCCACTATTGGTATAGGTCACCCTGGCCGGGCATCAGGGATGAGGCTATCGGACATTTCAAACATTGGACATTTCATAGTAGGGTTGGGCCCCCGACCCCGATCCCGTCCCCGACCCCGCAAATTTAGGCCATTTTTCGGGGTTTTCCCCGACCCCGTCCCCGGCACCTCCAACCCCGCAAACCCCGATCCCCGAACCCTAACCCCGAGTCGGGGTCGGGGTTAACATACACCCCTAAAGATGGCATCATTGAGTGACAAAATTCATTTCTTCCGATGGCTTGGCTGTGGTCTTGCGGACTTTTTGACAAAAAATTTATTGAACTTTACAAAAATCTCTATGTAAAACTGGTGGCTTGTTGGTATGTCTGTCCGGCGAGTAAAGTTTTCGTTTGGGTTCGAACCCGCTTTAATGCAAGCAATTATTTAGGTCTATTTTGCCTTTATTCACCCCCAATAGGGTTCGGATAATTGGTCTGGGGCCGGGCGGGCTTTTTTCCGGGCACCCCAAAAAGGGCCGGGCGGGCTTTTCCTGGCGAATATTTTTTGGATTTTCCTCCGGGCGGGCTTAGCCGGGCGAATATTTTTCGGTTTTTTGTCCGGGCGGGCTTTTCCGGGCGAATACCGGGCTTTAGCCCGGATCGAATATTTCCTAGTCGGGCGCCCGCCCGGCCCGGCGCTCGCCCGTTGCCCGCCCGACCCGGGCGCCCGTCCGAACCCTAACCCCCAATAATGGAACTTTTTTAATAAATTTCCAAATATTTTAAAATTAAAATGCAAGATGAATTTTTGAATAATTCATCACTAGGGATGGGATTTTTAGGTTTTTGCCTATTTTTTCTGCAGCTTGGTTTTTTACATAGAATAAAGGAAAATATTTTTAGATAAAATGCGCGCAAAAAATGAAATTGAATACAATTCCTAAAAAGCCTCAAAAATTCCCATATTTTTTAAAATTTTGGTTGTAAATCTCTTAACAAATTGCCATCAAAAATTCAAATTTTTCTCGGCGGCGCCTACCGGCACCGCCGACCCCACCCCAGAAGTAAAAAAAAATTGCTTCGGCGAAATTTTTAAAAAACCCCGCAACCCCGACCCCGACCCCGACCGATTTGGGTAACCCCGACCCCGACCCCGACAGTCCTGCCCCCGCAAAACCCCGACCCCGCAATTCCCAACCCCGCACGCGGGGGCCCAACCCTATTTCATAGTGAAAAAACGGACGTTTCACACATAGAGGAAGACGTTTTACACATAAGACATTTCGACATTTCATAGTGAAAAAACGGACGTTTCACACATAGAGGAAGACGTTTTACACATAAGACATTTCGACATTTCATAGTGAAAAAACGGACGTTTCACACATAGAGTAAGACGTTTTACACATAAGACATTTCACACAGTAGTGCAAATTCGGACGTTTCATACACAGTGGCTTCCCGTTTCCGGAACCGGTTCTCGAAACTGCCAAAATCCTGAACTGCTTTGGAACCGGAACCGCGAAAACACCAGAAAAACTAGAACCGGGAAAACTGTTCACACATAGGATATTTTACCATTTATGAGTGAAACGTCCTTTTTGTCCTTTATGTGTAAAACGTCCGTTTTTTCACTACTGTGTGAAATGTCCAATGTGTGAAATGTCTGGACACCAGGGATGAATCCTTAAAATGTGTCCAAACTTATACATCAAAACTAATTCAACAAAAAAATAGCCTTTATCGGATAATTTTAAAGTTTTTGATGATGCAATTAATCAACCAGTAGTGACGAAAGAAATGGGTAAACAAATTTCATTTACCCGGAAACCGGAATTCCGGATTTTCCAAATCTACCGTGGCAAAAAAAAGCCACAAATTTTTTGAAGGCTATATAAACCAACCCAGTGAGTAGTGACATTACATCATTTAAATCACTTTTATATTCACCATTTTTAATCGAATATAATTTTATTTTCTAACAAAATTACCTTTTAATTACTTTCATAAAATTTTTATAAAATAATTCTTTGTTTTTTTACAATATTTCTTCGATTTTAGAAAAAAATGAAACTCTTTGCAATGCTTATGTTGCGTTGTGCGCTTATAATGCATTTATCTTCACTTTTTCAAAACGGGACTTTGGCAAATTTAGAAGAATGGGATACATCGTGCCATAAATTGGAACAATGGAAGAAATCATGCCATTTATGGGTCAATGTTATTTCAATTTCGCTAGGATCAATCACTTCGGGTTAGCTTTGGCTCTTCAGTGAAGTGCATAAATATGAATTTTTTTGGGTTGCGCTTAAATTTCTAGCGGCTAAAATTGTTTAAGATAATTGTTTGTCAACTTTTTTAAATTACAAATATAAAAATGAATAAAAATATCATATCCAGACTTTTAGTAATGTTGGCCTTTTCATTATTAATTTTGATAATTAATCAGATGATCTAAGCAATATTCCTAACATCAATCACTCATTGGATGTAGTTGCTTTACGAAGTGAACAAATTTCCAATCGAAGGAATGGACGAACTTTTGGATCGCCGACTACAAAAACCTCTGAAAATGGCAATAGTCAATTGCAATAAATTATTGAATGAAGTTGAACATTCTGGACGGGAGGACAACAACAAAAATTTGGAGAATTTATTGTCAAAGACAAGTTCAATTGCAAAAGGAATTCGCACGGAGTTCAACACGTTCATCTTCGAGGTTGAGCTGGAGCTCATCAAGAAGAGTCCGAATTGGACGTCAGGAAACAGGAACAAATTGGCAACCAAATTTTCGCATTTTTGCACATCGGCACAACAGATTGAGTCTTATTGTAACCCGGAATCTTTTAGCCGCGCATTTTTATGGGTATCAGGAATGGGAGGCCCTCAACCTCAACCGGGTACACCTCAATTCGTCGAATATCTTGGCATACTCATTCTGAAAGCAAAACTGAACATTTTGAAGAGAGAATTACATGCCAAAATTGCTGGGTTCGTAGAACAACAACACTTTGATTGGAATGGATTTATGGAATTTTCCCACAACTTTAAACGTGAATGGAATCAAATTGAACAACAAATTGACCAAGCTAACAATCATGATCTTGCTTCCACAATGGCAAGCTGTTTTTTGCTTTAAATATAAAGTAGCTTTTAAAAATAATATTAATAATAATTTTTATATTAAGGAACGTTATCGTACGGAGTTGAACGATTTGGCTCAAAACGCAATGGAAGAAACGGCTTCATTAAAAAAGCATTATCACAAAAATGCTGGACCAATTGGTCACAAAATGCCATAACGCCAAACTGGACGGTCCAGTGATTGCGACAAAAGAAAAGAGTCCATTGAAAGACCGTATTAGACGATGGCTGAACGGACTGCTCGAAAAATGCTTGAGAAATAAA
The DNA here is from genome assembly GCA_020449905.1 of Globodera pallida. Classification (NCBI taxonomy): domain Eukaryota; kingdom Metazoa; phylum Nematoda; class Chromadorea; order Rhabditida; family Heteroderidae; genus Globodera; species Globodera pallida. The sequence goes on along the minus strand of JAIXHY010000027.1, from coordinate 586,185 downwards.
AAAGAAATTAGTTTAAATTCGGCAGAAAGTCAACACCAGCAACCAACCGATACACTCTTAAATAAAGAAACCCAAATTGAAGCAAAAAACAATGAAATAAATGCTAAGAAAGATATTATAAGTGACATTGGCATGTTTGATGGTGAAGCATATAAAGTACTGGTACGCTTTGAACATGAGGAGTTGGACAGTAATGATTTCTGTGCTGAATTGGGAACGGCTGTTGAACAAGACAAGGAAAATGGTATTACAAGCATATCAAGTCAAGGTAAGTACACGGTACTTTTCTATTTAGACAAACTTTTTTGAATATTTAATAACATTAAAATTTTCAAAAAAATATTTTAAGGATAAAAGTGTTGTCGACGAATGAAAGGATGGATGTGACGTGACGGATGAATACAAAAAGTGATGTAGTGATTGGTGCAGTTTACGCATTCATTTTGTGATTTTGTATGAAATTTTTTCGTATTTTTCAGAAAATTCTTCTTTAAGTTGGCCGTGCGACGAATAAAATTTAGTAAAGGAACTTGATTTAAATTTTAAAATCATAATTTTTACTACCATTTTCCGGAGGTTAACTCCAAAGAATTTATAGAATTGTTTAGGTTTATATCAAAAAACTTTAAAAAAACTGCCAAAAGCATTACTGCTGGTTGTGAGGTACTTTAACAAAATATTTTATTTTTAAATATTAATTTTACTTTTTTTGTAACAATGGGAATTTGACAGCGCAAATGCCCAAAATCACGGCATGGCACGAGACAAAAAGCTAAAATTTACAGAAACAAAAGCATCAATACGGACTGTAAAACTTTTCAAAGGTACCAGAACTTTAATTCGGAGTGGACCATCAAAAAATTCAATTTCACATTTTATTTAAAAGCTAAATTAATACTTAAGCACCCATTTTCCGGCACTTTGTACGTTTGGAGAATTAGGGCTGGACATGATCACGTGTCACGCCAATCACGCCGTTTTTGAAGGGCCACGAATCACGGCCACAGATTTTTTGAAATAATTCGTGATTTCGATTCATAATTGGGTTGGGAATATGGATTTAAAAAATTTTTTGATATGATCAGATTGATTTAAATGCACAAAATGATCCAAAAATTCAAAATTTTCTTGGCGGCGCCTCCGGCACCGCCGAACCCCCCTCCCCTTAGAAGTGAAGCAGAATTCTTAGGTCTCGCAACAGAAACTCATATGTTTGACTAGGGTTGCACGGGACCGTGAAATGGTCAAATTTTCCTATTTTGGTACTGAAATTTTGGTCACGGTTTTTCAAAAATTCCTTCAAAACTCCCTTATAATGGTCTCGATTTTTTACCAATACATTTTTTTTTGTTTTTGTCCAGTAGTCCCGGTTTTTTTGACCGGGACTAAATTTAGTCCCGTCCGTTCCTAAAGTCCCGGTCCCGTGCAACCCTAGTTTAAACCAAGCATGGTCACGGATATCCGGATATCCCGGATATATCCGGATATGGATGGATACGGATAATTTATCCGGATATATTGTATATCTGATATCCGGATAACGGGTATAATTTCGAAAAATGAGACGGATACAAACGGATACGGATACAAAGGTCGCGGATATATCCGGGCACGGATTTAAAAAGGTGTATCCATGACCATGCCTGGTCTAGACTCATCGATCAAAAGCATTCATTCTATTTTACAATTGTGAGAGGGAAAATGTGACAAAAATTTCTTAACCGGTCGAAAAAAGTTAACAAATTTTTAATTGAATAAAAAAAGACCAAAAGGTTTGCCGAGAAATTCAAAACCGAAATGAAAGATAAAAAAAGGTTCAGGCAACAATCGCAAAATGAATGAGTAAACAGCTCCAATTCCTCTCGACTCATTCCTCACATCCATCCTTTCATTCGTCGATAATTTTTGTCTTAAATTTTTAAAATTCATAGATTTCCTCTATTAGTAACCATCTCCTCTCTAATTGTAACCTGCTTAATTAGTAACCCCATAATTAAACCAAATTCTCAAAGTTGTTCACCAAAATACCATTCTTAGGGAGTGCATTTTTTTCAATAATAGGCTAAGATTAATAAGCCGGTTTTTCCGTAAGAAATGGCATTAAACGGAAAACTGAATCCCGCCCATTACTGGTCCTAATCCGGGTCCGGGGCACTGACAAATGTCTAAAACAGAAAATACGGTACAATTTGTGTTAACAGAAAAGTACCATACACAAACAGAAAAGTACCGTATAATTTATCTTAACAGAAAAATACCATACGCAAAAAGAAAAAGTACCGTAGAATTTGTCTATAACAAAAAAGTAACGTATATTATTACCTTGACTTGATATGCCTTTGAGACCATTTCCTTGTCTTCCTCAACAGCCGTTTCCAATTCAGCACATGAGAAATTAGTATTGTCCTCATGTTCAAAGCGTACGAGTAGTTTAAATGCGGCACCATCAAAAATGCCAATGTCACACATAATAATATCCATCATTGCATGAATTTTTTCGTTTTTTGCTTTTATTTGTTTTTTCGAACTTTTGAAGAGTTGTTTTAGTCTTTTGAAAAAGGTTTTCTGTAGACCGTTATGTTGGCATTTTGTGACCAGCTGGTCCAGATTATTTGTGATAATGCCTTTTAATGAAGCAGTTTCTTTTAGCGCGTTTTCAGCCAACTCGTTCAGCCTTTTGAGATAATGTTCCTAAACATACAATTAAATGTTGTTAAAAACTAAATACCGTATTTCCTCTATTTGAACCCCCGGGGGTTCTATTTTTCAACCCCTCAAAAAGTGGGGTGGTCTATTAGAGGGGGGGGGGGGGGGGGTTCTATTAGAGGGGGGGGGGGCGTTCTATTAGAGGGGGGGGGCGTACTATTAGAGGGGGGAGGGTCTATTAGAGAGGGGGGGGGGGGGGGTGGAGTTCTATTAGAGGGGGGGGGGGGGTCTATTAGAGGGGGGGGGCGTTCTATTAGAGGGGGGAGGGTCTATTAGAGAGGGGGGTCTATTAGAGGGGGGGGGGTCTATTAGAGGGGGGGGGGGTCTATTAGAGGGGGGGGTCTATTAGAGTGGGGGGTCTATTAGAGGGGGGGGGGGGGGGTTCTATTAGAGGGGGGGGAGTCTATTAGAGGGGGGTTCTAATAGAGGAAATACGGTATCTGTAAAGCAAAAAATAGCTTACAATATCAACAAAAGTTTTGAATTGGTCAATTTTTTGATCAATTTTGTGCCATTCAAGTTCAAAGTGTTGGGAAAATTCCAAAAATCTGTCCCCATCAATGTGCCGTTGTTCTGTAAAGAAAGCAATTTTTGCAGGCAATTCTGCCTCCAAAATGCTCAGTTTTGCGTCATGAATGCGTGTCTTCAACATAATTGACGAATTCTTTTTGATTGTGAGGCGCTTCTTCTTCCCTTTCTGCTAACCATAAAGAAGCTCGTGGGTTGAAATAAGACTCATTATGTTGTGACAATTCATAAAGATTCAAAAATTTATTTTCCAATTCTTTTTTGTTTCTTGACGTCCATTTGACCTTGTTGATGAGCTCCAGCTCAACCTCGACGCTGAACGTGTTGAACTCTTTGCCAATTCCCTTTATAATTGGATGTATCTTGGATAATAAACTGTTTAAATATTCTAATTTTGTCCTCCCATTTTTTGCGATATTCTATTGATAACTTTAGAGGTTCTTCCAATCGGCTATTCCAAATGTCTTCCATTCCTTTGATTGGAAATTCATTTACTTTTTTCTGCAAAGCATCCAATGCTTCATAAATGTCAGCAACAATGCTTAGATTATCTGGCAAATGTTAAGCAAATCTTTATTAAATTTTTAAAATTAAAACTTAACAAATAGTTTTTGGTGCTCCGCGTTTAAAATTTAACTAACCCAACGTGAGTTTATTGTGCAAAATTGACACGGTTTTGACATGTAGCTGGCACGAGTTCACCCATTCTTCCCATTTTTGGCGAGATGTATTCAATACTTCCCATTTTTGGTCCGTTGTCTCGAGTTCTTCCCATGTCTCGCCCGATGTTTTCGCAATGAGTTCCACCTTAACCGTCATGATGACGCTTCTGAATTGACTTGGAATTTGCGTTGCAATTAAACGTAGCTCGGACAATAAATTTTCCAACTCATTGTTGTTGTACTCCAATGTCGGCGCAATTGCTTTTTGCAATGGCCAAAGGTTCTCTCAGTCGGCGATTAAAAAATTCGTCCATTCCTTCGATTGAAAATTCATTCACTCTGTTCACCAACACAATCAATGCTTGGTTGAGCTCAGGATTACCGCCTGAAACATTATAAAAAAAACTCTTTAGTGATATATTTATTCATTTTTATATTTGCTATTTAAAAAGTCGACCAACAATTTTCTTTAAAAATTCGAAAAGCATCTTAAATAAGTGTAGCCTCAATGGCCAAATCAAAAAACACTATTTATGCGTTCATTGGATGTTAACAATTTAAAACTAACCCAACGTGAGTTTATTGTGCCAATATGAAACGGCCATGACATATGACTGGCACGATTCCTTCCATTCTTTCAATTTCTGGCACGATTTTTTCCATTCATTCAAATTTGCCAATGTTCCGTTTTGAAGAAGTGAAGACAAAAGCATTACAAGCGTATAACGCAACATACGCATTGCAAAAACTTTCTTACTTTTTGTAAATAAAAAAAATATTTTATAAAAATAATTAAAAAGTTGTTAGGAAATAAAATTATATTAGATTAAAATGGTGAATAATAAAATTGATTTAAAATAATCTGATGACACTCCTGGGGTGTTTGTGTTTATATTGCCTTTAAAAAAAATTTAGTGGCTTTCTTTGCCACGGGGATTTAGTGACATTATTTGCAATAGTCAGTTGATTTTCGTCACAACCAATTGGTTCAAAAAAAAATTCTTTCGTCATAATGACATGATTCCAAAAAACTTGTGCTTTCTTTGCAACGGTAGATTTGAATGGCATAATTTAAAATTGTTCAGCTGCTTTAATGGACCCATTTCTTTCGTCATTTGGGGGTGAAGCTGATCACCGCACCGAAGATCGTTGGCCCGATTCCTGCCCGAGGGGTAACATTTTGTCTATCTCTAAACAAAACCGTAAAACGCGCCTTAAATGTTAAATTTCTAATTAAATTCTTTTCATATTTCCATATTTGCCATGAAAACCAGTTTATTCGACTTTTTTGTTTAATTTATAATGTTTTTCTATCAAATTTTCTTTTTGTGCTTATTAACATTGCTATTAATTTTAATTTCAACTAATTTAATAATTTAATTATAACATTTTTTGAATAAAAATTATTCGAGTATAATTTGCATGGTATTTCTCAAATAATCGCAAAAGAAATAAATAAAAAAATCTAGACATTCTTTATAATCATTAATAATTTTTTATCGATTAGCTAAAATCTTTTTACATAATGCCATTAATATTATATAAAATATATTTTTGTATACAAAAATTTATTTTTACATTCATTATGTTTTGACTAAACTAAAATATACATATATTAATAAAATTAAAATGCTGATTCCAACAATTACGGCATTTTTATTTGTCATCACTTTTTGGTGTGTCAAAAATGGAGCCACAAATTCGGCCAAGAACAAATGCCAAGAACATCGCATTTCCGAAATGAAACCATTGAATTATAGATCGGCTTCATCGACAAATTCAGACAATTTTTTAACGATAAACATTTCAGTCGTACCGGTGTGGCAAGAAAATTTTGGAAAGGTAATTTTTTGTATATTTTTTACGTTTATAGAGGAGGACTAAAAACCGAATATTGAGGACCGGTCGAGATTTGATCGAGAATTTCGAAAAAAAAATCAATCGAGATTACTGAAAAATCACGAAAAATCGCGAGAATCTCGAAAAATTTTGGTAAAATTTCATTGATTAAAATTTTGATCGAGAATCTCGCTCGGTCCGTGTTCTAGTTGAACTTTTACAATAATTTTATAATATTTTCAATGATTCTCAAACTTCCTCCGTTCGTTTGCTGGTACTGAAAGGTGGGCAGTAAAATGAACTGCTCCGTGTTGGGCAAATGAGTAAAAGGTAGGGTAGGACGGGACCGGGACTTTTGGAAAAACCGGGACCGGGACTAAATTTGGTCCCGGTCAAAAAAAACCGGGACTACTGGACAAAAACAAGAAAAAAAATCATTTTGTAAAAACCGGGACTTTTATAGTGGGATTTTAAAGGAATTTTGAAAAACCGGGACCAAAATTTCAGTACCAAAATTTGAAAAATTAAACATTTCAGTACTGGTCCCGGTCCCGTCCCACCCTAGTAAAAGGGTGCATGGGGAGGGCATTCAATCTTTACCGACCATTATTTTTTAAATATAAATATTATCACAAATTGGAAATGTCTGAGACTGTGCAAAATTTCTTCAATTTTGATTTGAATTGCACTTTTAATTTAAATGTTTTAAATTAGGGTTGAGCCCCGAACCCCGACTTTTTTTAGTCGTGGTTTTCGTCCCGACCCCGACTTTTTTGAATTTTTCGGGGTTGTGGCTGGGAAAAACCCCGAACCCGACTATGCCTCTGTACAATATTTAAATTCAATAGGTTTATATTGGATATACGGGCGCTGAACCAATTGAAAATTTGCCAATCGATGAATGTATTGCCATCAAAATTTATGAAAAATATTCTGACTATTATTATTATAATTACGTTAAAGTGATAAATGAAATAAAAAAAGATGAAATGGAAAATTATGAACACATAATCACAATGTTTGATCAGTGAGAGCAATTATTTAATTTTTTTTTTGATTTAAAGCAAAACTAATTTGAATTTTTTTTTATATGTATATATTATAGAACATTCGAAAATATTTTATTTACCTAATTTTAAATTTTTTTTTTGTTTAAAAACATTCAAATTTAATTAATTTATTCGTTTTTAATACATTTTATTTTTTTAAATAATTTCACAATTAATAGTTAATTTAATTTAGCGGACAAATTTCTAAAGACCTTGGAACTGTTGATGGCCAATTTCTGGCAATTTTTGAATTGGGTGTCCAAATTTTTGAGAAAGAATTATATTCAGGAAAAACCTTTAAAAACATGCCGAAGCCAACAATTTTGAATTTAATTAAGGAAATTATGAAGCCTTTAGAAGAATTGCACAAAGGTTTTTGTTAAGTTAATTTTACACAAAATTTGGTATCAAATTTTCCAAACATTTTACTTTAATAATTCAATTTTAATTTGAAAAATTAATTGGCATTATTTAAACATTAATTTTAATTTTTCTAAAATCTAAAAACATTTTTGGTTTCAGTTGCCATTCATTTGGATTTTAAGCCAGCGAATTTGCTGATTTTTTACAAAAAAAAAGCAACAAAAATTTGGAATTTTTTCGGTAAAGAAATTGGAGCGCAGTTTTAAGCTTATCGGCTTGGACGGGGCATTCTTTTTTAGGGGAAGACGCATTGGCAAAATAAATGACGGAGAAATTGAGAATCACAGTTTTTCCGTTTTGGCACGATATTCTGCGCCTGAATATTTGAATGACAAGGTAATCGATTGGAACATTTAAATTTGTGCCAAATTCAAAATTTATCAGAGGGATTCCTTTCAAAATTCTATAATTAACGCGTGTGTTGGCGTATAATTGATTAGGACAATTCGAATTTTCCTAGTAAAATTTGAAAATTTCAAATAATACGAGGGAGGAGTTAGTTATTATTTGAATATCTTCACAAAATTGAATTTTAGTAAAATTTGAATCCTCTTTTTTCAAAAAAAAGTATAATCAATAAAGAAAAACATTTCAAATTTTACTAGTAAGCTTTGATTTGCTGAGTTTAAAAATATTTTTATTTAAATAATACTAGGAAATTTGAATAATCTAATTCAAAATAATCTAAAAATAAATTAACAAAATTTATTGTTTAATAATTTCAAAGATTTCGACAAAATCGGACATTTGGTCCGCTGGCCTTGTGATTTATGAAATGTTGCTGGTCAATTATTCAAACGCAAAGCTAACGCTGGTTAGTCCACTTGAGAATATAATTTGTTACTATTTGTTACTATAAAATAATAAATATTTTAACAAAATTGTTGCCTAAAGATCATTAATAAAAATATGCGCCGATTAAATGGGGGGAAAAATGTTCGTTAATAATAGAAATATGCAAAATTGCTTTTTAAAATGTTAAAAGCGCTTTTTTTGGGAAATGTGAACCAAATTTACCGAAAAGGTTTAGGGTTCGGAATTTTTTAAGATTTTAAGTTACTGGTTCAAGAATTCGCTATAATACATTAGCAAATATTTGATCGGAATCTATGAAAAATCCTCTGGACCCCAGAAATCAGTGCATTTCTTTAAAAAACGTACAAATAGAACCCTGGTATTATGGTATTTGACAAAAAAATTTAGGGACGGGACGGATACATTTTTGATGGAGACAAATTTTTTGGGGTTTTATTGAACTTTATTTTTACGAAAGAGTTAAATTAATATATAAATATATGTAAAATCAAGTGATATGCTTCGAAAGAAGATGCTAAAAAGCTTTTTTTTTTTGGCATTTACACACTATCGCCAATTGTAAAATATCATTTAAATTTCGGTGCTTTTAACAATAAAATTGTACTTTTAGAACAACATTAAAAAAAACGTTGACAAAATTGCTGAATTATATCGCGGCTTCGCAATTACCAACAAAACCAGTGAAACCGGAAGCAGCAATTTAGTCGGCATTATGAGGTTATTTGTCATAGTTATAATTAACATTCTTAATGAATAAAAATCAATTTAATTTAGGATAATTAATTGCAATTTTTTAATCCAAAACAATTTTTAATTATGCACATAATTAAGAGACAGTGCCGAATTGCTCGAAATTGGCTCACAGAGCTGGTGGTTGCGTTATGGCGAAGTGATTTATAACATTTTGAATGTTCAGCTCAATGCGCCCGAAATTGCCTTCCTTCTAACGGTAAAAAAAGATTTAAAAATTTTAATACCTATTACAAAATATTTATTTTGAATTTTAAAGAATAAAAATTTGACCAAAATTAAAATGGTTCGTTTGTTTGCCAAGAGGGCACTTCTTGGCGAATTAATCTAGTTGATTCAATTCAGAATATGCTAAACAATGATCCGACAAAGCGACTGAGTGCACGCGAAATTCTAGAATTTTTGGACGGGCAATGTGTGCCAAAAATAGAAAATGCCAACGAAATTCCGCTCTTTGGCACTACCGATGTGCCTTTATTGATCAACACGCTGAATGCCGAAATCAAATGGTTCAAAATGTTTTATGAATATTGAAGATCTGTACCCGATGTTGACTCGCACTCGATCGATGCTGCCGAAAGTGAAGGAAGGACAGAAAATGCTTCTCAAAATGTTAGCCAAACGGAAACAAATTTGTGGACAATAAACTGCAACAAAAATTGGACACATTTTGACCAATTTTTTTTGGCATTTTCGGTTTAAAATATGGCGGATTTTTAAATGGTTTTTCTCTAAAGCAAACAAACCAAACCAAAACAAATTCACAATTTACATTTTTATTTGTATTTGTATGTTAAATGGTACAATGCTGGAAATAAAATGGGTAAATTTGCAAAATAAAAAAACAAAGCACATTTTTGTGTGGTGTTTAAAATTCAAAACGAACATAAATTCGGGACAAGGATATACGGTAATTGTTGGGCGGGGGGCATACTGTAATGAGTTTTGATACTGTGTGAAAATGGGCCGAAAAGCCTGGGAATGATTGAAAATGAAGAGCAGAATCAAGCCATAATCTAACGAAAATCAAAAAAAATAGAGATTTAGAAGAACAAACGCACACACTAAATAGTTAAAAATTATTGTCAAGAACTGCTCGGACTTGAAAATTTGTAACAAAAAAAAATTTCGTCTTCTTAGCCTTTGATACAATAATTAATGATCAATGAATGATGATCAGACAATTGTTAACTAACTACTCTGATCACACATTTGTTGAGGAGATTTTGTTTTGATCATCATCACCAAGTCGCGCGGCGCCAATCTCTCCCCCCCGTTCAGGGCAGGCAATCAACTCATTCCGCAATCGACGGAATTTGCAATGTTAGTGCCGTGCCGCTATCGCCAACGCCGCTTGTCGTCGTCGTGGTCGGCGCGCACGTGTTCCGGCGTGAGCTCCACCGCGTGCCGCGCGGCGAGACACTGCGCAGTTTTCGGCGACAACGACGGACTCCGACTGCAGCGGCCGCCGCCACCGCTGCCGGACAACGATTTGGCCGAGCCCTCCCGGGCACTGGCGACCCTGCAAAATGAAATTAAAAATAAAATAAATAAATCCATTTTTTACTTTCGTTTTTTATTTGGCAATTGGTATTTTTATGTTATAGATTAAATGTTAACAATCTTTTTACTTTATTAATTTATTAATTTTTTTTAATTTAGTCCGTTTTTAACTTCTTTTTTTTTATAACAATTTAATAAAAAGTTACCAAAATTTAAGAAAAACTGTCTTTTTAAATGTTGTCATGACTCTTTGCTTATTTAATAATTCAAGTTTGGTTATAAAATTTTTATATTTATAATTCAACTTATTTACCTTAACAAGCCCTTGTAGTGGTGCTGTTGCTGCTCTCCGCCAGCATTATTATCGTTGTTGTTGTTGTTGAGCAACTCCAGGTACTGCTCCGATTTCAGGAACCGTGGGTACGAGTCCTTGGCCATCAGCTGCTCAATTTTGTGCTGTGCCATTGTAAACATTTCTGTCCTCAGCGGCACCACCTCCAACGCCGCCTGAGTGGCAAGCCGAGTTTGGCTGTCCAAATTGACCTGAAATTGTTTTTAATTTACAGAAAATAATAATAATAATAATTTTTTTCGGAAATAAAAACTAAGTCATAAGTAAAAATTGACTAAAAAAAATTAAAAAAACCTTATTAAGCCTTTCACAATAAGATTAGAAAAATATTACCTAATTTATTGAACTAATAAATCCAAAAATAAAAATCACAAAAATAAATCATTTTTTAAGACTCCAAAACTGAAAATAAAAAACCATAAAGTCTGAACTTTGTTGCTTTTCAAATTATTATTTTTTGCCTTTTATAATCGGTTGAGTGAAAAGGTTTCCTCGAAAAAAGAAAAATTAATTTTTCAATAACATTTCAAATGCGTGGGCAAAATGAATGGCAAAATAACAAATGTTTTTGTGGCATTTTCAATGTAAAACAATATTTTGAATGGAGAGAAAGAAGCCCGCCAAACAAACTGTTTGTTGCGTGTAGTATTTTTGAAATGACACAGAATGCCAAAATGACTCATAATTTACGGCATTTGAACTTTTTGGGGATTATTTCGTGCGTTAATTTTGAAATGTTAAACAGAAAAATGAAAAAATAAAGTTAAATTTTTTTAAATATAAATTTTAAACAATTAATTAATGTGAATAACATAATTGTATTTTTTTAAATAACTGAATTTGCAAATTACAAAAATAGGCATTTAAAATAGTGAAATTAATTTTGATGAGTAAACAGTAATGTTCGACTTAATTCAGCTTTACAAATTTTAAGCATTTACAATAAAAAAAAAATTGTTGTTTGAAATTTTTTTGAAATTTACCTCTTTTGGCGCCAATTCGCGGACAAAATTGTCGAAAATTTGGTTGGCCTTCTGCGCAGTGGACTTTTTGCCCGTCTTCATGCGTTTGAACTCCTCACATTCCAGCCAAAACTCCAAATTCTCCTCGCTGAACTCGGACTGGAGGAACTCGCGAAACAGCAAACAACCGTCTGAAAAATTTAGTTGGAAAAATTTTTTTTTTCGTATTTTTTCCATTTTTACATTTGTGCGCGAGAAGGGCCTCAAATGATTCTTGCCAGAGGCGACAATCTTCACGCGATGGGCACAGCACGGAGGCAGACATGCTGAAGTCCAGTTTGCTGCGCAGAAAGTGCAACGTTTTGGAGAGGGGGCCTCTGCAAAAAAAAAATAATTGTTGTTTAGGGATTTTTCAATATTTTTTTTGAGGGGAGAAGGCCCGCCTGGTTTTTGAAGCCTTAGAATTTCCAGAAAAAAAATTTTTCGAAAAATAGAACCCCGCAATTTGCCCCACCCTCCCTTCCACTCACAGTGCCGTCTTTCGCTGCAGCTTGTCCATGCCGCCGCCGGCGCCGCTGCCCGCAGTTGAGACAGAGTTGCGCTTGTCCAATCGCATGCCATGCTGCTTGTTGTCCGTCGTCAAGTTGTTGTGTTGCACAGAGCCGCTGCGCAACGTGCCCGGAGGCGAAAAGGTGAAGGAGGCCACGCGCCGGACAGTGTCCGTCGCCGCCAGCGCTGTCCTCAGCCGACCGGCGCGCCCATCTGCTGACGGTGCCGCTTTTGTACTACGCTTTGGTGACTGTTGCTGCTGCTGCTGTTGTTGCTGGTACTGGTCGATCAGCTCGCAGGACGATGGTGGTGGTGCTGATGGCCCACTTTTTTGGGGTGAACAGCCGCCACGATGCATTCGCATCGGCGAAAAGTAGTGGTGTTGAAGGGAACTCTGAGTTTTCAAAAAAAAATGTTTGTTTTGATTAAAATTGCAAAAATTTAAACGCGCTCCTCACCTTTCTGGGCTGCTGCTGTTGATCGTCGTCATGGCCATTGAAGTTGGTTGCCAACTCGACCACAACCGCTGGTGATGATGAGGCGGATTCGTCTGATGAACAGCTTCCGTCCGCCGTGCCGCCACCAACTTCGGCACATCCGCTGCTGAAACTGTTTGCCAATGTTGCAACGGCCGTCTGTTCGACCATTTCGCCGCCCGCTGACGACGTGAATCCGCTGGAGGTGAAGTCGGAGGTGGTCGTGTCTGCTGAGAAGTTAAAAAAAGGTTTAGATTAAATTTTAATGCTTTGTGTTGGACTTTTTTTTTGGCAAAACGCCCAGTTCTAATAATAAGATCATCATTTGGGATCAACAAAATGACATTGATTAGGTCAAGGATTATAATAATTAGACCAGAGATTACAACCTGATCAGTCAGTGGTGACTGATCAGTTCCGATATATGAAAAACTGACATTCACCAGAATGATCTGATTATAATTTTGACCATTCATTAGAAGGTAGATCAGATCAGGGAGTTAAAAGTCTAGATCAAAGATTACAACCTGATCAGTGTGATCAGTTCCAATATTTGGAAAATGGGACATTCAACAAAATGATCTGATTAGAATTTTAACCATTCATTAGAGGGTAGATCAGATCAGGAAGCAGAAGTCTAGATCAAAGATTGATCAGTTCCAAAATTTTGAAAGATTCAAACATTGGTTAATTAAAAATGAAAGAGATGCATTTTTTTAAATAGAAATTTTCTTGCATTTTCCAAATAAAAAAAAAGTTAAACCCATAAAATTGTGAAGAAAAAAACGGAGAATAAGACAATAGCAAATGTCAAAATTAGAAAGACTTTTCAAAAAAGTGTCCCATTTTAGAGGAATATTTATGGGACGGGGGGGGGGGGGAAAAGAAAGGCTAAATGTTGCGACAATCCATTTAAAGAGAAAAAAAGGTGAGGAAATGGAATGATTGGCCTATCATATGAATGAGGAAGGCTTTCTGCTGGACGGGAGGAGGCTTTTCGCATAAGATAAAAATCAAAAATGTCTAAAAATAGGAAACTCATTCTGTAATCTGGGAAATAAATTTTTTTGAAAATATCGTAAAATTTTAAACCATTAAGAAACAAAAATAAATTATTCCATAATTTGTAAAAAAAAGCCCCCCAAGGGGTAATCTCCTATTAGTTAAATAAAGCATATGCAAACAAATCCAAATCCAAATTGAAAAATGAAAAGCAAAAGCCAATCATTTTAAAATTTATGTTTATTATAATGCTTAAAAAATGCTTAAAGACCCACTTGTGTTCACGGATGGCGGTGGCACGGCCGGTGGCGCTCCCGATGTCAGCAGCACGTCTGCAGTTGGTGCTGCAGCGCGCGTCCGCTTGCAGTCAACGGCTGAGTGCGCGCCGCTGGACGACGAGTTGGACGTGGTGTAGTGGGAAGTGTCGGCACCCGACTCGGCTGAGGCACCACCGCCGCCGGCAGCGCATGATGGCATCGCCGCAGGTGCCAACACCGTCAACGACGATGGTTGTTGAGACGGCAGCTGCTTCGCGTGACTTTTGGTGCCGGTTGAGGACGACGTGCACAGCTGCTGGTGATGGTGACGGTGGTGGTGTTGTACGGTAGCATAATTTGGCGGCGCCGTGCCCAGGCCGAACCGGGCGGCCGAGCTCCATTCAGGTTCGCTCATCATCTATTTAAATGAATTTGATATTAACTAAAACCAATGGGATGATATTGTAATTGTGGTTACTGTAGCGAGACTGTTTTGCAATACGGAGGGGAGGGGTACTGTATTTTCAAAAGAAATTATTTGTCCTACTGTTATAATTTGTGGTTCCAGCAGACCAGGAGAATAAAACGAAGGTGTCCCGTAAGTGATCTCTGTACCGTAATAAAAACACTCAAAAAAGTACAAAAAAAAAGAAAATCCAAAAAGTATTTAAATAAAACAGGTTAATAAAAATGGTATTGGATACCCACACAAAACATCAATATTTTATAAGTGTTGAAAAGAAATTTGAGGTTTTGTACACTAAAGGCGAGAGAATCACCTGCAGCACTTTTCACTAATGAATATTTGCCCCCCCCCCCCAAGGGGCGGGATTTTCGTGCCTCGAGACAAGCGGCTTAGACAAATATCGTACATCACATTTGTCAAAGCTCATTATGAACAAATGGCTTAAGATCAAAACAAATTTTAAATTAATTAAAAAAGTCTGGAAAAAAACCCCTTCAACAAAATCGGCACTTTAAAATTTGTTAAATTTCGAAAATTTGACTGAAAGTTATTGAAACTTGTAAGTACCTAAATAAAAAAGTAGGAAAAATAAGAAAACAACGATTTAAAAACCCCGGAATTTATGTAAGTAAAGCCCGGACTTAAGGCCCGATCAAGATTTCGATCGAAAAACCCTCAAAAAATCTCGATCAGGTCCGGGCTCTAATTGTAACAATTTTCTCCTAAAGCTTAAAAAATAAATAAAAATTGAGCATTAAAACAAAGCACTCAAAAATGGATGAATATGTTTAAAATAAATTTTCCCAATTTGTAAATTTAATTTGTTTGTTTCATTTCGTCGTATTCCTTCATTCACACAACCATTCCATTTTGCTTTGCACCCCACGGATTATATTTTTGTGTGCCCCCAAATGCAATTCACATTCACCACAAAATGTGTGAATCATGGCACGCCTACTCAAAATCATCAACTGCTGACACCCCCAAACAAACACACACACACACAATAATCGCAATTAGAAAATGGGGGAACCAAAATTTTATGGCCCGCCCGACCACAAAAATTGGAGGTCCACCAGATAATAAATACAATAATTAGCAAAATTTGCTGATGAAAATGAATTGAATGAATGAAGGAACAAAACGGACGAAGAATCTTTGCCCGTTTTGCTGAGACCATCAAAAATTTGGGACCCCAATTTTTTTTTTTTGCTATTGTGGGGTACACAACAACTTTTGCAGGGCGTAACATAAAAAAATTTCGTTAAAAAAGCATACAATCTGAGAGGTTTTTAGGCTTGTAGGAAAACTTTTCAGAAAAGTTTAGTTAAAAAAGCATAATATCTGAGAGGGTTTTTAGGCTTGTAGGAAAACTTTTCAGAAAAGTTTAGTTAAAAAAAGCATAATATCTGAGAGGGTTTTTAGGCTTGTAAAGAAAACTTTTCAAAAAAGTTTAGTTAAAAGCGTCAAGAAGCTTAATCGCGACTTGAAGGAATTCACTGTCTCCGGGGATTACAAATTTAAAAAATCTTTAATTTATAAAGTGAAAAACCCCCCGATTTTTTGCATCAAAAATAGTCCAATCTTTGGCCTTATCACAAGATTTTGTTGGCCTTATCCGAATGGGTAGCATTACGGAGGGGGGGGGGATTATTGGCACGAGGGCATTTCGCCATAATGTTCATGCGATTTAATGCGGGGACTTTTACGTCAAAGATTGGAGCAAAAAATTGGCATTTTGTATTTGTGGCAAAATGTGTCTACGAAAAGCGCATGTATTGGGCGTTAGTATAAAATTAAAATAAAAGAAAGAATTGTTTAAATTAAATAAGCTTCTAATGCAAATTAAAATGGGAAAATTAATTTTTGAAGAATAAAACTTGGCCGCTCAAATCAAACAAAAAATGATGACGCAACAGAATGCCATTGCTAGTCCCCCCGGAATTTCTCAAATTGGCACCAAAGATGGGAAATGAGGAGGGGAGGTGTCTTCGATGGTGGGCGGAAAGAGCAATCTGTGATTTTTTTTTTGGCATTTTCCATTAGCTGTAAACTTTCCCAACCCCTCGGGTTAGAAATTCAATCTGTGTCCATGAAACCCCCGAGGGATTTTAACCCCTCGGGGGACGACGCGGTGAAAAGGCGGAAAAAATTGCTAAAATGTTCAGCCCTGGGGCTAAAATGGCAATTTCCGGCCTTTGGGGATAACAATTTGCTACTAGAAATGGGGAAACACAGCAATTTTCATATTTAAGAAACCGGGACGGACGGACAAAATAAAAATTTGAAATTTTGCCGGGATCATACATAACATATAAAGAGAATTGCAGTCCCAAAACCGGACATCTCAGTCTCAATTCCGTTATTATTAAATGAGAAAACTAACAAACTTTCAATTTTCCAAAATTAACTATGTTATATTATAAACATAGTATACATATTTCGTAGTAAAACTGTGCCATTTTTTGCGGTTTAGCGGTGCCATCTTTTTTTTTTGTTTGACAGAAAAAAAGTGATGTGAATAGAAAAAGAAAAAAATTAGCTCTCGCTTGACCGAAGATTGGAAACCAATTTAGCAATTTTTTTGACACAAATGTCAACAAAATTTAGGAATGATTTTCCGCCAGAAAATGTTCCCTTTTTTTTATAATGTCCAAATGAAGACACCAAAGATTGAAAAATTCCCAAATTGCTTTATGAAAAGCAAATTGTTGGGGACATTAAAGCAGAAAAAGCTAAATTAAAAGCATTTTAGGTACCTATTTTAGTTGAATTTTGAAACAGGAATTATTGGGCGGCAAAGTTACAGACAGTAGCGCATAAATATTTTCAAAATTTGCCCACTTAAAATGTCGTCGGAGGAGATTTTTGCGGCGATAACATTTTGATGTTGACACTTTTAATTAATTAACTCTCTAAATCCTTAATTTTAGAAGAATTTCAATTTCAAACAAAAAACGGTGGTAGAAATATTTACAAAAAAATAAAAATATTATAAAAAGTTTGAACCCCCCCCCCCCCCCCACCCGCATCCGGTCCGAAGGTCGAATTGTCCGAAGGTCGAAAGTGTTGTAACTTTCTTCAACCTAAACCGATTAGGTCGAACATAATACCAAATGAAAGCTTGCGATGAGTTAGAGTTATCATTAGGTTGAAGCTAAGTGATTGGATTCTGCTTAAAAAAGTTATGGCCAAAAAAGTGGAAAAACTCAAAAAATGGCCATTTTTGGAGGTTTTCTGGCCATAACTTTTTTCATAATTATCAGATCGCTTAGTTTTTGCTTATTAATTGCTTCTCCTCATCGAGAGCTTTCATTTGGTATAATGTTCGACCTAATTGGTTTAGATTGTAGAATATTTCCTAGTCGGGCGCCCGCCCGGCCCGGCGCCCGCCCGTTGCCCGCCCGACCCGGGCGCCCGTCCGAACCCTATCACCCAATTCCTCACCATTCACTATAACTTTTTGCAAACTTAACGGAAACAGAACAATTTGTCTGTGGCACTTTTCATCAAGCAAATGACAAGTGATTTAAGTCTAAAGTAACACCTATTAAATTCAAGAAAAAATGAACATTAGGAAAATCGAGAGCAATCCAAAAAAGTGGCATTAATTAGTCTTATGAAGAAGTAAAAAAAAATCAGGATTGTGTTATTTTAGGAACACAAAAAATGTTGTCCTCAACCTAAAACCTTTTAGGCTCTGCTCGATGGCACATGTTTCCGGTCCCCCCCCCCCCCCCCTCCCCCCTCTTCTGTTCCTAAAACAATGGCATTTTTATGCCTTCCGGCAATTTTTCTCGGAGGGGCAAAGGCACTCCGTTGAAAGGCCACGAGCCGTACCCAACATGGAAACAATCAGAAATTTTGCCGCCACCCTCCCCCCCCCCACCCCTATGCCCAATTTTTATGGGGGCACAAATTTATCAACGAACTTTGAACCCTTTCATTAGAGACATAAAAAATATTTTTAAGAAATTAAAAGAGTTGATAATTTTATTATATTTTTATAAACTAAATGTTACTTGAATTTATTTAATTTTTAAAAGAAATGAAAATAATAAAAATGGGCAATTTTTTTGAAATTTTCGTATTTTCCGCGCCCCAAATTGGTCGCGAGACAAGCATTTAAAATGATTGTAGCGTCAAGCATCATTGTTTGTGCAACTAACTAAAAACAAATAATCACCAAAACGACCGAATGTCGTTTTGATGGCATTTTACGAAAATTTGAAACTCAATTTAGTGCACCCAAGTCAAAGTGCCAAAAGCGGCGAACAATTTGAATAATTTGTCGTTATGCCCTAAAATTCAAATTTAGGTGACGTAAGCAACGACACCAAATTTTTATTTTATTTTTGAAAATTAAAACTTATTTAAAAAATCTGATGCATTAAATAAGGGCTAAACATAAAAATAAAGTCCTTAAACGTCTTAACAATTTTATATTTAAAAATTATTAAAAGTAAAAAAAAATAAAATGTTTGTTTAACGAAAATGAAAAGAATTAATTTAATTACATATTCGGGAACGCAAAAAAACAAAAAATTGGCGCCAAATAAAATTGTACATAAATTAGCGATGAAAAGAATTAATTAGTGTTCAAAAAGTTGTCAGCAGGTGTCCGTCCGTCCCTGTCAACACATTTTCATTAGTGCTTTTAAAAAATGGCATTTATTATCACCAAATAAACCATTAAAAATCAAGGAAATAAAATGTTAAAAAACGCGAATTCTTTCTATTTTTAGCATCAAAAATCAAAACAAAAAATGCCATCAAAAATAAATTCACTAAATTTATTACATCCAAAAATTCTAAATTTGGTGACGCATTGGGGAGGGGGCGGGTTGGGCGCCAAATGACGACGACGGCCATTCGAGAAGAGATTTTGGGGGGTGGGCTTATTTGTTAGCAAAAATATATTTGATGGGTTGTTAAAAATTGAAGGGATGCTCTCGATCGATGCTTGTCTCAAATGGGGCCATAACATTTGAAAAAGTTGAGAAAATCAGGCCTAAAATTCAAAAAAAGTACGAAAAAATCGACAAAAATTGTCCATAATAACAATTTTTTTTGTCCTTAATGGCTAAAAATAGTTCAAAAACGAAAACAATAAATTTAATGTATTGCTTCCAGAAAAGCCAATGAAAGAAAGCGTAACAAAGCTTGAACTAAAAATCGGATTCAAAAAAAATAAAAACATTTTGACCCCTGAGAGGAAAAAATGTTGTAAGAAAATCGCTGACGGCAAAAATAATCAATAATCGTCGGGCATTAATTAATAAAGAAAATTAAACAATTTGTAAACATTAAAAATTGCTTTTAAAAAATATTTTGGTGTCCGTCCACCAAAAAATGAAAACACACACAGACGAACAAACAAAAAAAAAATGGATTTTTCATAAATTTTAATTTTATAACCCTCCGACAACAGCAAACTTATGTTTCCTGTTTTTTATACATATTAGCCCTGATATATGCGAGAAGAAGAACAATAGAGAAGCATTATTATTTAACCACAATTTAAGGACCAAAAATTCCGGGGAAAAATTGCAAAAAACAAAAAATGTTTTCACATTTTTGAACAAAAGATATTCAGATAAATTAGTCGGTATAAAATTTAAGTTGTCCAATTGCGTTTTTACAATCTTGAGGACTAAATGTTCTAATTTGGTGAGAGGATTATATGCTGACGCCATTTGTAAATTCACTAAAGCGCTTAAAAAACAAAATGCCAGAAAATCGCTTATGAAAGGGCAAAATTTCGAATTAAAAAAGTCGGACGAAAAAGAATTACAGTCGAGAAATGTGTCGGATTTTCATTAGCTTATGCGCCAAGATTTGTTTAAGCTCACGAACAATCTCTTTCAACCAACCCCCCGAGGGGAAATTTGACGCCATAATTTTCATTCTCAGAAAAGTGCCAAAACAATTTGGCCCATTGTCACGCATTTAGGCCACAAATATTAATTTACTTCCTTGGGACACAAACCACAACAAAAAGAAAAGCCCAACCACGAACACATTTGCTAAGCTTACTTAAATTGGAGCGGGGGATCGGGATTTTAAAATTTTAGGAAAACTCGGGATCGAGATTGGTAGGACGGGTTTTAGACGGAGAAAAAAATGATTTGAATTCCGGCCAAAAAAAAGACGAAAAAAACACCGGGATCATTTAAAATAAAAAAATATATTTTTGAAAACAAAATGCCAAATGGTTCAAAAAGCGGTGTTTAAATATGCATAATTTAATGCAAAAAGCGCATTTATATGTATAATTTTCAATCAATAAAATTTGTTAGGTTTATTAACGAATCTTTTGTGGCAAATTTAAGTAAAAAACAAAATGCCAAAAGTGCGTTTCAAAAAAAAATTCGTTTAAATTATACAATATTTTTGTCGTCTGCTCCGCCCCCGCGGGGCCCCATCCTTTAATTTCCGTCCAACAGACATCCCCACCCCCAGGGGAAAAAAGAACAAACAACAAAAAAGTTCGTTTAAATTATGCATATTTTCGTTGTCGTCTGTGCCCCCCGGGGGAATGCATCATTTAATTTCCGTCCAATTGACATACCCCGAGGGGAAAAGGGACAAACAAAAACACAACTATTTATAGGGGTGCCATTGGGACATAATGAATGGCAAGTTTTGACGTGCCAAAAATGGACAGAAAATTCCATTACATTTAAATGAGGGGAGTAAAAGGGGAGGGGGGGCAAAAAATGTTTTTGGGAAATTAGAAAAGTTAAAATTTAAATTAAAATTTCAAAAAGCATTCTTCAAAATTAAAGAAATGAAACAAATTCAAAAATAACAAATTGAAATAAATTAAAACGCATGGACTAATTAAAAAAAAAAATGTTAAACTATCTTTTTAAACCCATTATTAAATATACCCCCAAAGCCAATTATTTTTACGTAAAATCACACCACCAAAAAAAAATTGTGCCAAAAAAGGCTAAACGCACGCCCACTCACCCTGAAAGGTGATCCCATGGACGAAGTGGTTGTTGACATAGTGGTCGAGCAGCCTCCAATGTCGTCATAGTATTTTCTGATTGAAATCTGAACAAATAATATTGAGGGGGTGGGTAGAGGAATATTGGCAATTTTAATTAGGCAATTTATTATAATGATTTACGCAACGACCCGACCGACCCGTTGAATAATTTTGACAACTTTTTTATCGCGTAGCATCAAGCGCCCCGGGGGGAAGAGGCAAATTCAAAAAATGTTAATTTAAATTTTATTCCCGGAAAAAAGTTCAAAAGACGTTGCTTTATAGCCATGTCTAAACTATTTGTTCCAACTCTAAAATGAGGAGGCTTCTTCAAATTATAATCCTTCAATAAGCTCAGCATCAAATTTTTCTTGAAATTTTGACAAAAATAAAATGCTTTTAACCAAAAAATCTGGAGGGAATTTAAATTCTTAAATCCAATTTCAAATAACTAAAACACCTAAAAATATATACAAATTGTAAATTTATTGAAAACATTTTCCATTTATTTCACTCTCTCACTTTGTCCTGCGCAAATTTTGTGGTCAACGCCTTTTTGTCGGGCAACAGGAAGAAGCCGCCCTCGTACAACTTCACGCTCACGTCACCCATCGGAAGATGCGATTGGTGATCATCGTAGTGGAAGAAGCGTTGCTGACTGGATGTGGTGTGCTTAAAATGACCGGACTATTTAGAGAAATCGCCAGTGTCGATTTCTCAAAAATTTGGAAATTTTCAGTGAAAATGACAATTTTCTTAACAAATATCGTTAAATTCTTCAAAAAAAAAAATTTCGGCGGCGCCTATTGGCGCCACTGACCCCTACCATTCCAAAAAAGCTTCAAAATCTCACAATTTTTTTGTCAGATAAAACACAAAAATTTGCCATTAAATTCATATATTTACACGCTAAAAAATATTCCTGCTTTTTGCATAGGTTGATCCTAATTTTTGGGGTTTGCCGATGGTCACCCTCTCCAAGAGTCGAGACTCGAGTCTTGGACATCGAGCCTTGAGTCTCGGCAAGTCCAAGTATACGATTGTTTTGAGTAAACAAAACCTACCAAATGTGCCATTTTGATCATTTTGACCAACGAAAAGCTCATTCCACCAAGCAGTTCAGGCCTTAATTTGCATTAGTCAGAATCAAATCAGAATTAAGATTATTTATAGAACATTTTAAGTAGAGATCGGACCAATCTAGATTCTCGATCAAAATCTCGATCGACGAATTTTTACCGAGATTTATCGAGATTGAGATTTTTCAGTGATCTCGAACGAATCTCGATTTTTTTTCGAGATTTTTCGAGATACGAGTTTTATCGAGATTCTCGATCGAAATTTCGGTCGGTCCTCAAGTCCGATCTCTAATTTTAAGCCTGATTCCGATTTAAACAAAAATGTTTACGTTTTTTCCTCCCCGCTATGCTGCACGAACACGCTGATGCCGAGCTTGTCACCATGCTCCAGATGCGTTCTGCTGATTCGAAAAGTGAACTCCTCGTAAAACTCGGGCTGGTTGTTCTGCGACACTGGATACGTGACGCGGGAGCAGAAGCGCCGCTGTTGATGATGCGCCGCCGCATATTTGTCACGTCGTCGACTGGAAATGCTCCGGCGAATTTCCACCTTTAAATGGCGTCCGAGCATATTTAATATTTAAAAAAACGTAATGCCAACAAAATGATATTAATGCCAATTTAAATTCATTTTTGAATTTTGCGGGGCCCACCTTGACAAACGAAGAGATGGGCAAACTCTTCAGGAAATAGGCGCCATTCCGCACTTGGACCTTCAGAACCGAGTCGCCGGTGACGCAAAGTTGCAGAAACAAAATGCCTATTATGGCCAAACATATCAAATTTCGATTAAAAAGGTCCATCCGTATTAGAATTGCTTTTTTGTTGTTGCAAGTGAAAATCTTAAAAAATATGCCAAAACAAAAAAATTCGCACCACGAATGCCCTTCGCCTTAGCCATCACTGATGGCAAATTGAATTGTTCAGGCCGGACAGGCTTGTTGAACTCGTCGGTGGACGAAATGCCACAACACATCGCGGTGTACTGCGGGTCGAACAGACTTCGAGGCGGCTCCAACGGCGCAATTGGAGGCTAAAAATTAATTTTAAAAAAGTAAATAATATTTATTAAAAACATTTTAATAAAATTCAATTAGAAAATAAATTAAAATAAGGTTAAAATTAATTAACTAAAATTTGGTCGATTTTTGAAAATTAATAACACAAACTTGTGCGAAATGTTTAAAAACATTTAATAAGAGTAAATAATATTTATTAAAAACATTAAATTAGAAAATAAATTAAATAATGTTAAAAATTAATTAAATAAATTAAGTCAATTTTTAAAAATCAATAAAAAAAAACTTGTGCAAAATAGTTTAAAATTATTAGAAAATCATTTAAAAAATATAATTAAATGCTTACAAATCCTTTTAAATTCAAAATTTCTACCAATTTTGTCGCGTAACGCGGGTTGGTTTTCGGAAGCGTTGCATGAAAATTGGTCAATGTCGACGTTTGCAGTGGTCGCCACTCCTTGCTGAGCTGCAACGGCCTCGGCAGCGGTGGAATGTCCAAATCATCGCGCACATCCGCAGGCCTCGGCAAAACCGGTGAAATTTCCTGAAATTCAATCAATAATTGGGGTGATTTATTTCATTTTCAAATAGTGATCTGATCTGAGGCTTCATGTCTTCTCTAGGGACCGAATTTTTAGTCACTAAAAACTTCAAAAATAGTCAGTCATAAATGTAATCCCTTAAAAGGCCAAAATAGTCACTAAAAAAGAGCCAAAATAGTCACTAAAAAGTGCCAAAATTAGGGGTATAAACTGACAACTTTTTTTTCGCGATATTTATTAATCTAGGTAAATTCATTTTTGACAACAATTTCAAATCAAAAACAATTCAGTCAAAAAATTTTAAAATATGGACAATTTTAAAAAACCATTTGTTGGCGAGCAAAATTTTTAGTCTCAACAAAAGTCCATTTTTATGGGTACATTTTTCTGAAAATTTGAAAAAAGTCGGTCGTTAGGGGTGCATTTTTCGGTTTTATTGCATTTTCTTAAGGAATTTTCCGAAAAAGCCCAAAACGCACCTCGATCATCTCCAACGCGGGCGGCATTGCGCGCCGTTGTGGCGTCCGCGGCGCGGACTGCGTGCCACCGCGCGACGGTGGTGGTGGTGGTGGTGACCACGCGTCGTTGTTGTTGTTGTTCATTCGGCGGGCGTGCTGTCTGCCGTGCCGATGCGACGGCGGACGTTCCGTCAGTTCTGCGTCACTTTTGGCACAGTCAGTCCAGAATCAACAGCAGCCGCAAAAAAGTCGGCACGTTTGTGCCGAAAGCGTCGGCTTGATGCCAATTTTTTGGGCAATTGCACAGCTCTGAGGCTGGTAGATCATCTGATCGAGGTCAGACGAGTCGTCCTGGATTGATTGTCGACACGGACGGGAACTTGATGGCCAGACGGCTTAAATGGAAAATCAAAAATAAACAAATCAACAAGAAATTTTTGGTTTGGGCATACAAAATTTACTGTCAAAACAAAATGCCAGAAACCAAACTAAATAAATTTGGTAACAATCGAAAGCTCTATACTGTTTAGAAGCTATTATCTAGCAGGAACTAAACTATCATATATAAAAAGTTATGGTGTGAAAAGAGCGAAAAACTAAGTAGTTTTATTTTGGTAATTTTCGATTATAACTTTTTTGAAAGGGTCTAATCACATCGTTGATTTGAACACAAAATCTACCCAACAAAAGCTTTTGATTGGTACCAAATTTGTTTAGGTTGGTTGGTTGATTCCAAGAAAGAGTTTTTAATTCAATTTTAAAAAACATTTAAAAATGGTTAAGAGAAAAGTTTTTAATTAAATTTTAAAAAACATTTAAAAATGGTTAATTTTGCCGCGGCACCACTGAAATGTGGGGGGGGGGGGGGGGGGGGGGGAGGGCACGCAGCACAGCAAAATTGTGCACTGGCCGCCCCGGTAAAATGCCCGAATTTTCCCCAACCACACACTTAAACAAAGGCACAACACACACACAAAAAGTGTGCCGAACTCTGTGCCCTCTCTGCCACAGGAAATGCGATAAAAAGAAAAATAATGCCATAAAATGCTCGTGGCAAAAATATTATGGCGGCGCGTCGTCGGCGGCGGCATGTTCTTTATATTACAACGAAAACTCTGCTGGCTCCTCACATAAAAATCCAACTCAGCGCCAAAATTGCGGACAACAACAAAAAAACATTTCGTTGCAATAAAAATGGATGGGCAAAAAAGTGTCCGTGCCCACTTTTTGCCCACTTTTTTGTGCCCCACAGCAATATTCCATTCATTCAACACAATTTGGGGGGGGGGGGGACTGATTGATAAACTGCGAGGGGCGGGCGGCCGGGTGGGTGGGCGGCAAAAATGATAAGGATCAGTGCCGGAACCGCACCGCTCGCTTCTTTTTTTTTGCCGATGGGTAAATGTCATAAAACTTGTTTTGGTGAAAATGGTGTCCAATTCTTCTTGTCTGATTGGGCATGGACAGAGGAGATCTTGTCGTGTGGATTATTGTATAAGTTTCATAAAGAATAAACAAACCCCCAAAAAAATGGAAATTTTAAATATTCAAAGAATTGAGAAGGGGCTCTACAGATTGTACATATAATCCCTAAAAAATGTAACACTTAAATTTCGTGTTTCGAAAATTTAAGAGAAACCTTATACAAATTATTTTGTAAAAAATGTTTGGAAGTCCGGAAATTTTGAATACGAATTTCGAAAAAGCTGTGGGATTGTCAAAATTTAGCTTTTTAAAATTTATACAAGCAGGACAATGTCGTGCCGGAAACAGTACACTTTGCATTGTTGGAGGGGGGGGGGGGGGGGGGGAGATTTAAATACAAAATTGACATGCCAAAATCAAAAACCAGATTCCATATCCGAATCCGGCACATAAAATAAACAAAAATTTGGAATTTTAAAGGCTTTGTGAACAAACTTAAATGTCTCAATTTTTTGATTATCAGCCCATATCCGATATACCTATTTTAATCCAAACAATGAAATAAAAATTCCCATATCAATCAAAATTGTTTGATTGTTCTCAGCACAATGACTCCTAACCAATCTCTCCCAGATTTTCTCACAATAAACCCTGAGAAAATCTAATAATAATAATAATTGAATTTATATAAAATATTTTTGAATTTGTGTTGTTATCCATACCGTCCCTGGGGACTGACTGGAACATGATTTTTAAATTTAAGCAAATTTTGGCACGCCTAAACCTCTTTCTTTTACAATAAAATCAAACATTTTTCACATTTACACTGCGCGTCTTTTCTTCTATTTTTTAAAATGTGTTAAAAATTAAGTAATTTGTTCCCCGACCCAGACAGTTTTAGGCGTCTAACCCACCCTCGCCGTACCGTCCCCGCACAACCCGGTGCGAGCACTATTCTAAATTTTTGAAAAATGAATGAATTTTTTTGAGGCTTAGATTTTAAATCTGTCAGAAGAGTCTGAATCTGTGAACCTTATAAGGTCTGTGTATGTTTTAAGACATTTCGACAAAAAGGTGCCAAAAAAATGCGATTTTCAACCCCCGGTAAACGCCAAAAATGTGCCAAAAACATACGATTTTCGACCACCTGTATATGCCAAAAATGTGCCAAATCAAAAACATAAACGATTTTTGACTCCCTGCAAATGCCAAAAATGTGCCAAAACATACGATTTTCGACCCCCTGTAAACGCCAAAAATCTGCCAAACCAAAAAACATACGATTTTCGACCCCCTGTATATGCCAAAAATGTAAACATACGAAAGTGAAAAATTTAATCGTTCAAAAAGTTTGAACTTTTACAAAAAGTGTAAAAATGTCGGAACAACGTGGCCAATACCCAGCCCTACAGTCTAAAGTTGGCAGCGCTGAATCGGCCACGCTGAATTGTCTTCACCGCCAAAAGTGCCCTTTTAAATTCAACAAATACGGACGGGTCAAAGAATTGAAGCAGAAAATAATGATCAGTAGGATTCTGAAGGTATATTATTCAGTCTAAACCAACAATTTCTTTTATTTTGGGCAACCATACATACATTGGCAGCCAATAAGAATATATTTTAACGAAACAATTTTGGCGATCTGTCCAAAATTTGTTCAGCTTCGCTTTACGAGGCTCCATGAAAACCGATCCCGCTGACGACGACCCCTCGGGGGATTAAATAATATTTTTGGCCCACATTTGCGAGAAGGCCCTGTCCCCCTCCCCCCCCCCCCCCCCCATTGGTTATGTACATAAAACATAAAATTGAGAGTTTTTATTTATATTTGACTGCCTGCTCGCTGATCGAAGAAAGGATGATAAAAATAAGAAGAAAAAAATGAGAAGAAAAAGCATCAAAAATGTCAGAATATTCAAATAAATTAAGACAAAAATACCAATTTTTTGAATACGCTAAATAAAAAATATTATACAAAAAAATAAGAAAATATTTTAAATTTCAAACAAAAATAAAAATAATTAGATCAAAAGCCAAAATTTTGTGGCATTAATGGATTAAAAAAAAAGGGTTCAAAATGCCAAAACCAAAGCATTTTTAAAAGAAAACAAACACTCACTTTGCATTGCCCGCACCAAAGCGGCCCAACTCCGAGTCGGACGTGGTCAGGTCCGACGTGCTGTAGCGCCGAGCATGGCCATCAAACTTGGCCATTCGTCCGCCATCAACAAAATTGTCTGCAAAAATATTTTTGAAAAGTTAATAAAAACATTAAAAATTTCAAAATTTTTGTTATTTTTTCATTTATTTATTTTTCTGCACACCTTCGTCATCGTCGTCGTCCTCTGAGCTGCCGCTCAATGTGTCCAGGTCCAGCACAATTGGATGGCGAAAATCGCTCTGAAAGAATTTTTAAAATATTATTTTTATTTTTTTTGTTTTTCAAAAATTTACAGAATATTTTTCTGTCCGAAATCCGTCCAGCGGAATGACGAGCCCTTCAGCGGCCGGTGTACGCCTCAACGGACGGGGCGGAAAGCGCCGAGGACGGCGCCTGTTCGGCTCCTCACGCCAATTCTCCTTTTCTTTCACTGAACAAATTTTTGTTAATAAATATTTTAAATTTCAGAAAAATATGCAACAAAAAAAAGAAATAAAACAATTTAAAAAAAGGGAGACCTGAGAAAATTTTCCTTTAAAATAAGAAAAAATTAGATAAAAATAAACTCAAATCAAGTTACAGGCTGATCAGTTGCCAAACTGATCAGTAATCAAATCAAATGATCACTGACATAAAATCATCTGATAACCCCTATACTGATCAGTAGGGCTGGGATCGATATGCACCAAAAAGGCCAAAATATGCACCAAAATATGCCAAAAATGCCAAAATATGCACAAAAATGGCATTTTTCCTACACGTCAAATTAAAAGATGATTTTGTGTGCATTTTTTGCAAATTTTTGGTCAAAAATGCCAAATTATGCACGAAATATGCAAAAATGCCAAACAATGTCAAAAAAAAAATTATACAATTTCAAAATAAAGTCTAATGAAAAAACCCCACCAAAGTAGTGATGAGTGGCCAGATCAAGACTGATCGGTTCCGACACTGTTGACGACGTTGCAGCTGATGAGGAACAACAATTTGGGGACGGCACGCGCTGGGGTGGCGGCAGTTGTGGTGCAGCAACAACTGCAGCTGCACGTCGTGCAGTTCGGTGTTGCCGATGATGGGATGAATGGGGCGGCGGTAAATAATAATTGTTGTTGTTGTTGTTGTAAAATTGTTGTTGCATGTGTGAATCACGCATTTTATACATTTATCATTTGGCAATGTAATTTGTTCTGAAGCTTAATGATTACTGTAAAAAGCGTTCTTTATACAATACAGTAAAGGTAGGGGTTAGAGTTACTGTAAAAAATGGTTTAATACATAGTATCAAGGAGGTTTTAATACTGTAACAATTATTATGCAGGGTTAGTCGCTATAAAAATCGTTTCAATCAATAAATTGTAACAAGGGTTACTGTATAATGTCGGGAGATTTAGTTAAAGAACGATGCCATCAAGCATCGATTACGGTAGAAAACGTTGGGACAAATAAAATGAGTGAAAGATAAAGAATATTTGATCATTTTATATAGCTAACTAATGGGACAACATCCGGATGGACAGAAAACATCCGAAAAACGTGGAATTTTGCGACTGGTTTTCCGGAAATTGGAATTTGAAAGCAAATTCAATTATTTAGTTAATGAAAAATTTGTCCAATCTATATCCGGAAGAAATTAAATTGAATTTTTTTTTGCAAATATATAAATGAACTATAATATTTCTGAATAACCTAAATATATTCGGAAAGGTTAAATTGTTAAATTGTATATATTATTAATTACAAAAAATTTTTTTATATTAAATACTTTTAATTTAGATCCAGCAAAAATATATTTTGAGTTTTCGGATGGAATAATGCATTGTGTTTGTTACATATGTGCATGGATTTCTCGTCTAGGCTTTCTCACTCAACGAGTAATTAATCACCGCCCCCCCGCCCAATCCCGAGCCATAAATCTGATCAGGTTTTCAAGCAAAAAATGACGACTAAAAATATATGGGCCAGAATGATGAGGGAAAGCGTTGATTCGCAGCTTAAACGTCTTTATTATATTTTTAAATTTGAACAATTTTTTCTTGCTATAATTAAAATAGAAAATTTCATTTTGTAAAATATTACAAAAAATATATGGGCCGGAAATGGTCTTGAAAAGGGCATTGATCCGCCCGCACTTTAATGGGTCTAAATAATAAATATTAACTTAAAAAAATTGTTAAATTATAATTATTATTAATACATAAAAACTTGGAACATTGGAAATTTGTTAAAATCGAAATTTTCATTTTAAAATCATTCATTTTTATTGATTTTAAACTGGGGGGGGGGGAGGATTAAAGTGAGTGAGAAGGTCCGGGGGGGGGGACATTTGGGGGCCTGCCAACGCTCAATTATGTGGTGCTAAAGGCGAACTGGATGAATGAATGGAATGGTGAACAAAATGATTTGGCGAACTGTTGAAGAGAGAGAAAGATCAAAAAGGTTAACAACCAAACACCCGTTAAATTGGACGGAAGCGGGGGAAAGTGCGGAAGAATGAATATATGAGGCGGTGGCGGCGGAGGCGGCGGAAGAATGGGCCCGCCGACGACGACGACAAATGAAATAAATTCATTCATCCGCCCCCCCCCCCCCCCCCCCCCTCCCCCCCGTTGATGGGCTCCGCAAAACTTTCATTCTTCCGTCGGCGAACGAACGAATTCCTCTGAGCCCCCCCCCCCCCCCCCCCCCGGAGTAAAATATGTGTGCCGCCCCCCCCCCCCCCTCCGCCCCCGAGGCAAAAATTGCGGGGACACGAAACGATTGCTTCGGGTTTGGGCTGCTAAGAAATGGATCGCCTCGGGGTAAAAGAAGAGCCGGGGAATGGGGAAACGCCTCGGGGCAAAATCCCATTGGGGGGGGGGGGGCAAAATGCTTAATGGGCATATACTTAAATATATTTGATAGGCAAATTTTGCACAATTCAAAAAGTTCATCGGCAGCCAGTAGCAGGTGGTTTGTTTGGAGAGAAGGATCAATAAAATTTTGGCGATTCAATTTATTGGATTGGCGCGCCCTTAGGGCAAAATGGGAATTTTCAAAAATTATGATGGATTTATTGGATCCGGGGGCAGCTTTATTTTTGATGAGAGAGGAACTTTGGACACATTGTCCAAAGAGAATTGTGGCAGAGTGTCAGGGAAAAATTGATGACAATAACATTGACGACATTCGAGCCCGGACCATTTTCGAGAATCTTGAAAAATCTCAAATTTCAAACAATTCAAGGATGGCAAAACATTTTGTTTGTCCAGCAGAGTGTTGTAATTTGGCTTATTAGGATAATTGTCACGGATTTAGACATATTGTCCTGGATAAATGTAAAAATTTTCATATAAAAGTAGGCAGTTAAGACAATATGGCCGACTTGTAGAAAGTTTTCAGGCTAAATGCACATCGAGAAAGTATAGATGATGACATAAGAGTAAATTAGGCATTTTGTCTTTTTTGGCCTTTTGTCAGTGTTTAGAAGGTTGATGAACGGGAGAGACTAAAAGAAATGGACTTAGAAAAAGGTTTTAGACATTTTGTCCAACTTGTAGGAACTTTGTCAGTCAAAATTTTTGTTCTTCTGTTCTCTGGCTAAATGGACGGCCAAAGAGTGCTGTTGTGCTTGCTCTATGCCTTCAGGGAGGTCGTCGGATCACATGGCAATAAAATTTTATGCCAATTGGCCTCAATTTGAAGAGGATTTTGTTGTGGGATTTTATATGGCCCCCACCCACAAATGGTTCACCCCCCACAAAACATTATTTTATTTTTGGCCATGGGAATTGTTCGCATTTGAATTACCCCCCCCCCCCACCCTTTTGGATGGGAGAAAATTATTTTTGGGACTTTTTGGATCACAACTTTCGGGTCGGAAATCTAAAATATTAATAAAAAGTACTATTAATTTAGTGCCAACGGTTTCCAATTTTTGCGCGGATGGTAACAAAAATAACAAAAAAAAAATTCTTTGGCAAAAAAAGAACACTTTGCTTAGAAATATAGAGAAAGTAAAGATACAATATGTGCACCTTATTATTAAACGCAAGGGACCGGAAATTTCTTGGCCAACAATATAATTTAAAAGGGGGAAAATCCCGACAATTAGAGAGTTAATTTTCCGGTACAAACCCGACATTTTTGTGACGGAAAATTCCCCCGATTTTCTGATCTTTTCAATGCAATTAATTCTATGAAAAAACACAAATTTATATAGCAAAAATTTTTTGCTAAAAAAACAATTTTAGTGTTTTCAAAACAAATGCGAATTTTTGAGGGGATAAAAACCAAAAACAAATCCGGATTTTGATGGGAAAAAAATCAATTTTTTATTTCAAATTTTTCATGAATTAATCACCAAAAATGTGTCGACGCGCCGTCCATCGGATTTTCCAAAAATTGGGGGGGGGGGGGGGGCGCCGCCAAATCATCAAACAAAAAGTGCACTTAATCCCCACTTGTCCCATTAATGGGGCGGCAAGAACAAAAAATTTAGGCAGAAAAATGAGGAGGGGAAAAATGCATTATAATATACATTATTAACCAACAAACAGCGAGCGGGCGCAGCAGCAGAAAAGATTATCCCCAAAATGGCGACAAAATTCGGAGAAAAAATAATCGCAATTTAATGAAAAAATTGTGTATATGAGGGGGAAGGAGAATAAAGGAATTTTTTTGTTGGTAAATGTATAATTTAAAAAACAAAAATCCAATCTATAATTTGAATTGTTATTTAAAAATAACTAAAAAATTAAAAACAAATCACAATTTCATGAACGGAAAGGTCAATTGAAAAAAGTAAAATTTTAAGGAACGACGACAAATCGGATGTTTTGTTGGTCGGTTGGACCATTTGTCGTTTTCCCCGGACATTTTGTCCAATTTTTGCGGTTGGACCATTTGTCATTTTCCCCGGACATTTTGTCCAATTTTTGTCTACCGGACTTTTTGTCCGTCGTGCCTTTTGTCGGTCGGATATTTTGTCGTTTTGCACTGCTAAAATTTGAAAAGCCTTTTAAAAAT
This sequence comes from Globodera pallida, assembly GCA_020449905.1. Classification (NCBI taxonomy): domain Eukaryota; kingdom Metazoa; phylum Nematoda; class Chromadorea; order Rhabditida; family Heteroderidae; genus Globodera; species Globodera pallida. The sequence continues at coordinate 553,160 of JAIXHY010000027.1, read as the reverse complement.
ACTTATTTGTAATATTTTGGCCATTTTATTAACAAATTTATGTGAATTTTCAACGAAAATTCTCTCTTTAGGCAACATTTTTGTATTACTAAATTAATTGTGCACCGATTAAATGGTTATGAAAATGTGAACAGACACAATTTAATGGGGCAATAAATAATTCATTAGAGGGCGAAAACAGGGAATTAGAAGAAAGAAAGAAAATGCGATTAATTGACGAAACAAAGGAATTTTTGTTCGGTAAACATCGCAGAAAAATTTGGAGGGTCTTGAAGAAATAAAAAGGTGCAAAAACAGCAAAATTTTTGGGCAAAAATAATTCTCACTAAAAAGGCACAAAAGCGACAAAAATTTTTCAAATTATTTTCTCTACCCACCTTTTTGATCAGTGTCAGTAGGGCTGGACAAAACCGGATAATTTGGAACCGGTATGGGAAAATTTTGGATAAAAATTATCCGGTCTTGAACGATGACAGCTAAATTATGCTGGATCCGGGACCGGTATTCGGGTGTTTTTGAGCTATCCGGTATCCGGGGGACCCGGATAATATCCGGTTTTGTCGAACCCTAATTTGTAAGTGTCACATATCAGCAGCCTTTGCCTCGTACACAATGCTCAGACAAAATGCCAAAAAAAAATTTGTAAAAATGCGGTGCCGAAAAAATGTCTCTTCTACTTTCTGATCATTGATCAAACAATGCCAGTGGTGCTATTTTTGCCGGGGCATTGTCCGGCTTTTCGGGGTCCGTGCCGGGTTTAGTGACAACTCTGGTCAATGGCCCTCCAGTCTTACCAAAAAGGCACTATTTATTATAGTTCAACAAAAATCTATCCGATCTGATCAGAAATGAATATTTCGTCCTACACTCGCCCCAGAGAATTACGCTCGGGACAGATCGCCAAAAATGGGGAAAAATGCTATTTCTACAGAATTCTCTGATCACTGCAAAAATTGCAAATTGATCAAAATCTAAGCGTGCTTTGTTCTCCAAAAGGACCTTTACTGTAATTTGGGCTCTTTAAATGATCAAATGGAGGGGGGGGGGGGGCAGTGCGCCGGCCCGCGCCCGACCTCCGAGACACGGGGTCGGGACAGATCGCCAAAATCGGAGAGACCAAAAAAAATTGGCAAAAAATTCAAATGCAAAAAATTTATGGCGCTCCGCCGCCGGCGGGGCCGTCCGTGCAGGTGACATTGGCGCGGCGGCTGAGCTGTGCTGATGCTGCTGATGGCTGGCGATGAATTTAGTGAGGTGGTTGGTGTCCGGCAGGAAATTGGAACGGCGAAGACGAAGAAAGACGACCACAACGACGACGACGGACGGACGGACGTTGGGGCAATGAATATTTTTAGGGGGGGGGGGCAGATGGACGAAGAAAATGTGGGGAGAAAGTGGGCATTTGGGCAGATTTGGACGCAAATTATAGGGGAATGCGCTGCTGCAGCCTCGGGGAAAACAAAGATTGGGCCTAAAATGTTGGGGGAGGGGGGGGGGCCTTCATAATGCAGAAAAAATTCGAGATTCTCCAAACAAAAATTGACGTAAATCATGAAAATGTTTGCATTAAACATTAAGTTTTAACGAGGTTTGCTGCGCAGATTATAGGCCGGATGTGCGTATTTGTTTAAATTTTTCTAAGAAAAACATGAGACCTAAAGTGCTGGGGGAATTTAAAAATTTTGATGAAGACTGGGAAATTTATGAAAATTTTTGGCGAAAGGGTTTGATGGGGTCAACATAAGGTCTAAAAAGACGGCATTTTGGTAGGTCAGAGCCGGGGGCACGGCCAAAAAAGGTATAGCGGATGATGACTAGGCCTAAATAAAGAAAATTGGTGAAAAGTTTTGGTTCAAATGCGCGGGGTTAGTCAAAATTTTAAATTTAGCGCTTGGCATACTGTAAGAGAATAAAACTGTAACAATTATTACGCTAACAAGCATAGAGTTGAGCGGCGGGGAGGACCGGCACTTTTATAAGGAAGAAAGTTTGTTTAAATCTTAGTCAATAAACCCGGGATTAAATGGACTTAAACAACGATTTATAAATTATGGAAAAAATCCGGCACCATATAAAAAGAAAAATTCAGTCCCAAAAAAGAGGAAATTCAGTCCCAGTCCCGCTCAACCCCACAAACAATGCATGGGCTGATAATTTTTGCTCATCGTTGCGAGACCCCCGATAATTCAGCTTCGGACGCTATTTCAATTTGTTGTTTTACGCGCCCGCGAGCCATTTAATATGAGCTAGGGGTGAATGATGATAATTATTCGGGCCCCCCCCCGGGGGGTGACAAAATTTACAATTTTATTAAAACGAAAAAAATAGTCAAAATAGTTGAAATAAAAAAGGAAATTAAATTTTAACAACTAATAAAGAATAACTTTGGAATATATGTTAAAATACTAAAAATACAGGGGCTAAATTGCATAATTATAGAAAATATTCACTTTAAAACTAAAAATTGTCGAAATTTGGAAAAAACAAAAACCCAAAAATGCATTCAATTTTAAAATTTAAATCACGGAAAGCTTTGAGATCCTTCGAATCCCTGGAATTAGAATTCACAAAAAGTTCTCGATTTTGGTATCAAACTTTCGTTTCCGATTTTAAATGTCATTTTTGTTGAAAGCTTCAAAAGAATGAAAAAAAAAGAAAAATTGGCAGATTTTGTTTGTTGCTTTTTCAAAAATGAAATTACAGATTTGCGGACACGCCTTTTTGCATATATGTTTGGCTTTCCAATAATACAACAACATAAACATATAAGCATGTGAAAAAATAATTTGATGAAACTTTTTTGCTGCAGGGGATATATATTATTATTTATCTGTTTGGCCTCCGGCAAAATCCCCCTCCCCCATTTTTGCCCCGGGGGAATCCAAATTGAATATTGCCTCAGGGCACCTCCCCCCCCCCCCCCCCCCCCCCCCAGCCACAGCAAATTCCCTTGGAATTCCCGGCGGGCAAACTGGTGGACTTTTTGGAGGGCATTTTGAACTTTTTGTCGGCATCGGCCGGATGATGAATGTGCTCTTAGTGAGTGTTTGGCACAAAAATTTGGCCTTTTGTTTTTGCTTGGGTCAAAAATTCAAAATGTTTGCCAAATTTCTGGCTTTTCAATTAGGGGATGGCAGTTTTTTTTGCAACTTTTAATAGTAAAATCAAATTTACCTTTTAAAATTATAAAGTCGATGTAACTTTAAAAAATTTTGTCAGCAATTTAGCATTTTAATTAGAAAAAAACAATATTTTAATTAATTAAAACACCGAATTTCCTTCAGCTGCTTTTTAATTAAAAAATCTAAATTTATTTTTAGTAAAAACAATCGAAAAATTTCCTTTATAGTATTTTCTATTTTAAATCAAAAAAAAAATATTTCTCGCTTTTTAATTAAACAAAATGTGATTTTTCTCCATTTTTAATTAGTTAAAAAAGAGAAATTTTTTTAACATTTTAATTAGTAAAATCGAAATATCCCTCCCCCCGGAGGCGAAAACTGTCTTTGAAATGACACTTAACAAATCGTTGTTCTTCCCCAAATTGGAGCACCTGTTACACATAAAATAATCGTTCTGCCGAAGGACATCTCCATCTCTTTGCCCCTTTGTGTTCTCTGAAAACCTCCGAAAATTGAACGGGGGGGGGGGGGACTTCGGGGACGGACGGGGAAAAGATTGAGTGGTCCGTGTCGGGGAGAGGGGGGGGGGGGGGATTTTTGTGTTTGAAGAGTTTTTTGATGGGGTGGCCCACATTTTGCAAACTTTTTTTTTTGTCAAGTGCACAAACGACGGACGGACGGAAATTGCTGGCGATTAAAATGCTTTAAAATTTAGCATTTTAAAGCATTTAAATTAGGGGAGATTATATTGGAAGATTTAGGGATGTTCACCTATGGGATGCGTTTAAATTAGAGAGACCGGACGGGGTCGAGATCTCGCGGGATTGAATTCGAGACCTCGACCGATCATTTTTGGTCTGGGTCGGGCGGGATTGAGCTGGGATCCCATCCAAAAAAAAATAATCAGTTTGGCCCGTCTCTAGTTTAAATATCCGGAAATCCGGTACATCCATGTTAAGTATAAAAAATAGAAAACAACCTTAAAAGTTTTTTGAAACAAGATTCGTTAGAGAAATTTCAATTGAATTCTGATAATTTCGGTTAAATAAAAGGGCCCGCACTGTTTTTGGTTGAAGAAATTCTCCAAGTGATTTGGTCTTGATCCTGGCATTAAAAAAAGATTTAAATGGCCGAGGACAGGTATAAAAAATGCTTTTAAACGTTAAAACAAATCAAACTTGTTTTATTAAACAATAAAATGCTGCAAACACTCTAATAAATATTGTGGTAAATACCAAAAATAGGTATAAATAAAGTTTATTTATTTTTAGCAAATTTTAAACCATTCAAATGAGTGAGTAAAAAAGGCAAAAGTAAAAGGCGACGGCTAAATTCACCTCCTAAATCGGGGCGGGGGGGGGGGGCATTGTGAATTATTGCCTCAGCAAATTCCTCCCGATGGGTGGATGTGCTGTGTGTTGAGCGCAGTTTTTGAGGGGTTAGGTTCAGGGAGGGACTGAGAAGGGTGGGGCTCGTGAAGGGGGTGATTTATGGAAATTTGCGGGTGGCGCTTTAATTTTAGGGGGTCAACTCATTGTCGGAGTCCCCCAACCCCACCCCCCACCCCCACTTTACGAACAAAATTGACCCGAATACGATGAAAATTTGCACCAAAAAATAGGGGGGGGGGGTGGGTTAGGTCGCAAATTTATGGGTCTTTTACGAAGAAAAATAAAATTACTGAGGACACACAAAACGCGATTAAAGACAAGTTGTAAAAAAATTCGCTGAATTCAAAAGTTTCTAGGGTTTAATGGTGGGGTTTTCATGAAATAGGGAGGCCTTATTTTTTTCGACTGTACGGGTTAGGGTTAAGGAATATCTCCAATACTGCTGGATAGATACTATCAGCCCCTGCCCTGCGGGTATCCAGATAGTTCCAAGACAACCGGATATCCGCCCGGATGCTACCGTATAATTTGGCTCAAACTCGTTCAAAACCGGATAATTTTAATCCAAAAATTTCATCAAACTCCCGGATTCTGGGCCCGAATAGGCCTCCGTTTAGACCGCTATAAAACAGGAATCCACAAAAAAGTGTGGAGTAAGGTGGTGGGGGGGGGGTATGGCTCGACCCCTAAAATGTTAATTTTTCAACCCCCCCCCCCCCCTCAATTTATGGATGCCTAAAAATTCCCCCCCCCCGTACTTATTTAAAAGAGGAACAGCTTCCGATGTGCCATGCCGTTACTTTCCGTTGGAATGGTCGGGGAAATTTGTCCCCGCGCGCCCCGTCGTCCCCGGTTTGTTTGTCGGGGGATGAAATGGACGCTCAACCGCCGCCCACTCATTCACCACTTTTCAAATAATGGGGGATTGGGGGGGGGGGAAGACCATCTCTTCGATAGTGAAATTTGTGGGTGGGGTGGGGGGGGGGGGGCGGTGGACAAGTGTCTTCTTTAAATGGTCGTCGATTTTGGGGGTAATTTGAACGGGGGGGGGGGGAGGTTTGGGAGTGGGCTTTTTTGTTTGGAGTTTGCCCGGGGCAAAATGTGGAGGCAATTTTTGGGTATTTAAGGGATTGAGTAATTAAAAAAGTCAAAAAATTTAAAAAAGATGTAAATGAAATTCAAATAAATTTAAAAAGGATGTGAATGAAAAGTCATTGCAATGTGAAGGTAGGAAAGATATATTAAAATTCAAAAATTGAATAAAAAAATGGAGAAAAACGGAATGGAAAGAAAGTAATTAGTAAAAATTCAAAATTTAACAATTAAAATAAATATATAATATAATTTAAATATGAATTTGTTATACATAAAACAGAGTAATCGCAAACTTAAATCGACGCAAAAATGTAATCTTAATTTTAATCTGTTTGTGTAGAACATGAATGTGAATGATGAATTACCAAAAAAAGTGAAATTTTCTTTTCGGCAAAAATTGGGTTAATTTTAGGAATTAATTAATTACATTAATTTAATTCGGTAAATGAGTCAAAAATAAGAAAATGCTGAAAACATTCATTTTTTCAATAAATTCCTTTGTACTTTTTAAATCAGTCATTGGTTTCCCATTCCCACAAAAACTCACAACTTTTCATTCCCTTAAAAAATAAGAGAAAAAAAACAATGGCGTGAAAATGGGTTAAATTTTTTAAATAAAAATTAGGTTTTATAAATAATAACAAAATATAAAAAAGAAAATTGGAAAATTAAATTACTTTTTGATATATTTAGATACATTAAAATAAAAAAATTATTGGCAGAATATCAAAAAGAAAAAACCCCACGAAATGACCAAAGGCATTTCATTCAATGCCTTTTTTTGTGGTGTAAAGTTTGGCAAAAAGAGTAAACAAACCATCAAAAAAAGGGGGATTTCTCGCTGAAGGTCAGAGCAATTGCCGTTCTCGACTCCGACAATTACGCAAACAAAATGAATGAATGGGCACGGCACACACAAACATTCTTCGGGAAATATTAGAAAATAATTGGTAATTTTCGGTTATGCGCTCGCAGATTCAAATTTTTAAAAAAAGGCAACAAAAATGCTGGGCGCAGAATCCGATTTTGATATCCATTTCGACCAATTCTGAACCCCGAACCCGAATTCGAGCAATTTTCAAAAATTGTAATTTTTTCAAAAATCGATTGGTTATTGTAACTAGTCCGGGGTTTGAAATCGGTCGAAAAAGAGGCCAGGTTCGGAATCTGCATCCCCGATACCACTAGAAACACCTTTTTACCATCATTGAAATTTTTTTTCATTGTTTTCTAAAAATCATAGATGTTGAAATCATAGATTAGATAAAATCATATGTTTTAAAATAGATGACATTTTCGCAATCAGCAACCTCCATAACCCCCGGTACCTCTAAGAATTTAGCGTTTTTATTGCTTTATTAAAATTTATACCAAATAATGTGTGGCGAAATGTTTGAAACTAGGGTTCAGCCCCGTCCCCGAACCCCGACCTTTTTTAGTCGGGGTTTTCGTCCCCGACTTTTTTAAATTTTCGGGGTTTTTGCTGGGAAAAACCCCAAACCCCGACTTTTTTGGTCGGGGACGAAAACCCCGACTTTTTCCGTCCCCGAGAGGTCGGGGCTGAACCCTATTTGAAACCCTGGCATTCTGTTCAAAAAAATATATTTGAATAAAAAATGATGGGGAAAAAAGTATCCATATACATTGGTCACATCATCTCAGGCATGGCATTGGATTTATGAATATATGAGAATGGCACGGCACTGTGATGGTAGGGTTTGTTCACCCTTTCTTGTCGCCTAAAGGCCTCCCAAAAAGGGTAATTGGTTCCCTTTTATTCCTAAAGCCCAACCCCCCGTCCCTGAACCACTGGCGGATTTCAACACCTGCTAATTGAGGACTTTGACCGTTTCATTCCCCCAATAAAAATATGATTTTTGGATCCCGAACCTGAAGCTGAATTTGATCAAAATTGCCCGAGTGCCGTTCGGAAATTTCAAAATTCTTGATTAGAATCCAATTTTAATTGTCCCAAACTTCTATTTAAACAAATATTAAATTCGATTCCCTGAAAATAACTATGATGTTGGATGACCATTTTCCGATCCCGAATCTTTAATCCTATTTCCCAAAGTCCGAACCACTGATTCCCATCTTCCAATCCCAAAACCCCAAAAATCCCAACCAAAGGTCCAACATCAGATCATCTCATGATCGGGGGGACTGTGCATCCTCAATCCAATGTCCCATAATTATTCCCACAACAAACAGTCAAATAACCCCTCGGGGGCGAGTAAGAGGAGAAGGAGAGGGCCCCTTTATCCGCCGAAGCCAGCGCCTCCCCCCCTCCCCCGTCTCCTCTACACAGCCTGCGGTGCCGTCGTCCCCGTCCGTTCGGCAACGCAGTGAGTGACCCGCCGGCGTCCCCACCCCGCTGGGGATGACGACCCCGGCGGTGCCCCCATTATCTGCTCGTTGAGTTGGCTTGGCTTGGGGCCGAAGGTCACACCCCATCCATCCGAATTTCCCCTCGGGGGGCAAGGCAAGCGGAGGGGTTGGACCCCTCCCCCCCCCCCCCCCTTTCCCCTGTGAGTGACCCACCGACAATTTTTGAATGAGAATGAGTGAATGTTGCTGCCCTCCATGTCTGGACAAAAAAAAACGAGGTTTAGAATGTCTCGGAGAGTTGGGAATGGAAGGCAAAAATTTGAATATTTTCTGGATTATATGTATGCCTCGAGAGTCTTGAGGGGATATTTGTGAATAATTATAATAATTAAAAATAATGTTTCTTTTTTGTATGTTTTTTTCTTAAGGCATTTTGTTTAATTTCGTAATAATTAAAAATGCAATAATTGCCTTAAGCCATATTTTCTGGATCTTCATTACACAATATTATGCAATGAGAGGGCTTTAATTTGCACCCAAAAGGCTAAGCAATTTTTTCCCCTGAATATTCATGAATTTTTTTATTGAAAAAATAGTAAGCGGATGGTGTTTGTAGGTAAAGATGCTTGCTTTGAAGCGAGAATTCCATAACCAGGGAATTTCGGCCACAAAAAAATCTAATTTTATTTTCGAAAAGTCAAAAAAACAAAAACATTTTGGCTTGTTTAATTGGAAGGAGTTCATCTCACTGCGTCGGGGCCTAGCATGATTCGGGCAATCGCCGGCAATGGCATGTCTAAGGCGGGGTCGGGAATGAGGCCCAAAAAAGGGTCGAGGTCGGGAATGCCCATTCGAGGACGCCATGTACAGGCCAAGGCCAGGCCAGGGATGGTCGGAAGCTCCGAGTTTCCGACATTTCGAGGTTGGAATTCCGATTTCCGCCTCGGAATTCCGATTTATGAAATTTTGAGCAAACATTCGAAAATTTTTGGGAAAATTTTTTTCAATTTTTGAATGCAATTGTTTTTGAAGTGATCAATGAACACAAACCGGGCGGACGTCAGGGAATGAGGCCCAAAAAAAGGGTCAAGCTCGAGGATGACCCCTTCGATGACGTTATGTTAACCGTCCTGCCCCCTTCTGTGCCCGGTACGTCTTTAGTTTTTTTTCTTTTACAAAAGTCTTCGCTCTTCAGTTTCCGGTACCGGTTAGCCCAAAATGCTTGCCGGGTCCCACTCTCTTTTCCCCAATTACTTATAAAATTAGAAATATTTTACAAAAGCAGAACGCCAAGGAAGCAACAAAAAAAAAAAATAATTCAAAATAGGCAAACATTACACTGTGGCTGTGGTTTTCACCGGAACAAGATTAGCCGTATAAATATCCTCAACAACTCGGCAATTATCCCATTTATAATTAATGCCCCCCCCCCCCCCCCTCCTCTCATAATTTCCCCCCCCCCCCCCGTCGGCCGATAGGGGGCAACAAATATTTGAATGCAAAAGGGCTCTGTGAGTGGTTGTTTGGCGTTCCGTCCCATTGGGCATTCATTATTATTCATTCAATTGAAAATAAATCAAAGATCCCAGTTTTTTATAAAGAATTTTTAAAAATTTAAACTTAGTTTAAACCCCAAGATTAAAAATAGGTCAAAATATAACCCCATGGTTATGCATTAAAATCAAATTCGGAAATTTTTGCATTCTTAATCATGTTTAGTTGGGGGTGTAAATAAATAAAAACAATTTTTCCTTTAATTTATGGATTAAACGTTAGGTACTCCCAATTAAACATTTAAAATCTGATAATTTATGCAACATTCGAATATAAATTTATTTTTTGAATTGGAATTTTTAAAATATTGGTTTAATGCAAAAAAAATTGGCCAATCTAATGGCGAAATGCAAATGAAAAAATAAATCAAAAAAATTTTTATTTTACATCTAATCCCGCCCTTGCGTATTTTTGGCATTGGCAGTCTTCTGAAATGCGCTGCCAAAACCTTCCAGCCAAATTGGATTGGATTGGGTTTTGGGGGGTCACCCCAACGCCGGGGGGGGGGGGGGGCAAGTTTCCTTCCTTCGGACGCGGAGGACCAATTGTGGCCAAATTTAACAATTCGGGGATGGACTTAAGGACAAAATGTTGCAAAAAAAATAGCAAAATTCATTGCTACAAATAAATGAATGGGATTAAAATTAATTCCTTATTTTCAAAAGTTTGCCAAATTCTCTGTAAAAATTTGAGGGTTTTAGTAATTTTAAAACTTGAACTAACTTATTTGTATTCCAATTTTTGCGAAAATTCAATAGATCCAAAATCGAAATTTAGCACTTTTGTTGAGTTGTGGGAAGGAATGGAAATTTAATATTACTTGGATGGACGTCGTAGCAAATTGTTCATCATCTCATTTGTTTATTCAAAATAGTGTTAAAAGCCAAATTAAAATTTGCAATAAATAATTCAAAATATTGGCATTAAAAAAACAGGACTTCTTAATCCGATTTAGTAAGTCGAAAATAATTCGGCAATCTTTTCCTCATAAATTTTTTACTTTCTTTACCTCCAAAAATTTTCGGTAATTTTTTATAAAATCAGGAAAATTTGGCGTGGTGGGAGATTGGTTGTCTGAATATTTTTATTCGAGTTCAGAATTGCTTTAATAGATGATTTATTTTAAATTGTTATTAATTCCAATTAAAAGTCAAGGGGTTCCAGAAAGTTTGTTTGATTTTTTACTTTTCGGTGTCTGGTTTTGAATGTCCATTCATTGGTTTTGCAAAATTGTTTTTTCAAAAAGCCGAGATTGATTTCAAATTTGTTGGTGCCCTTGCAATTTGTTGGTAATAATTATTCAAAGCACACTCAAAAATTCGGCACTTTATGAGCATGCTTGAAATGCCATTTTCAGGGGTTCCTGAATGGCACTTTCACAACAACACAAAACCATTGCAGCAGCAATATAATATTGGCTTTTTGGCCCCAAAAATATTGGGCCAAAACATTGTGGTGGTGGTGGACCCCCGACCGACCGGCCGGGTGGGTCAGATGAGCGCCTAATTAGGTTTTCCTTTCAGTCCCGACGCGAAGATTTGCTCTGTTTTGGGTTGTGCTGGCTCAATTGAAATAATGAGGATCGAATGACCTCCGTCGCAGAGAAAGGACAACATTTTGTAATATTTGGATTGGCAAAAAGTTTGTTTTGCAAGTGTTCAAAAATTGAAATGTTTAACAGAAATGATGATCCTCTAAAAGTGTAAATTTTACACTGAAATGGTCTTTGATTTTTAAGAAAAAGTTTTGAAAATTTTTGACCCTCCCCCCAAAAATGTTAGAAAGAATAATTCAATTTAAATTATAAATCAAAAAATGTTTTATACTAAAAGTTATGCTGACTTTTGAAGCCAAAATTTTGGGTTCTTCATTTTTTTGGCACAATACAAAATTTTTAAAATTTGCAACTCCTAATCCTTATGGCTGTATACTTTTCCGGCACATTCTTTAGCATTTCAATTCCATTTTCATTCAACATTTGATCAAAATTTCGCTAAAATTTTCCAAAATTCAACGAATGGCAACGAGTCCATTCATATTCCCCCGAATCCATGTGGCCATATACCACTTTGCCGGCACATTCTTTGGCCAAGGCCAATCCAATTACGGCGCTGTCCGGGGCCCCATCTTCAGGGAATTTGGCCTAAACCAATTTCCTCACATTCCCCCGTCTGTGCCGACGGACGTCGTCCCATTGTTGTGTTGCTTTTACTATATGTTTAAAGTTTGTGTTATTTATTTTGTCGGTTGGTCCACCGCAAAACGTTGAAAAGTGGGCAATTGTTAAAAAAATTCGAACATCAAACATTTAGAGGAACATTGCTTTAGAATTGTTGACTCCAAGTTGAGGCCGGACTTGAAGGGAACGAGTTGGGGGGGGGGGCGGGGGGGGGGGGACGAGTTGATATTTAACCACTTAAACCCATAAATATAGATATTTAAAGTGAAACCTAAAATGCTTCTAATGCAATTCAATCCAAATCTTCAACTTCCTGTGGACTTTTTTATGTCTAAACTTTTTTTTTCATTATATACGGGGCATTGATTAAGTTAAGCAGATCAGTGATCACACAAGATTGAATAATCGGTCAAAAGAAAGATGCCAAATTCAAAAATTGTCGGCATTTTCTAGGATTTCGTTGAATTCTCAGCCGGAAATCGGTTTTCTCCATCGTTCAGCGGTCCTGCGGGCGTTGCTGCAAGTACTTCTGCAGCTGAGGCAGTGCATGGACACGCTCCACATATTTGACCAGCTCCGGGTACGCCTTGATCGTGTCCGGGTCCAACTTGGTGAAGGTGTACAAGAAGTTACCGACCTGAATAGACGCCAATCAAGAAAGGGATTAGAGAGTTACGGTGCGTCTAAATTTCAAATTCAAATAAAATTTCAAATTCTTGAACAAAACGCCAAAAATGGTTGCCTGAAAGTCCACCATGGACAAGCCGGACGGGAGCATATAGTCCGAACCTAAACCTTAATATAAATTGTATTTGTATTCAATTCATTTCTATAACAATTTTACATATATTTATGAAAAAAATATATAAATTCACCAAGTCACCTTCGCGTAATCCTTTTTTGACATAAAGGTACGGGGCCAATTCCGTGTTGGCGTCCTTTTGGAAATTGATGATTTCGTCGGCCTTCGCCTTCTCCCACTCATCCTTGCCGGCCAATGCTAACAAAAAGTTTAAGTTGAAAATATTTTGGAAATTTTCTAAAAAATTTTACAAAATTTTTCTGCGAAAAAGCGCAAAAAAAAATCACTGAGCTTTGGCCCAGCTGCTTGCCGTTAACCTCCAACACCAGTGCCTTGCCGTAGAAAAATTCTGAACACCAAAAAATTATCCCCGTCCCCGCAAACTTAGGCATTTTTCGGGGATTTCCCCGACTTGAAACCCACCAATTTTGAATTTTGGCACTGTGCCAACCCTTTACACTTATTCGACTTGTATTTAGTCGGCCATTCCTCCTTGCCGAAGCGAACGTCTTCAAATTGTTGGCCAACGTAATGGAGGAGCAGACGAATGGGCTCGCCTATACCGCGAACATCGAAGTAATACAATTTGTATTGGACCATTTTTGGACATTTTGATTTTAGAATTGATCTTAATTTGTTAGAATTTTATTCGATCATTTTTTGAATATTTAGCGTAAGAAAATTTCCCAGAATTTTTCAAAAATCTATAACATTTTGTCAACAGTTAAAGATTAAAACTGCGGAAATTTGAGAAATAATTTAAAATATGTAAATACCAGTCTACAAAACTTTTGTCAATTTTATTTTCTTGACTTTTCCTAAGAATTGTTGATTAATTCAGAATTTATGAAATTAAAGATTAAAACTGCGGAAATTTGAGAAATAATTTAAAATATGTAAATACCAGTCTACAAAACTTTTGTCAATTTTATTTTCTTGACTTTTCCTAAGAATTGTTGATTAATTCAGAATTTATGAAATTAAAGATTAAAACTGCGGAAATTTGAGAAATAATTTAAAAAGGAAACCCGACTTTTTAAGTAACCCCAAAGCCGTAGAGAATAACTGGGGGAAATTTGGAGACTTAGGGGTTCGTTAGGCTTAGGCCTAAGCCACCTGGCTTGGGGTTCGTTAGGCTTAGGCTTAAACACTCGTACAAAAATAAAAATTTAGTAAAACATACCAAAAAGCCTAGAATTTTCGATGCGGCAGAAAAGCATCTGCAAAAAATTTTATGCTCTCCAAAATCTTGCAAAAATATCAAAAAATAAAGAATAGGTAGATTAGTTTCCCGCCTCCGTCGCCCCCCCCCCCCCCTCCAGCAACCGATAAATGTGATTAACGTCACTCAAAAATGACACTCCAAATTTGATGTTGGGCGAATGAATTGAGGCCATGCAACTAACAGCCGGCTTCACTGCCCAATAAACAGTCGCACGGGCAGAAAAAAATAGGCAAAAGTCTTTTTTTTTCCAATTACGAAACATATTTTCGCACAATTCTGCCAACGGGGAAATGCCATCCAAAAATTGGACAATTTGATGGTGGTCGAATGAAGAGAGGCCATTTAATGAGGTACAAATCTGCCGCTGACAATCAAGAATCAAATTTGTTAATGCATTTCCCATAAATTTGCACTCGGCACCAAATGGCCATTGAGCAGAAGCCATCAAAAATATTTTTGGGCAAAAAAAACAAATTAAAAATATAAATTTTCGATATTATATTAATAAAATTAATTAAAAAAATATGATTTTCATTTATTATTATTGTATTCCCAAAAGCCTCCTACTTTTTCCTTTCATATCAAAATTAAATAAATCATTTTACTTTTACAACATGCAAAGGGAGCCGGCGGCTCTCCCAAAGCCATTTTTATAATCTTCCCAAAAGTGGCAAAGTCGGATTTTGGGATTAAGCTCTCATTTTTGGAAGTGATTTGGTCCCAACAACGGCACCATGTTGTCTGGAAAAGTGCAGCTCGACAATGTGCTTTTGTCAGGGAGGTCAACTCATATGCGAGTAAATATGGCAACCGACTCCAAGGCATTTTTATGGCATTGAGAGTTCAAAAATATGGCATTTTTTATGACAAATTTATGGTATTTGCCATAAAAAGAGGGCATTTTGGCCTCCCTTGTGCTTGGTGTTGTACAATGTTCGCGTAGCCTTGACAATAACGAAGGACAGAGTGATGGACTACTACTCTCTTCTGACCAGCGATTGAAGTCGAGTAAAGCCGTTAATAAGCTAAAAAATAATAATATACAAATTATGAACAAAACTTCCAAATTTGGCGTTTTCTTTGCTAAGCAAAAATCGTAGCGATTTCAGCGAAAATCTTTTAGTAATTCCTTTGTTTGGCAAATGTGCGGCAATTTCTGAAAAACCACGACGGCCCATCGGAGTCGTTAAATTGCTGAAATTGGGCACATCCGCGCAGATTAATAAATAAAATGTTGAAAAATGCTTATTTAATATAAATATTCTCATTAATAACAAATACATTCAAACTTATCTAGTTATATTTGGATGTATTTTATAAAGTTAAATAATTCTTAAAACAAAAATTTTTTCTTTTAGAAATTTTTGTATTGCCAAATGCCATGGCACCACATATTTGCTTTAAAAAGTTGCTGTTGTTCTAAATCTGAACATCTTTTATTTATATTTATCTTGTTTTAGTATTAAGTGCCAGCGATTTTTTATTTTTTGAATTTAAAGTGATAAAGAAAATTTAAAAATGTGAAAAAAAGATACGTGCTAGAGAGTTTGAACCCGGTTAGTGAACAGGAGCTAACCGACTGCGCCATTTGCACGACTACTTTGATTTCTTCAAAGCCCATTCCTATTGCATTTTTTTAGCTTCCCTTTGAGAAAACCCTTGGCCGAAAGGGCTCTACCGGTTCGAAGGTCGAAAGGGTTTTGAGTGTCGAAAGTTTTATAACTTTCTCCAACTAAACCGATTAGGTCGAACATTATATCAAAAGATAGATCTCGATGAGGAGAAACAATTAATAAAAAAACTAAGCGATCTGATAATTATGAAAAAAGATATGGCCAGAAAACCTCCAAAAATCGCCATTTTTGGTGTTTTCATTTTTTGGCCATAACTTTTTTCATAATTATCAGGTCGCAAAGCTTTAACTTAATGATAACTCTAACTCATCGCAAGCTTTCATAACGTAGACATTGACCAACTTTCATGCAACGCTTCCGAAGACCAACCCGCGTTACGCGACAAAATTGGTAAAAATTTCGAATTTAAAGGATTTGTAAATTATTTTTCAATGATTTTCTAATAACTTTAAACGAGGATTTCAAAATCAGTACATTGAAATCAAAATATCAGATTTTAGGGTAAAAATCAATACATTTTAAAAAATGGCTCAAATATAGTAAATCTTTATTTTTTTGCATGAAATGTGTGTGTTTTTTAACCATATTTCTCCACACCAACAATCTTTCTCAACACATCTCAAGAAGTAAAAAATGTCTAATTTTCTGCATTTTAAACTTTATTTCATTTAAAAAATTTCAAACATTAAGCTGAGTTCTGCATTTTTTAATTCATCCGATTTTGCTGAGCAAAATTGGGAATTTTCAAAAAATTGTTGAAGACTTCAATAAATTTCTATTTCTTAACAAGGGTTTTCCAGAAAAATGGTTGGGTAACTCATAGATATCGAAAAATTTTGTTATTCAATAATAAAATTTGTATTCTTTCATTGATTTTGCCTCAAAATTTAAAGGAAAAATATAAAAAGAACATGATTTGGCGCACTCGCCCGCCGGCAAATTTATTTTATAGGTTTTTGTTGATGTTCTGCGGTGCCTGTAATCGCCGCTGGAGAAAATTTGAAATATTTTAATGATTTTGTAGGAAATTTTTTTTGTTCTGACCCTGATTTTCTACCATTCATCAAATAAAAAGTGATCAGAACTCTGATCATAGCTCGGATTCAACTCTAGAATTCACCAAATTAGTAAGCACTATGACCCACCCTTTTTCTCAGGTGAAGAATCGTTCTAATAAAAGGGATTAAAGCTCTCTAGGGGTTCAATTTACCCACGCTTGGAGAGGGATCAATGTATGGGTGATTATATTAAAAATGTTATCAAAAAATGATTACAGTTTTTTATTTTATTGCATGATCAAAAACTTATTATAATTTAAACGAAATCTAAATAATACTCAATATTATTTATGTACTCAGCCAGCATGGCTATGTTCCCATGACGACGGTTGGCGTCCTCCAGGCAGTCGTAGTAACGCGCTCGGCCAGCTTGATCGTCCGGAAACGTGATCGGCTGCATTCCGAGGCAGCTGAGTACAACGTTCATCAGCATTCTACCGGCGCGCCCGTTTCCGTCCTCGAACGGATGAAAGCGCACCTACAAAAACAAACAAAATACAATTTATAATTTTGGCTTTTTTTTCTTGGCATTTTTTCAATTTTGGCATTTTCACACTTTTGGCATTTTTCCATTTTGGCATCACTTTTGGCATTTTAGCACTTTCACCTTTATCATTTTGTCACTTTTGGCATTTTAGCACATTTGGAATTTTCTCACTTGGCATTTCTCACTTTTGGCATTTTGGTGCTTATTTAGAAGCACGACGTTTGAGTCCCTGTGAGTAGAGTAGGCCGGACCGGGATTTTTTGGTAAAAACGGGGCCGGGATCGTGAAAGCCGGATCGGGACCAGCATCTCGAACCGGGATCGGATTTCGACTTTTCAAAAACAGGCATCGGGATTAACCGAGATTTGCATAGGAATTTTTTTTTAATGGTCAATGATGAAATCAAATTTTTTAAAATAATCTTTTTAACTTCAGTTGCTTAATATAAGTGTCATCAATTTTTTAAAAAAATGAAAAAGTTAAAAAATATTTAGAATTCCAAACCAAAACCGATAACCGAACCGAAAAATACCAGTTTTCGGTCTCGGTTCGGTTCGGTTTGAAACCGACAGCCTTACTCATAATCATTAGTTGATTTTAAACAATTCCTCAGTTAGACCAAAATATTACAATAATCAAATAATAGAACAATATGAAACATGGCATTTTCGGGATCGAGTTAAAGAGTAAAATAGGTCGAGAATAAAAATTTAAATAATAAATGTTTGAGTTCACAGCTGTTATTTGCTCTTTGTACTAGCATTTAATATTTTTTAGAATCTTTAAAATATCTTTTTCAATTAATTCATAACTGTTTTTATCAAAAAAAGGGTGAAATTTATCCTTACAGTCTACCGGGTTCTAACCCAGGCCCAGGGCAAAAATGCAATGGTTGTGTTGTATAAATACAGTATGCCAACATTTTGAAACCGCGTGCAAATTTGCGATTTTCTCGTCAATAATTTATTTAATTTAAAAAAATAAAACACCAATTCATAGTGCGCGTACGCTGCCAGATGGCAGTTGCTCAGCGAGCCGTTTTCCTTGGCACGCGTCAGCAGGAATTCGTTGTTCAGCCGGTTGATGAAGACGGCCAGCTGCGCGGCAACGTAGCTCGCCTCGGGCGGCTCAAACACCTCCCCAATGGTGACCCAATCGGTGCGGAGTTGACCTGCGCCCGGCGCCTGATGCACTCGCCGATGGATACGGCAGATGCCCTAAATTTACATTAAATTAAACCACGTTTTTGAAAAATTTTGCCATTTTTTTGAACTCTTTAGAGTTTTGCCGATGGCAGCCCTGCTTCCCCCCCCCCCCTCCCCACCCTTCTAAAACTTCTAACCTCAACCGTCAGCGGGAAGCTGAACTGGTGCAGGATGTCCCAGTAGATGACGTCCTCGTCAAATGGCGATGCGAAGTCCCGCATGTACTCGGCTCGGCCCACTGAGCCGAGCAGCCATCGACGTCCGTATTTCGGTGAATTCTTCACCATCTTCAGGAGCTAAGTAGTTATCCATTTTATTCTCTAAAATGGAATAAAAAAATTTTATAAAGCCGGGTGGCACAAATATTCTTTAAACCTTTAAAAAAATTAAATCTGTTGAATGTTTTAGCATTTACACGACGCCACCCACATTTAATTACATTAATTTAATTCGGTAAATGAGTCAAAAATAAGAAAATGCTGAAAACATTTATTTTTTCCATAAATTCCTTTGTACTTTTTAAATCAGTCATTCGTTTCCCATTCCCACAAAAACTCACAACTTTTCATTCCCTTAAAAAATAAGAGAAAAAAAAACAATGGCGTGAAAATGGGTTAAATTTTTTAAATAAAAATTAGGTTTTAAGGTAAAAAATAACAAAACATAAAAAAGAAAATTGGAAAATTAAAATTACTTTTTGATATATTTAGATACATTAAAATAAAAAAAAATGATTGGTGTCAGATCTTAAAAATATTGTCAGATTCGTGATCAGCACCCTTGAAACCCCCATATACAATGTTTTGCTAATTTGGGGAACCTTTTTTAAAAATATAAATGTGTGGCGCCATAACGGAAAAGTACCAATTACTTTTTGATATATTTAGATACATTAAATTAAAAAAATTATTGGCATAATATCAAAAAGAAAAAACCTCACGAAATGACCAAAGGCATTTCATTCATTGCCTTTTTTGTGGTGTAAAGTTTGGCGAAAAGAGTAAACAAACCATCAAAAAAAGGGGGATTTCTCGCTGAAGGTCAGAGCAATTGCCGTTCTCGACTCCGACAATTGCGCAAACAAAATAAATGAATGGGCACGGCACACACACAAAACATTTTTCGGGAAATATTTAAAAATAGATTTTTGGATCCCGACCCTGAAACGAATTTGATCAAAATCTACAAATGCCGACCGAAAATCTCAAAATTCTTGATTAGAATCCAATTTTAAATGTCCCAAACTTCCATTTAAACAAATATTAAATTCCAGTCCCTGAAAATAACTAATGATATTGGATGTCCATTTTCCGATCCCGAATCTTTAATCCCATTTCCCAAAGTTACGAACCACTGATTCCCATCTTCCGATCCCAAAACCCCAAAAATCCCAACCAAAGGTCCAACATCAGATCATCTCATGATCGGGGGGACTGTGCATCCTCAATCCAATGTCCCATAATTATTCCCACAACAAACAGTCAAATAACCCCTCGGGGGCGAGTGGGAGGAGAAGGAGAGGCCCCTTTATGCGCCGAAGCCAGCGCCTCCCCCCCCCCCCGTCTCCTCCACACAGCGCCTGCGGTGCCGTCCCCGTCCGTTCGGCAACGCAGTGAGTGACCCGCCGGCGTCCCCACCCCGCTGGGGATGACGACCCCGGCGGTGCCCCCATTATCTGCTCGTTGAGTTGGCTTGGCTTGGGGCCGAAGGTCACACCCCATCCATCCGAATTTCCCCTCGGGGGGCAAGGCAAGCGGAGGGGTTGGACCCCCCCCCCCCCTTTTCCCTGTGAGTGACCCACCGACAATTTTTGAATGAGAATGAGTGAAGTGAATGTTGCTGCCCTCCATGTCTGGACAAAAAAAAACTAGGTTACAATGTCTTCGGAGACTTGGGAATGGAAGGCAAAAATTTGAATATTTTCTGGATTATATGTATGCCTCGAGAGTCTTGAGGGGATATTTGTGAATAATTATAATAATTAAAAATAATGTTTCTTTTTTGTTTCTTTAAGGCATTTTGTTTACGGATAGAAAGGTAATTTCGTAATAATTAAAAATGCAATAATTGCCTTAAAGCCATATTTTCGGGGTCTTCATTAGAATATTATGCAATGAGAGGGCTTTAATTTGCGGCCAAAAGGCTAAACAATTTTTTCCCCTGAATATTCATGAATTTTTTAAATTAAAAAATATTAATCGGATGGTGTTTGTAGGTAAAGATGCTTGTTTTGAGCGAGAAGATGAATGAAGGTATTGGATGTGGCCGATAAAGTCGAATTCTAATTTTTAAGAATAAAGAAAACAATTAAAAATTTAAATGAAAAAAAAGGCGAAAAATTTGGAACGCTTCACGAATTTGCGTGTCATCCTTGCGCAGGGGCCATGCTAATCTTCTCTGTATTGTTCCAATTTTAGTATATGTCCATTTGGAATGAACGAAGTCGTTTGGAATCCCACCATTTATATATAAAAGAAGCGAATGTTCAATAAATAATTTGATGGGTTTGAGAAAGGGCGAGAGAAGAGCGAGTGAATGCACTCACTCTCTCTCAACTTTCTGTCTCTGTCACGTACTCTCTCACTATTACACTATTCTCTTATTTTTCTTTCTTCAGCCTAATTTAACGGAGTCTTTTCACCTTTTCTCTTTCTCTCTTGTATGTCTATAAGACAGACTGCTGCAAACAATCAAACGAAACAGTGCCGATTTTCTGAGGGAAAAGAAATGAGAGCATCAGTGAGAGAGAGTGCATATTTTCTCCCTTTCTCCTCTCACCCTTCCCCCTTTTGCACCCCATCGGGCATTTGCCTCGCCCATTGCTTGTCCGTGGGCTGTGCGGCTCTACATAAACTTACCTGGCTGGGGAGTTCCTGCGATCACTGAGGCAGGACTCCTGTGGCGAGGCTCCACCATTGCACTTTCGGTTGGGGCTGACCCGCAGGGCGGTCCCGAACTGGGATAGGCCCACAGCTAAATTTTTGAGTGCGGGGGACGGCGTTCGCGCCTCCCCTTTAAAATCCAGTCTTAGTAAGTTGCGACCCAGGGTCCTATTTGTTCTCGTCGTATTACAATATGATCCCAACATATGGTTACCGGTCAGGGATGGGCGGAAATTTATTTTTAAAAAACGGAAATATTTTTTTTAACGGAAAACGGAAAAATTTTTAAATAAAATAAAATATTATTTTTTTTTTTAAATAATTTATTTTAATAAATATTTTTTGAAATATTAACAGTAACTATTTTTAAAAATTTTGAAGGATTTCTTTTTTTCAGCGGCCTTCTAATTCTATTTTACCCACCCACACTTATCTGCCCCCAACACTCACCATTACACCACAACCCAACCGAATTCCACTCCTCTAAAAATCCCATTCTTAGGGGTGTACAACGGAAAACGGAATTCCGCCCATCCCTGTTACCGGTTCCATTATATGACTCACTCAATACTCGTCATATGACGTCATTTAATGTCACAATCGGATAGGACGAAAACGATTAAATCGTATAAAAATCGTAAAAATAAAAAATTTACAAATCTTAAATAATTAAAAAAAAATTTATAAATTGTTTTCTTTACCATCGAAGTTCATAAATAATAGAAAAATCATTTACCTACACAGCCGGGATTGAACTCTCAGCAATCCCCAGGCAAACCCATCACTTACGATTACACCCCCAAGGCATTCACTAAAACAAAAACAAAGGATTTTCACTCAAGAAGTTTAACCTTAAACAAAATAGAATTACGGCACCCAGTTTAACAACTGAGCCACGTGAGATCATAGTGAACTATTGGATAAATTCAAATATATTACCCAATCAGGTTCAATTGTTCAATTTTTACGCTGTTCTAGCTTGGCCTTTTCTGTTCCTGTTCCAAGGATGTTTCTGTTCCTGTCCTGCTCTGAAATCTTAGAACAGAACAGGCCAAGCGGAAACAGCAAAACACTGGCTTCCACCAAAGCAATTTAATCGAATTCTTCAATTTTATGTGGACTTTTTCATTTGAACTTTTTCACTAAATACGGGACGGGGCATTGTTTAAGTTAAGCAGATCAGCGATCACACAAAATTTAAATAATCGATCAAAAACGGCTTGTCAAGATTCCCAAATTCAAAAATTGTCGGCATTTTCGAGGATATTCGGGAATGGAATT
Source organism: Globodera pallida (assembly GCA_020449905.1). Lineage (NCBI taxonomy): Eukaryota > Metazoa > Nematoda > Chromadorea > Rhabditida > Heteroderidae > Globodera > Globodera pallida. The sequence continues at coordinate 530,917 of JAIXHY010000027.1, read as the reverse complement.
CTCTCAGCCATCAATCGGTTTTCTCCTTCATTTAGCGGTCCTGCGGGCGCAGCTTCAAGTACTTCTGCAGCTGAGGCAGTGCATGGACACGCTCCACATATTTGACCAACTCCGGGTACGCCTTGATCGTGTCCGGCTCCAACTTGGTGAAGGTGTACAAGAAGTTGCCGACCTGAATACACGATAATCAGTAAAGGGTTTAGAGAGTTTCGGTGCGTCAAAATTTTCAACTTTTTAAACATTTAAAAAAAATCAATTAAGAAATTTCAAATTCTTGAACAAAACGCCAAAAATGTTTGCCTGAAAGTCCACCATGGACAAGCCGGACGGGAGCATATAGTCCGAACCGGACTCCTTCAAAAGCGCCTCAAACAACGGAAAAACGCGCTTGACGCCTGGCTCAAGCACTTACCTACGGAGTTTTTCCTTGAAAATATTTAAATTAATTTTTGTTTTTAATTTTTACATTCATACTGAAACAACATTTAAAAATAATATGAAATAAATAGGTTTTTAAATTAATATGGAAATAAGTGAAAATCTTAAATACAAATTGCTATAATACAATTATATTTATTAAAACTTTATAAAAAATTAAATTTATTTTATTTATAACTAAAAATCTAACATATTTATTATTTTTAAGTTAACATAAAAATTCATTTGTTTTGTTTTTTAATTAAATATTTTTGAATAAATATTGTGTAAATAAAGCAATTGAAGCGCACGCTAATTACTAGGGTCGGATTTATATGCCAAAAAATGGCCAAAATATGCAATAAAATGTGGCAAAAATGCCGAAATATACCGGAATAAGCACCGAAAATGGCACTTTTAGTGCACTAATTTGCTTAATACTTAATTTTTTTCTTTTTAACGCTTAATTAAGTAGATTTAAAACCTTTATGCGTATTTATAACATTTTTGGAAAATTGAATAAATTGAAAAAGTTCCGGGATTTTAACCGCTAGGCCAACTCATCCCCATTTTGGTCATCTCAGCGCCAGTCAGCCAAAAGTTCAATTTTTCAGGCCTTCTTTTCGAAAAATGACTAAAAGACTATCGTTAAACGTTCTCTACTAATTACAAATCATTTTTTATGTTTGAAAAAAATATAAATTCACCCTGTCACCCAGTTTGGTATAAAGGTACGGGGCCAATTCCGTGTTAGCATCCTTTTGAAAATTGATGATTTCGTCGGCCTTCGCCTTCTCCCACTCATCCTTGCCGGCCAATGCTAACAAAAATATTTATTTTAAAATTTGGGAAATTTTCAAAAATTTTTACCAAATTTTTCTGCTAAAAAGCGCAAAATTGTCGTGCTTTGGCCCAGCTGCTTTCCGTCAACCTCCAACACCGGCGCTTTGCCGTAGAAAAATTCTGAACACCAAAAAAATTGTCCCCGTCCCCGCAAACTTAGGCCGTTTTTCGGGGATTTCCCCGACCCGGAATCCACCAAATTTTACATCTAATGAACAATCGCCCCAATACAAAAAATTCGAATTTTTTCTATTTTATTAAATGCTTTGATTATCGCATAATTTTCCATTAAAATTTTTGGCGCAGTGCCAACCCTTTACACTTACTCGACTTGTATTTAGTCGGCCATTCCTCCATGCCGAAGCGAACGTCTTCAAATTGTTGCCCAACGTAATGGAGGAGCAGACGAATGGGCTCGCCTATACCGCGAACATCGAAGTAATACAATTTGTATTGGACCATTTTTGGATTTTTGTATTGATTAATTTCTTTAATTTTTTGGCATTTAATAATATTTTAGCGTGGATCGTTGAAGTTTTATCGAGATTATTTATGGATTTTTTGATTATCTTGCCAGCAAATTGGGCTGTGGGGCGCTTGAATGGGACTGATGACCAATTCCGAACCCTTAACCCGGATTCGAACTCGAAAAATCAAAAATTGGGGCCGGGACGCCACAGCAACGAAAATATAAATCGCCAGAGCCCCCATGCAAACCCCACAGCCCCATTTAAGGGGCTTAACGAAAGGGATCAGCCCCATTCAAGCGCCCCATAGCCCAATTTGCCGACCCGTAATTGGAGTTGGAGCAGTTCAGAGACACCAATCAATAAATGTGTTTGAAGGGAAGCAGAGAAAGTGAATATGACCCTCTCTTAAATACTGTCGTCACAAAAATCGTCCCTCGGACGACGATGAAAAATGAGGAATTTGTCGGATAGAAATGACTCATTTTTACATCAATTTTTTTTTATCGCCATCCGACAATTTTTGTGTGAATGATAAACTTTTATAAATTCAATTTTAGACAAAAAAAAAACCCTGGCCTCCTTTCAAGGCGGCAATTTTGAGCCTTTAAGCACCGACGTTTTTGAATGCTAACTTTTGCTAAGAAAATTCGTCCAAAAATTTTCCAAAAAAAGAGTGCCGGTGAAAAAAGCCCAAAACAAAACAAAAAATCAGAAATGCCTAATACATATAAACGAATAAAATAAAACTGCTAACTTTCTGTCGTGAAAACAAACAATTTGGTTGCCACGACAATGTTTAATTTTAGTGGCAATAACAACAGTAAAAAGAAGAATGAAGCGCCCGCACATAAATAGCAAACAAAACTTTGTAGTTTGTAGTTTGTGCGCGTTGTAGTGACAACAAACTACACAAAAACTTTAAAAACGGTGCTCTATTTTGTGTGTATATCACACAGGGGCCTATTTCAATTCTCGTCGTATCTGCGATAAGATGTCGTATCGTGTAAAAAAGCTGTTTCAATTCATCGTTTCTACGACATTTCATCGCATTTACGACATCGTACTTACGATGAGCTAAAAATCGTAAATACGACGAAACATCGTAAATACGATGCAATTCTGTTTCAATTAAATTATAAGATACGACAATCACATCAGTGATATCCGATGCCCTGAATTATTGTCCCAAAAGAGAATATTTAACTAAAATTCTCAAATTAATTTTAAATAATAAATAAAATATTTATGTATACCTAATTAAATTGCCAAACGGTGTTCTATTCAAAAATGTTGGAATAATAACTTTTGAGGTGAGATGAATAATCGTATGCAAAATTTGCTTCAACAATTTAATCTTGCGAATAATTTGCAGTGAATTTAACATGTTTTTGACCTAGCTTGGTTTGCATAAACATAATTTAAAAACTATTTTGAATTTGGAGTTGATTCTTATGCCAAATTAGGAGTCCAGGATTTTTAGGGCCATAAGATTTCTTATAGTATAAAAAAAAGAAAATACTTCTTTTTAAGAATTTTTGTAATTAGGCCTGCTATTTTTTAGGTAAATTCCTATTTTTTCTGCAAGCTTAGTTCGTTTGGCTTTACACTCTAACACTTTCTTTTAGGATTATATTCTTCTTAGTACTTTTGTTTTTTCATCTTACTCTTTAGCTTTTTAAAATAAATTTCAACAGCTAATCAATGACTGATTATGTATTAATAAATTTTTGATGTTACATAAATACTGTAGATTGGCCAAAAAAAAGATAAAAATTCAAAAATGGCACTGCGGAAATGTCATGGAGCCTCGGCAAAACCCAAAAAGCAGGAAAACTCCTAAAAATCAAATAAAATCAGGCAACAATCGGGAAACCCCTGACAAATCATGGTCACCCTGCTGGTGTATATTTGTTTTCGGAAATTGGGTACAAAATTATTAATCAATTGGGCACAAGACTAAGGCGCGCCAAAAAATAAACTCGAAATATTGGGCGCCAAACATTAGAAAATGGGCGCCAAGTAAATCAGCAGACTGAATAAATGTAACCAAAGCATTTGTTTTATTATTTAATGCCGATTTTACACTACTCATTGCTGAAATAAAATTAAGCAATAGCAATAAAAGATTGGCAAACTGTAAAATTGAATTTTTTGATGACCCAGCGCGAAAAAGGTAACACGGTATATTCGAAATGAGGTGGTGAAATGGTTTAGTCAGCGATTCTTTTTTGTTTTCTTCCCATTTTTACAATTTTTGCCCTACCCGATTCCATTTGACAAAATGCGTAGCATTTTACGATTGAAACTAGGGATCCTTCCTGGGGCCTATTTCGATTGTGTCATATCTCCGATATGATCATCCTTTTGGGGCATATCGCCTATCGCATATCGCCTTCGCATTGAAAAAAAGTTTTATCTTATATCGCTATCGCATTGGAAAATGGTTTTATCGCTAATCGCATATCGCCGATCGGAGGCGCAAACGAGTTGCTTTAGGGGCGGTTAATGCACCCCCAAAGACCGAGATTTTGTTGATAAAAGTGATTTAGTAAAGATTGGCATTTTCCATTAAAATTTTGCTTTTTTGAAATTTGGCACAATTTTTTAAAAAACATTTTGTGTTTTTAAAAAGATTATTTGAATTATAGCTTTCATTAAATTCAAAAAACAAATAAACCAATTCACAAATGAAATCATTTCTTCCACTAATGATCAATTTTTACACTTCAAATAGTGCTTCAAGTCAAATGTTTTCACATTATTCCGACCAATTTCTTGGTAATTTTAATCTAAAACCCAAGCGTGAAAAACAGGCATTGCCTAACCTCTTCTTACTTGTAAAAATAGGGCACGGATTTATTTATATATGGAATAAAAATTGCAAAATATATTTAACACAAATTCCAGCCAATTGTTTTATTTTATTTTGAATTGTGAGAAAAAACAAAACAAAAATTTAATAAAAACAAAAAAAGGCAAAAAATTTGGAACGCTTCACGAATTTGCGTGTCATCCTTGCGCAGGGGCCATGCTAATCTTCTCTGTATTGTTCCAATTTTAGTATATGTCCATTTGGAATGAACGAAGGCATAGGGAATCCCACCATTTATATATGAAAGAAGCGAATGTTCAATAAATTATTTGATGGGTTCAATAAAGGAAGAGAGAAGAGCGAGTAAATGCACTCACTCTCTCTCAACTTTCTTTCTCTGTCATGTACTCTCTCACTTTTACTCTATTCTCTTCTTCTTCTTTATTCAACACAATTAAACTGAGTCTTTTCACCCTTTCTCTTTCTCTCATTGTTTGTCTATAAACAGACAGCTGCAAACAATCAAACGAAATATTGCACATTTTGAGGGAAAAGAAACGAGAGCATTAGTGAGAGAGAGTGCATATTTCACTCCCTTTCTCCTCCCATTCTTCCCCCTTTTGCACCTCATCGGACATTTACCTCGCCCATTGCTTGTCCGTGGGCTGTGCGGCCCTTCATAAACTTACCTGGCTGGGGAGTTCCTGCGATCACTGAGGCAGGACTCCTGTGGCGAGGCTCCACCATTGCACTTTCGGTTGGGGCTGACCCGCAGGGCGGTCCCGAACTGGGATAGGCCCACAGCTAAATTTTTGAGTGTGGGGGACGGCGTTCGCGCCTCCCCTTTAAAATAACAAAGTTAACTTTTTTAAATGTCATTTCGAAAAACTATTTTTAAGTTGGGACGAATCTAACGAAATTGCCAATATTTCATAAATTTTAGGAGTTTTAATGGAAATTTCCGAATTTTTAAAGAACCAGGAAAACTTCCAACAGGAAAAAGCTGATTGAAAAACGGCAAAAGTATGCAAGAAGCAGCGGAAAATGTTAAAAATGCAGCAATAAAATTGATGCAAAATTTGGATAAGGCGAACATTTTGCAAAATATTCGTCAAAAAATTGTTGATTTTTTGTAATCATTTTGGGTTTGGCGATGGCACTGGCATCTCTGCGCAGTTCCCTTTATCGTCGAAAAACATACTACGCAAATGGAATTCGTATTTAAGCTCTTTCACTCAAGCAAAAATTATCCTTTAATATTTTCTCACATTTATAAAATAATGGAATACGCCCGGACACCGATTACGAAATCAATTTGGCTTAAAACATTCAAAGCCACGTAGGCCAAGGACATTTAGTCCGAGTGGACATTTGGCCAAGTAGGCCAAAATCGGACATTTAGCCCAAGGGGACATTTGGCCAAGTAGACCAAATAGACCAAGGGGACATTTGGCCAAGTAGGCCAAAATCGAGCATTTAGCCCAAGGGGACATTTGGCCAAGTAGACCAAATAGACCAAGGGGACATTTGGCCAAGTAGGCCAAAATCGAGCATTTAGCCCAAGGGGACATTTGGCCAAGTAGACCAAATAGACCAAGGGGACATTTGGCCAAGTAGGTCAAACCCGGACATTTAGCCCGAGAGGACATTTGGCCAAGTAGGCCAAATCGGGCTTTTAATTCCTTTGTTTAATAAATATATTCTTTTCTTCATTGGGTGTTCATGGTCCTGCTGGTCATTTCCTCTAAATACAATAACAAAATCAATTTTAGTAAAGCAGGTAATTCATTTGGTAATAAATATAAATATTCTTCGTCTTTGGGAATAACATTTTCGAATGTTTTATTGGAGCATTGATTCTCCTTTAACAAATAAAATCAATTTTTTTCATCGGAAATAGACGTAATAATGATTACATTATTACGCAAATGGAATATTCGTATTTAAGCTCTTCCGTATGAACACAAAAATTAATTATTTTTTTTTTCGTGAACATTTAAATAATTAATAAATACGCCCGGACACAAATAATTAATTATAAGAATTAAATTAAAAAAATATTTAGGCAATTGAATGATGTTTTATTCACACAAATTCAATCAAAATTTGTTTGGCCATTTGATAATTGCGGTTTTGTTAGTGTTTATTAGTCAATCGACAGCAGAAAATGAATGTCAAAAAGGTTTAGAAATTCATATTAATTATTTATTAATAATTTGATAAACAAATACTTTGACTTAGCAAATGTTTAGATCCGATCAAAACGGGACAGGAATTGTTGCAATACTCTTTTGGCGTTTTGTGCTGTCAAAACATTAAGCCAAAATTTGGAATGAATGCAAATTTTAAAAATTTACAAAACAATTTTTGCCAACAATTGAAAAACGGCAAAAATATGGAAGAAGCATCGGGGAATGCTGAAAGCTCAGCAATAAATTTGATGCAAAATTTGAATAAGCCAAAAATTTTGCAAAATATTCGTCAAAAAATAGCCAAAAATTCGTTTCTCGATGAAAAAAACAGAGAAAAAATGGCACAACTTTTGGGACAGTTTCAAATTGGACTGGACAAATTTTATGGTGTAATTAAAGGTAATAGCGCTCCCAAACTAAACTTATGTGCTGAAAACGAATTTTTACCTCTGACAATTTAGAATTTGTCTGTTAATTTATTGGTTTTTATTGGACTTTCCATGAAAAAGTTTTGTGATATTTTTGTGTATAGCTCGTTTGAATGTTGCGCATAGCCGAGATGAAGCCGATCATTCCAATGGGGGCAACGCATTGCGGCAACATCAAAGACGCCGCCGCAAGCGAATGCGAACTCTTGAAGCAGCCACCGGACGCTTGTCTTCAGCATTTTCTACAGAAAATCCAAGGCCAGCTGAGCCAATTCCGCAAGCGGGAGTGAAGGTATGCGTTGTGCTGTTTGTGATGACCGCGTGTACAATTGGTACGGCCATATTTTTGGCCATCACCGGGTTGAGCCATGCCCCAATGAAGATTGCACTGCTTGCCTTTTTGGTTGCCGCCTTTTTGGTGATGTTTGCCGTGTTCATTTGGCAATGTATTGTGAACAAACTGTGATCACTGATCAGAATATGTTCAGGCTTTTCAGCTTCTTTGTATTATTTGTTTAACAAATTTGTTGAGAATAAAATGCAATAATAATTGTTGAACATCAATGCAAACACCTCGTATTTTAAAGGGGAGGCGCGAACGCCGTCCCCCGCACTCAAAAATTTAGCTGTGGGCCTATCCCAGTTCGGGACCGCCCTGCGGGTCAGCCCCAACCGAAAGTGCAATGGTGGAGCCTCGCCACAGGAGTCCTGCCTCAGTGATTGCAGGAACTCCCCAGCCAGGTAAGTTTATGAAGGGCCGCACAGCCCACGGACAAGTAATGGAATGTCCGATGGGGTGCAAAAGGGAAAGGGTGGGAGGAGAAAAGGGAGTAAATATGCACTCTCTCTCACTGATGCTCTCGTTTCTTTTCCCTCAAAATGTGCACTATTTCGTTTGATTGCTTATTGTATAACTTTTCTGTTTTCTCACGTTTCCTTCCTTTATCTTTCCCTCGAAACTCCCCGACCCTCGGGGGACGTTAAAAGAAGAAAAAATTGAGTATTAATGAAAAAAGCCCAAAACAAAACAAAAAATCAGAAATGCCTAATACATATAAACGAATAAAATAAAACTGCTAACTTTCTGTCGTAAAAACAAACAATTTGGTTGCCACGACAATGTTTAATTTTAGTGACAATAACAACAGTAAAGAATGAAGCGCCCGCACATAAATAGCAAACAAAACTTTGTAGTTTGTAGTTTGTGCGCGTTGTAGTGACAACAAACTACACAAAAACTTCAAAAACGGTGCTCTATTTTGTGTGTATATCACACAGAGTGACCATCGGCAAAGGTGACTCTACCCATTTTCGCAGTGGACATTTTTGAATTTTTATCTATTTTTTGCTAATCTACAGTATTTAAATACTTAATAAGATTGAATATGCATTTTAATATGCATTTTCAAAACTATGCATTGAAGAAAATAAACGAAAAATTTACATTTTTATGTTACCAAAAATTTTTCAGAAAAAAACTTGGTCCTGGCGCCGGGCTAGGGTATATGAAAAATTAGGAGTCCAGGATTTTTAGGGCCATAAGATTTCTTATAGTATAAAAAAAAGAAAAGACTTCTTATTAAGAATTTTTGTAATTAGGCCTGCTATTTTTTAGGTAAATTCCTATTTTTTCTGCAAGCTTAGTTCGTTTGGCTTTACACTCTAACACTTTCTTTTAGGATTATATTCTTCTTAGTACTTTTGTTTTTTCATCTTACTCTTTAGCTTTTTAAAATAAATTTCAACAGCTAATCAATGACTGATTATGTATTAATAAATTTTTGATGTTACATAAATACTGTAGATTGGCCAAAAAAAAGATAAAAATTCAAAAATGGCACTGCGGAAATGTCATGGAGCCTCGGCAAAACCCAAAAAGCAGGAAAACTCCTAAAAATCAAATAAAATCAGGCAACAATCGGGAAACCCCTGACAAATCATGGTCACCCTGCTGGTGTATATTTGTTTTCGGACATTGGGTACAAAATTATTAATCAATTGGGCACAAGACTAAGGCGCGCCAAAAAATAAACTCGAAATATTGGGCGCCAAACATTAGAAAATGGGCGCCAAGTAAATCAGCAGACTGAATAAATGTAACCAAAGCATTTGTTTTATTATTTAATGCCGATTTTACACTACTCATTGCTGAACTTAGTTTAAAAACTGCGCTTATCCACTACTTGGTAATTCAAGTTTAAGAAAATCCAATAAATCCGTCCAAGAGTGGTTGTTGTGCAAACCCAGCAATTTTGGCATGTAATTCTTTCTCTAAATATTTAGTTTTTCATTCATTCTGTTAACTTTAACTTCGCCCAGCAATAATAACAGGAGTACGATTCCGTGTGCCAAATGTCCAATGTGCAAAATGTCCGATAGTCTTTTTAAACTTTTTAAATTATTTCTCAACAATTCGGGCCACTTAACTTTACAAAGCCATCATGCAAATGTTGACCAAACCAAACTATCGCCATCATTTTCATTTTGTAGTTGTATTTTTTTAAAATTTCGGTAAAGCACTGTAAAATTGGGAGACAATTTGTTTTTTACTATTCTAAATTAGGGTTGGTCCCCCGACCCTCGGAGGACGTTAAAAGAAGAAAAAATTGAGTATTAAGAAAATTAAAGCATTAAAGTGCCATTCTTGGTGCATAATTGGTTTTTTTGGAGCTTAAAATTCCAGCCTTAAACATCACCAAGAGCCCCCCACTTTTTAGGGGGGTTGAAAAATAGCCATTTATCGCCCTTTTGGGGCATATCGCCTATCGCATATCGCTATCGCATTGAAAAAAATGCTTTATCGCCTATCGCATTGAAAAAAGGCTTTATCGTCAATCGCATATCGCTATCACATTTGAAAATTCGATATCGCTTATCGCATATCGCCGATCGGAGGCGCAAACGAGTTGCTTTATTGCAACATTTTTTCTCGGATTAGTGGAAACCATGCCAGATCAAACTAGCGATCATTTTTAATTTGCATTGTATTTTTTATTTTATTTCGGTAAAGAGCATTGTAAAATTGACATTACATTCTGAATTATAATTGCTAATAATTAGGTGAACAAGACCGGTTAATCGAAAACCGGAACCAGTAAGCTTGGAGTTTTGAGCAAAAGGGGCGGTTAATGCACCCCCAAAGATCGAGATTTTGTTGATAAAAGTGACTTAGTAAAGATTGGCATTTTCCATTAAAATTTTGCTTTTTTGAACTTTGGCATTTTTAAAAAACATTTTGTGTTTTTAAAAAGATTCTTTGAATTAAAAGCTTTCATTAAATTCAAAAAACAAATAAACCAATTCACAAATGAAATCATTTCTTCCACTAATGATCAATTTTTACACTTCAAATAGTGCTTCAAGTCAAATGTTTTCATTTGGTAATTTTAATCTAAAACCCAAGTGGGAAAAACAGGCATTGCCTAACCTCTCCTTACTTGTAAAAATAAGGCACGGATTTATTTATATATGGAATAAAAAGCGCAAAATATATTAACACAAATTCAGCCAATTGTTTTATTTTATTTTCAATTCTTGTGAGAAAAAAACAAAACAAAAATTTAATAAAAACAAAAAAAGGCAAAAAATTTGCAACGCTTCACGAATTTGCGTGTCATCCTTGCGCAGGGGCCATGCTAATCTTCTCTGTATTGTTCCAATTTTAGTATATGTCCATTTGGAATGAACGGAAGGGGACGGAACCCTTCGCTTTATATATCAAAGAAGCGAATGTTCAAAAAATAATTTGATGGGTTCAAGAAAGGGAGAGAGAAAAGCGAGTGAATGCACTCACTCTCTCTGAACTTTCTTTCTCTGGCAACTACTCTCTCACTATTACTCTCTTCTCTCTTTTCTTTATTCAACGCAGTTTAACGGAGTCTTTTCACCTTTTCTCTTTCTCTCATTAAGACAGACTGGTGCAAACAATCAAACGAAATAGTGCAGTTTTCAGAGGGAAAAGAAACGAGAGCATCAATGAGAGAGAGTGCCCATTTCACTCCCTTTCTCCTCCCACCCTTCCCTCTTTTACAACCCATCGGACATTTGCCTCGCCCATTGCTTGTCCATGGGCTGTGCGGCTCTTCATAAACTTACCTGGCTGGGGAGTTCCTGCGATCACTGAGGCAGGACTCCTGTGGCGAGGCTCCACCATTGCACTTTCGGTTGGGGCTGACCCGCAGGGCGGTCCCGAACTGGGATAGGCCCACAGCTAAATTTTTGAGTGCGGGGGACGGCGTTCGCGCCTCCCCTTTAAAGCATATTAATTAATTATTAATAAAATGTTTAATAAAGCAATTCTAAAATTAACGTTACAAATTTTTAGATCCGATCAAGACGGGACAGGAATTGGTGGACACGGCCTCAACTCTATTCGATGGAATGAAATCGGGGAGTTTTGACAGTGAAATGGCCATAAAATTGGTTCAAAAATATGCTTTTGGCGTTTTGTGTCACATTGAGCCAAAATTTGAAATAAATGAAAATTTTAAAATTTTGCAAAACAATTTTTGTCAACAATTGAAAAACGGCAAAAGTATGGAAGAAGCAGCGGAAAATGTTAAGAATGCAGCTATAAATTTGATGCAAAATTTGGATAAGGCGAACATTTTGCAAAATATTCGTCAAAAAATTGTTGATTTTTGTAATCATTTGGAGTTTGGTGATGGCACTGGCATCTCTGCGCAGTCCCTTTATCGTCGAAAAACATACTACGCAAATGGAATTCGTATTTAAGCTCTTTCACTCAAACAAAAATTAACCTTTATTATTTTCGCACATTTATAAAATAATGGAATACGCCCGGACACCGATTACAAATTACGAAATCAATTTGGCTTAAAACACTTAAAGCCACGTAGGCCAAAATCATTTAGCCCGAGTGGACATTTGGCCAAGTAGGCCAAATAGACCAAGGGGACATTTGGCCAAGTAGGTCAAAAACGGACATTTAGCCCAAGGGGACATTTGACCAAGTAGGCCAAATAGACCAAGGGGGCATTTGGCCAAGTAGGTCAAAACCGGATATTTAGCCCAAGGGGACATTTGGCCAAGTAGGTCAAAAACGGACATTTAGCCCAAGGGCACATTTGACCAAGTAGACCAAATAGACCAAGGGGGCATTTGGCCAAGTAGGTCAAAACCGGATATTTAGCCCAAGGGGACATTTGGCCAAGTAGGTCAAAACCGGATATTTAGCCCAAGGGGACATTTGGCCAAGTAGGTCAAAACCGGATATTTAGCCCAAGGGGACATTTGGCCAAGTAGGTCAAAAACGGACATTTAGCCCAAGGGGACATTTGACCAAGTAGGCCAAATAGACCAAGGGGGCATTTGGCCAAGTAGGTCAAAACCGGATATTTAGCCCAAGGGGACATTTGGGCAAGTAGGTCAAAACCGGGCATTTAGCCCGAGAGGACATTTGGCCAAGTAGGACAATAACAAAATCAATTTTAGTAAAGCAGGTAATTCATTTGGTAATAAATATAAATATTCTTCGTCTTTGGTAACATTTTCGTTTGTTTTATTGGAGCATTGATTCTCCTTTAACAAATAAGATCAATTTTTTCACCGGAAATTGGACGTCATAATGATTACATTATTACGCAAATGGAATATTCGTATTTAAGCTCTTCCGTAAGAACATAAAAATTAATTATTATTTTTTTCGTGAACATTTAAATAATTAATAAATACGCCCGGACACAAATAATTAAATAAGAATTAAATTTAAAAAATATTTAGGCAATTGAATGATGTTTTATTCACACAAATTCAATCAAAATTTGGTTGGCCATTTGATAATTGCGGGTTTGTTAGTGTTTATTAGTCAATCGACAGCAGAAAATGAATGTCAAAAAGGTTTAGAAATTCATATTAATTATTTATTAATAAAATTGTTTTGATAAACAAATACTTTGACTTAGCAAATGTTTAGATCCGATCAAAACGGGACAGGAATTGTTGGCATCGGCACAAACTCTGTTCTATGGAGAAAATTCTGAAAGATTTGATAGCGACATGGCCATTAAATTGGTTAAAAAATACTCTGTTGGCGTTTTGTGCTGTCAAAACATTGAGCCAAAATTTGGAATAAATGCAAATTTTAAAAATTTACAAAACAATTTTTGCCAACAATTGAAAAACGGCAAAAATATGGAAGAAGCGTCGGGGAATGCTGAAAGCTCAGCAATAAATTTGATGCAAAATTTGGATAAGCCAAAAATTTTGCAAAATATTCGTCAAAAAATAGCCAAAAATTCGTTTCTCGATGAAAAAAACAGAGAAAAAATGGCGCAACTTTTGGGACACTTCCAAATTGGAATTGACAAATTTTATGGTGTAATTAAAGGTAAAAAAAATATAAAATAGGGTAAAACTTTGCTATTTTATATGCTAATTTTCTTTGACAATTGTAAAATAATTACAAATTTGTTTTGACAACAAATGCAAATTTTAGTGAGCTATTTAACAAAAATTTATTTTTAGCTAGAAAATTGTTTTATGATGCTCAGCAGCAGCCCAAAACTGATCATAAAAAAGGTGCTTTGATGCGACAAAGCCGACGGAAGCGTAGTGACGTGAATCCCACCATTATTTACGGCGACCGTAGCGGAACCAGTTCAGGAAGACAGAACAGTTGCATTGCTGCCGTGTTATGTGCCATCGTATTCTTTGGAGTTGGCATAATTGAGTACTTCCGAATTGGTCCTCATAATGCATTTGAATTGTTAGTCATTTCTGCCGTCTTTTTTTCAATCAGCGTTCTGTTGTCAATCATTTTTTGCTGTTCCTGCAGGGGCTAGGCGCCGCAGGCGCCATTTAAATAGCGCACAATTTATTTCAATTTTTTGTTTGAAAATGGAAACATTCTACAGTAAAGCGATTCTTTTTGTTTTCTTCTCATTTTTATAATTTTTGTCCTGCCCGATTCCATTTGACAAAATGTGTAGCATTTTACGATTGAAACTAGGGATGCTTCCTGGGGCCTATTTGAATTCTCGTCGTATTACGATAAGATCCCATCATATGACGACCGGTTCATCATATGATTGGTTCAATTCTCGTCATATGACGGCATCGTATTTCACAATCGGATACAACGAGAAAACGCAGTAAAAATTGCATATAGAAATCATAACATCATAAAAATTGTTTCAATTCGTCGTATGACAAATCATAATACGACGAAGCATATCATGGAGCCCTTGGAGTGATTTTTTTAAGAGAATCCAACTTTAAAAACTTAACAATTTTTAAATTTAATTTTAAAACATTATTTTTATGTGGGACGAAATTTAAATAAATTGGCCAATATTTCTTAAATTTTGGGAGTTAAGTGAAAATTTCCAAATTTTTGAAAAATCAGAAAAGTCCCAAAAGTAAAAAAAAGTCCGGGAGACCAGGTTTAAAAAAGCACAATTGGTTTTGGCTCATTACACCCTAAATAGCTTCCACCAAAGCAATTTAATCGAACTTCATTCCATTTGGACTTTTCGTATTTGAACTTTTTTTTCATTAAATACGGGGCATTGTTTAAGTTAAGCAGATCAGTGATCACATAAGATTTAAATAATCGATCAGAAGCTGCTTATGCCCAAATTCAATGAATTGTCGGTATTTCTAGGATTTTCGAGAATTCTCTCAGCCAGCAATCGGTTTTCTCCATAGTTCAGCGGTCCTGCGGGCGCAGCTTCAAGTACTTCTGCAGCTGAGGCAGTGCATGGACACGCTCCACATATTTGACCAACTCCGGGTACGCCTTGATCGTGTCCGGCTCCAACTTGGTGAAGGTGTACAAGAAGTTGCCGACCTGAATAGACGACAATCAGGAACGGGTTTAGAGAGTTATGGTGCGTTAAAATTTCAACAATTTTCAAATATAAAATTTCAAATTCTCGAACAAAACGCCAAAAATGTTTGCCTGAAAGTCCACCATGGACAAGCCGGACGGGAGCATATAGTCCGAACCGGACTCCTTCAAAAGCGCCTCAAACAACGGGAAAATGCGCTTGACGCCTGGCTCAAGCACTTCCGTACGGAGTTTGTCCTTGAAAATATTTAAATTAATTTTTTAAAAAATTCTATATTCATACTGGAAACAACATTTTAAACATTACTATGAAATAAATACGTGTTTAAATTAATATGGAAATAAGTGTAACATCTAAAAGAAATAATACAAATTGCAAATATTTATACCATATATTTATTTTATTTTAAAGTTTATAAAAATGCTAATTACAAATCATTTAAAAAAAAATTTAAATTCACCAAGTCGCCTTCGCGTAATCCTATTTTGACATAAAGGTACGGGGCAAACTCCGTGTTAGCATCCTTTTGGAAATTGATGATTTCGTCGGCCTTTGCCTTCTCCCACTCATCCTTGCCGGCCAATGCTACAAAAAGTATAATTTTAAAATATTTTTGAGGAATTTTCAAAAAATTTTTACCAAATTTCTCTGCTAAAAAGCGCAAAATTGTCGTGCTTTGGCCCAGCTGCTTCCCGTCAACCTCCAACACCGGCGCTTTGCCGTAGAAAAATTCTGGACACCAAAAAATTGTACCCGTCCCCGCAAACTCAGACAATTTTTCGGGGATTTCCCCGACTTAGAACCCACCAATTTTGAGTTTTTGGCAGTGTGCCAACCTTTTACACTTACTCGACTTGTATTTAGTCGGCCATTCCTCCTTGCCGAAGCGAACGTCTTCAAATTGTTGGCCAACGTAATGGAGGAGCAGACGAATGGGTTCGCCTATACCGCGAACATCGAAGTAATACAATTTGTATTGGACCATTTTTGGATTTTTTAGAATTGATTTTTTTTTCTTAATTTGTTGGAATTTTATTCGATCATTTTTTGAATATTTAGCGTAAGAAAATTTCCCAGAATTTTACAAAAATCTATAACATTTTGCCAACAGTCGGTGATACCTATAGATTGGACGATAAGTATCAAGTTATCGGCTTTTAGACGAGTTATGGCGTTTCAAATTAAGTGGCAAACAAATTTTTAGGGGGGCGAGTACAATTTTGGTGGGGGGGGGGGGGGCGCGGAGGGAGGCGAATATTGGAGCTTCAGGTCGGCAGATTGGGGAACAGGACGTTTGGGCGCTGCCCTTTGGGCGCCGACGTTTGGGCGCCGCTGTTTGGGCGCTGCCGTTTGGGCGCCATACCTTTGAAGTGCCATAACTCTTTATGGAACCAACCAAACTAAATAAATTAGGTACCAATCGAAAGCTCTATAAAAGAAGTAAGAAATAGTGAAGAGGAAAGAGAGAGAGAAAAAAGAGATAGGACACTCTGCTCTCTTTTCCTCTTCACTATTTCTTACCATTAGAAAAACGGGACGGCACAGCAACAACAAATATAAATAGCCAGAGCCCCATGTGAACCCCACAGCCCCATTTAAGGGGCTCAACGAAAGAGATCAGCCCCATTCAAGCGCCCCATAGCCCAATTTGCGACCCCTAATTGGAGTTGGAGCAGGTCAGAGACTCGAATTGAATCAATAAATGTGTATGAAGGGAAACAGAGAAAATGAATATAACCCTACCATAATACTGTGGTCAGACAAAAATCGTCCCTCGGACGACGACGAAAAATGAGAGATTTCTGTAACCGGGCGAATTTGTCGGACAGAGAAATGTCGCTATTTCCCATTACTGACGATTTTTGTGTGACATAAATTTTTATGAATTTATAAAACAGCAAAAATCACCAATTTTAGACAACAAAAAAATCCGGGCTCCCCAAATTTGAGCCTTTAGGCACCGATGTTTAATTGTTAAGAGAATTCGTCCAAAGATTTTCCAAAAAGTTACCGGTAGGGTAGCAAAGGAAAAAAGAATGAAACGAATAAAATAAAACTGCTACTATAACTTTTTGTCATAAAAACGGTAAAACTTTCACAAAAAAACAATATGGTTGCCACGACAATGTTTAATTTTAATGACAATAATAACAGTAAGGAATGAAGCGCCCGTCCCACGCGTAAGTGAATAAAATGAAATGAATGCATCTAGTGGAGGCCATTCAAATTCTCGTCCTTTAAATAGCAAAAATTTTGTATGTTGTATCCGCAACGGAGCATTAAAAAATACTCATTAAATACCTAAAACCCGACAAATTAGTTGAAAGCGCAACAATAAATTTAATGGAAAATTTGTGTAAGCCAAACATTTTGAAAAAATATTTGTCAAAAAAAAATTGCCGAAAATTCGTTTCTCGATGAAAAAAACAAAGAAAAAATGGTGCTAAGCTTTTGGGACACTTCGAAATGGAATGGACAAATTTTATGGTGTAATTAAAGGTAAAAAATTAAGGGATTTTGGAAGATTTTTAAAAACCCAACTTTTAGGTGTACGTTTTTTTGGTCATTAACATAAAAATAATTTAAAAAGTTTTGTTTGACGCTTCGTATTTAAGGTCTTTCGAATGCATAACATAAAAATTATTATTTTATTTTCCCGTGAACATTTAAATAATGATAATACGCCCGGACACAAATCATTAATTAATTTCATTTCTAATAAAATCATTAATTTGTGGATTGGTAGTTTGTTAAAACAAATAAAGCACAAAGCACAAACAAAAATAATTTAACTGATTTCTTGGAATCATTTTAGAGTTTGAGTATGGCACTGGCATTCTTTGCGCAGTTACCGCAACACATTTGATTCGTGTTAGCGCTGCGTTCGTAAATATTTTTGTCTTTTTCCCGTTCCCGCAGATAGTTCCTTGGCGAAGTTTACACTTTTATTACGCAAATGGAATATTCGTATTTAAGCTCATTTGTACATATAAAAATAATATTTTATTTTTTCGTGAACATTTAAATAATTAATGAAATACGCCCGGACACCAAATCATAAATTATAAGAATTAAATTTAAAAACTTTTGGTCAAAAAGACGTCACCGGTCCCTGAGTCCTCCGCGTCACGCGTCATTTTTTTAGAAATGCCAGTGACAGCGTCATACGTCATGACGCCGCTCAAAAACGGCGTAATTGGCGTAATCGCGTCACTGGTTAAAATTTTGAATTTTTCAAAAATTCAATTTTTTTAAAATTAACTTTTTTTTATTGATTCTTAACACAAATTACTGTCCATTTGGAATGAACGAAGTCGTTTGGAATCCCACCATTTATATATAAAAGAAGCGAATGTTTAATAAATTATTTGATGGGTTTAAGAAAGGGCGAGAGAAGAGCGAGTGAATGCACTCACTCTCTCTTAGTTTTCTTTCTCTGTCACGTACTCTCTCACTATTACTCTATTCTCTTCTTCTTCTTTATTCAACTCAGTTTAACGGAGTCTTTTCACCTTTTCTCTTTCTCTCTTGTTTTTCTATTGACAGACGGCTGTTTTTTCTATGTGTCTCAATTCCAGGGGAAGATAGAGAAAGGAAATGCAGCGAGAAAACGACAAATAGACAAGCAATCAAACGAAATAGTGCATATTTTCTGAGGGAAAAGAAACGAGAGCATCAGTGAGAGAGAGTGCCCATTTCACTCTCTTTTCTCCTCCTACCCTTCCCCCTTTTGCACCCCATCGGACATTTAACTCGCCCATTGCTTGTCCGTGGGCTGTGCGGCTCATCATAAACTTACCTGGCTGGGGAGTTCCTGCGATCACTGAGGCAGGACTCCTGTGGCGAGGCTCCACCATTGCACTTTCGGTTGGGGCTGACCCGCAGGGCGGTCCTGAACTGGGATAGGCCCACAGCTAAATTTTTGAGTGCGGGGGACGGCGTTCGCGCCTCCCCTTTAAAATCCATCCTTAAATCTTTCTGTATTCTTAAATTATTGTTTTCTTAAAAAAAAGTCAGTTTTATAGCTTCCTCCAATGCAGGTCAATAGAATTCATCAATTTCATGTGGACTTTTTGTGTTTGAACTTTTTTTTCATTAAATACGGGGCATTGATTAAGTTAAGCAGATCAGTGATCACACAAGATTTAAATAATCGATCAAAAGCAAGATGCCAAATTCAAAAGTTGTCGGCATTTTTTAGGATTTTCGGGAATTCTTTCAGCCAGCAATCGGTTTTCTCCATAGTTCAGCGGTCCTGCGGGCGCAGCTTCAAGTACTTCTGCAGCTGAGGCAGTGCATGGACACGCTCCACATATTTGACCAACTCCGGGTACGCCTTGATCGTGTCCGGCTCCAACTTGGTGAAGGTGTACAAGAAGTTGCCGACCTGAATAGACGACAATCAGGAACGGGTTTAGAGAGTTATGGTGCGTTAAAATTTCAACAATTTTTCAAATATAAAATTTCAAATTCTCGAACAAAACGCCAAAAATGTTTGCCTGAAAGTCCACCATGGACAAGCCGGACGGGAGCATATAGTCCGAACCGGAC
The DNA here is from genome assembly GCA_020449905.1 of Globodera pallida. NCBI lineage: Eukaryota > Metazoa > Nematoda > Chromadorea > Rhabditida > Heteroderidae > Globodera > Globodera pallida. The sequence continues at coordinate 511,393 of JAIXHY010000027.1, read as the reverse complement.
TCCTTCAAAAGCGCCTCAAACAACGGAAAAATGCGCTTGACGCCTGGCTCAAGCACTTCCACACGGAGTTTTTCCTTGAAAATATTTAAATTAATTTTAAAAAAAAATCTTTATATTCGTACTGGAAATATTTTTTTATAATTTAATATTTCAAATAGTTTATGAAATAAATCGGTTTTTAATATATATGGAATAAATAAGTGTAAAATCTAAAGGTATAAAAAATTGTCCCCGTCCCCGCAAACTTAGGCCATTTTTCGGGGATTTTCCCGCCCCGGAATACGCCAAATTTAAATTTTTGTTGGCACTGTGCCACCCCAAGTAACCCCGGGGTTATTGATAGAAGAAAGACAGTATTAAGTAGGGTGGGTCACGGTTGGTTAACCGAACCGAAACCGAAAACCGGCTTTTTAACCGAAAACCGGGGGTACCGGTTTATCGGTTTTCCGGTTCAAAAATACACCCCTAATGATGGGATTTTATGGGTATCGCTTGATGAAAAGGCTGGCGTAGTGGTGAGTAGTAGGGTGAGTTGAACTGTGTGTGGGAGGAGTTTCAGATCCCGGCTGCGTTAATTGTTTTTTAATAAGTTCTCTGAACTTACGGCGTGTAAACAATTCCAAAAGATTTTAGATTCCCCAATTTTTTTAAATTAAATACAATTCACAAGTTTTTCTTTTTTTTGTTTGATTGGACGAATTCACTGAATATTTAAAAAGAATAACTTTGTTCAAAGTTGAGTGACCCCACCCAGACTGAATAATTTTTTTTTATCACTTTTGGTGAGCATCTATGATGGACGAAACAAATAATTAAATATTGTTTCAATTTTTTCTTTGTAAAATTGGTAATTATTGGACCAATTTCTTACATTCCTCTAAAAATTCAAAAAATTTTCCCGACAGCACCTTTCGGCGCCGACGAGCCTCTCCCATTCCTTTTTAAAATTTTGGTTGCAAATCCCTTAACAAATTGAGTCAAAAATTCAAATTTTCTCGGCGGCGCCTATCGGCACCGCCGACCCCCCCCCCCCCCACTTTTTTGCCTTTTTAGTAAAATTGCGCACTAAAACAAAAATTTCGCTCAGAAAGTATTAAAATAAAAATCGAAAAAATTTGCTTTTGTTACTAAAATAATTTTCAACAATTTCAACCAATTCAAAAACGCTTTAAATTCTCAATTTTATTTTCTATTGACAAATTCGTAATCCAGAATTTCCAAAAAAAACCTGGTCTTATTTTCCAAAAGGATTTTTTGAGAATCTGCTTTACTTTCAGGTGGGGGGGAGGGGTCGGTGGTGCCGATAGGCGCCGCCGAGAAAAATTGTGAATTTTTGACTCAATTTATTAAGGGAATTGCAACCAAAATTTTAAAATTACGGTAATTTTTTTAAACTTTTTTAGAATGGGAGGAGTCCCTGACGGGAAAAAATTTAGATTTTAACGAACCGAAAACCGGTTTAAAACCGACCGTGACCCACCCTAGTTAAGGAATCTGCTTATTAGTTCCAATCACTGTCCCATTCATCCTCTTCTGATTCCCCCGTTCTTCCTCTTTTTCGCCGGCACTTTGTCGGCGGCTCGGGAGGGGCGGTGCCCTGGGGCGAACTATCGGAAGCAAATTAGCCTGGGGCACTGGAGGTGGCTGCACTTTTGGCCGGTGTAGCGAGGAAGAAGACCTATGAAGCAATGAAATCCGTAAAAATCCAACAGATTTTAATTGAGGCGGGGAGTAACTTTAATTTAAAGATATATACTTATAAAAATAAAAAATATTGTTTCAATGACAAATTTTTTACAAAATCAAATGATAAAGCACCTTCCGGAATAATAAGACTGAGGAAAAAATTTTGTTTTTAACTTTGTTTGAAGCTTCTAAAGCCAACTTTATAGTCAAAATTGGCATATTTTTTTAGGCTAACAAAATGTGAAATTTTGGCTCAGAACCAGGCCACAGCGCCTCGGGTGTTTTCTTAAGTGCACGAAATCGCGTTACGGATTTTCGACCAATCATAAAATTACACTTTAAATGAAAATCACTCTTTCGTGCTATCTTTGCGCGCTGAGTCAAAACACTTTAAAAGTTGGATCGCTAAGCTCTTTTCTTATTAAGCATAATCTGTGGCAAAAAGTGCCCAAAAATTTGGTAAATTAATTTGCTTGGGGCCATTTTGTCAACCAGATAACTCGAGGGGGGGGGAGTTTGAAAAATAGTAACCCCGGGGTTATTGATAGGAGAAAGACAGTATTAAGGAATCTGCTTTAATGTTGAAACGAACAAATTGTGTCGTCGAATGAGAATGGAATAAAATTGTATGGACATTTTTTGCTCGGGTCCCTTGTCACTGTTCCGTGCTCCACCAATGTGCCATTGGCATATTCCGGTGACAAGATGCCGCCGAACAGATGCCGCGCTTGTTACAGGCTCAACTCGATGTTTGTGTTTGGCTCTGCATTTGCTTCAGCGCGGCGCTGCAGCTTCTCGTCCTTCTCCTGCTCCTTGGCCAGAGCTTCAGCCATTCGGGCTTCTTCCTTTTCCCTGTGCTTGGCCAACAACTTCTTCACCACCATTTCACTCTCCATGTGCCGCTTTTGCTTGGTCGGCATCATTTTGTTGTTTCCGCTTTCAATTTCCAATTTGAACGGCTCCTCCTTATTACGATTAACTCCCCCCGCACTCACCGGCAACGAATACATGGCGACCAGCACAAAGACAATGGCACAGAGCCACACCAACCCACTCATTTTTTCTCAGGAATTTTTATGACATTCAGAGACAATATTATGTTAAAGGTCCTTTTCAAGAAAAAATAAATAAAGAAATTATATATACGATTTAAAACGTTTAAATTAGTTCAAAAACTAAATTTTGAACTATTCAAATTTCGTTGCATGTAATTTTTAATTAAAATGCATATGAACTAATAATATACATCAGGCGCCGATGACCTCAGAAAATTTCGGAAATCAGAATTCCGAGGCCTAAAAAAATTTCGGAAATCGGAATTTCGCCAAAAAAGTCGGAAATCGGAAGTCGGAAATCGGAAAAATTGTTTAACCAAAATTGGCCCATTTTTAAAAATTTTTCTCGGCGGCGCCTGTCGGCACCGCCGATACCTCCCTCTTCCCGCGCAACAAATTTTCGAAAATCGCGGAAAAAAAAAAGAAAAATTTCATTTGGTATCAAAAAGCTTTTAATTGAAACAAATTTTAAAAAGTTTTAAAAAGTCTCGCTCAAAAATTCACTTATAGGCGTTTAATTTTTATCTCGGGTAATTCCGGTCCAACCGGGATTGAGACTATGGAGATGCGGGGGCTCGGCGGTGCCGATAGGCGCCGACGGGAAAAATTTTGAACTTTTTGGCTCAATTTGTTAAGAGATTTGCAACGAAAATTTAAAAAAAACGAAATTTTTTAAAGGTTTTTAGGAGAATGGGGAGAGGTCCGGTGGCGCCGATAGGCGCCGCCGGGGGAATTTTATGACGATTTTAACAAAATTTGTTAACAAAATTGGTCCCAAAAATGATCGATTTTTCCGAAAATTTCCGACTTTTTGCTCCAAATTTCGGAAATCGGAATTCCGGGGTCTCAAAATTTTTCGGAAATCGGAATTCCGACCCCAAAAATGTCGGAAATCGGAATTCCGGGGTCTCAAAATTTTTCGGAAATCGGAAGGTCGGAAATCGGAATTCCGCCATCCCTGATATACATGGCTAAAAATTGGTATTAAAAACTGTTTTTAATTTTATGAATTTACAAAAAAAAAAATATTAATTTATCTAATATGCTAAATAATATGATTAGTTATATTAATTTTGTTGAAATCGTTCAAAATTTTTGTTGGATTTTATTTTTGTCCCAGGTGAGCATTAATCAATTTATGTTTTGGCATTATATCCGGCGGAAATTATGCCAAAATCTGACGGATGTTGCAACAGGAAATGAAAGCTGAGGATTGCATTTAATTCACAAATTCACATGAATTCGGCCGAGTCGACTGCATATAAATACGCGACGCCCAGGCAAAATTTTATCAAAAAATAATAATTACTTTGTGCCTTAAAAATGAATGCGATGTTGGCACAACTTATTGGCATTATTTTCATATTAACCAACTTTGGTGCTATTGTTGCCCATCCTGTGGACAAAGAAAATGAGGCGGAAGCATCGACGAACAATAATGGTAATGGGGCATTAGGTATTTATTTTAAATTTTATTTCTTAAAAAAATGTTCTAATTCTTATTTTAACCGAATTAACAATATTTTTTAAAATTAAAAATATACATAAAATGATTGTTTTATGTTTTGTTTGCAGTGGACAAAGTGACTACCAATTATGTCGAAGCATTGGTGACGGATGAAGAGCATTTGAATTCAATGCGAATGTTTGCAGTTGAATGGGCTCACAACAATGCGCTAATTTTCAGGACAAAAAAACACCCGACAAAGTACAAAAATGGACAATTAGTCAACAAAATAAACAAACAAAATTAACAAATTTTGTAAATGGATGCAAAATTTGTTAATAAATGATAATTTTGAAACTCGCAAAAATTTTATTTACAGAAGCGACGTGTCGACAATTGCGCCTTGCTCACTTTTCCCGTCGCCATTTCCTCGTCAGCCATTTGAGCAAGCATTGGCAGTGCAAAAGGTGCAACTTAAATTAAAATATTAAAAGAATATTTTACAAATTTTAATACCCTCACTTAAGTATGTATTGTTTCAAATTTGGGCAATTTTGATGGCACCCATTTTTATCACAATTTTAAATTTCAAAAAGGCAATGAACGAGCTGTACTTTCGCATCGGCACTGATTTTGCATTTTTGCAAGAAGCGTACAAAGATGTGATCGAGGCTGATGACCACTTCCGCAACATGATGGACATGCTCAAATCGGTGCATGAGGAGGGCATCAAACAGCCCATCACGGTGATCTTCCAGCGCGCGGTTTGTTTTGAAATATAATTTTATTACTATTTAAATCTATTCTAATTATTTATATAAGAAATCCAAATAATTAATGAATATTGTTTAGGATTACATGTTAAATGTAATCAAAGGACCAAAATGGAGAGGAGCCGACTTATGAAATTAAACAGGTATTTTTTATGTGTTCAAAATTATGTTTATTTATTTTAAAACTTTTTAGCTGGAAGTAAACTGCGGCTCAATTGCGGGCACAAGTTTGGACCGGCATACGGCCGAGCTGAACCATGTCATGCTGAAGAAGGCAGGTTTTCATGCGGCACCCGAAGATTTGCCCGAAAATTGGCCGGACAAAGCCCAGATCGAATCCATTAAAATGGCCTGGTACAAAAAATGTTCTTAAAATAACAAAATTTTAATATAATCTTTAGCTTAATGAATTTAATTAGTAATTATAAATTAATAGCTTTATTTAGCATTGTTTAACATAATCAATCATTAATAGATCAATCCGATTTATTTTAATTTATTAATCATTCAAATAAAAGTGTCAAGCGCCCATTAATGGAATTCCATCGCTTTGTAGGGAATTGTATGGAAACCCAGATGCCATTGTAGTCATTTTGATCAGCGATGATTCACAAACCGTTTTTGATGCACGTTTCTTCGAGACCGAACTGGACAGACTTTCAGACGGAAAGATACAAGTTGCACGCGTCACTTTGAACGAATGTGCAATTAGGTGAAAGCTGAGCTTTCATTTTTTAATTTTATTTATTTATTAATTTTGTTTAAATTAAAGATGTTCTCTGGATGAAGAAACTCCAAGCTGCGGTTGGATGGTCGCGAGGTGGCGGTGTTGAACTCGCGATACTCTGCGCTCGGATTTATGCCCGGCGTGCACGCAATGAATGCCAGAAAAATGATCGAACGCTCGCAAGCCATCGTAAGAAACATTTATTTATTTTTAAAAAAATAAATCAATAGCTTATTAATAGAATAAAAAACAATTTAATTCATCAATTAAGTAGCTTTTAATTTGTTATTATTTTCAATTTGATTTATAACAGAAAATTCCATCGGCTTTTGTTGAATTTAGCTGCTCAAAGAAAGTTCAACAGGTAATAGTTATCAAAAAATAGAAACAAATTTAAAAATTCAGCTTCTTGCCGAGCAAGGAATGGTGGAACGTTTCTTCCCAAACGAAAATGATGCCGAAACCGTAAAAGCAATTCGCCAAACATTTACCGGATTGTGGTCACTGGATAAAGAAGATAAAGCAACCCAAGATCGGATTGAGGCATTTTAATTATTTATTCTTGCACATTTATATTAAATAGCTCAAATTAAAATCTATAATTCAAATATGCTTCAAAAATATATCCAAAAACTAAGGATGCCATTGCAAATCCCAACAATTACGTGCTGAAAACGAATTATGGAATGCGACACATGCAATTACTTTGACGAACAACTCGCCAACAAATTGAAAGAAATTACTCCGAATCAGCGACCTTATTATGTTTTGATGCAAAAGCTGCGACCGATGCCTATTAAGGTCGGAGTTTTGTTTCTTTAAAAATATTTTAAATAAATAAATCAATTTTAAAAATATTTTAACTATATTCTTTACATTACATATTTAGAACATCATGATCCACCCTCTCACTGCGCCCAAGATCGACACTATGGTCAGCGAGCTAGGCGTGTACGGAGTTCTGTTGGGCAATATGCTCACCAAGGAGGTGAGGAGTTTTTGGACAATAAAATTTTAGCATTTAAATGAAACTTAAACAATTGGCCAAACAAATTCTGAAGATTCAATTTCCTTCAGGTGAAGCACAATGTGCAACAGGGCCATCTGCTGAAGACCAAGCTGGAGACCGCTAACGAAGGTGGCATTTCGACAGGAACGGCGGTGCACGATTCGCCCATTCTGTTTTGAAGAAATTAAGTTGGTGATTTTAGGAAAAATTTTATTCACTCATTTGTTTTTTTCGTTCATGTAATTCAGTTTCCCACATAAATTTTATTATGTATTTATCACATCAAAGGAAATGCTAAGCAAATCGATGTAAAAGAGAAAGAAAAAAATTTCTTCATACTTTTTTTTCCTGTTTCATGTCTCCTTAATATGGATCAGTTTACTTTAAATGTCTTTAAGTGTGACAGCAATCTAGCATTGAACAGCTAAGGTCGAAAAGTTGCATCGGTATGCCAAATTTTCCAAAGTGGAATAGTTTCAAATAGAGACAGGCAAAATCAAATTTGCGGATCCTGTTGCAGGAGTTACGATTTCTACATACGATTTTTATTGTGTTTTCTCGTCGTATCCGATTGTGAAATACGATGCCGTCATAGGACGATGACGAGAATTGAACCAATCATATGATGAACAGGTCGTCATATGATGGGATCATACCGTAATACGACGAGAATTGAAATAGGCCCCAGTCCAGGCAGTCACAGTGTGCAATTTATTCATTCATTTGTCGTCCTTTTGCTTCGTCCTTTCCCCCGTTCTCCCCCCGCTGCTGCTGCTGCTGTCCTCCTCCATTTTTCCTTTTCGCCACGATCAATATGTGTATTTATTTATTTGGTTAAATGAGCCCAATCACGTAAATGTTTTTGTTGGACAAGTCCCTTTTTATATATATAAATTTCCATAGGCTTAAATTATTTTTATATATATTTGAAAAGAAATTTAAAAAGCAGCCCCTGTGCTGCGAAGCTTTTTCAAAAAAACTGAACCAAAAGCCTCCGCAAAATCCGCCATCATCAACTTTCAAAAGCATCAAAACGCGATGCAAACATCAAAAAGCACGTCGGCGAGCGCAAATTGCCAACAGCAACCGTAACTTTCAGGCGAGCTCATTTATGAGCTGATTTTGTGTGTGACAAGGTACAGATTGGCATGCGCGACGCGTGCTCCAAATCTGTCTTTCATATACCAAAGGATTCTGAACAGCAAAAAAAAAAACTCAAAATTGGAAACTGCCCGTGCACATTATGGTGAAAAGATTTAGTCGGTCTCCTGGACAAAATGCGCTAGCATAATATATATAGTTTTTAAAAATAAATCCCTCTCGTTTAAATTCGATCGCATGAACCGTTTTCTATCGTCTGAAAACAGTTTTGGGTTTGACTATCGATTTTCATTTCTCTCTGCTGTTATCGATCGATTCATTCATAATATTTTTCCCAAGTTAAAATTGTTTTGAAATTAAATTTTTTCCGATCGTTAATTCTAAAGTTTTAGAACTTTTACGCTCTTCATGTATCGACACCACTGACTGGGTATCATCAGGTGGCTAAATTGCTTGAAATTTCTTAATGTTTTAAACTAATTTAAATACTTATACTAGAATATTTGAGAATAAATTACATTTTTGCAGCGGCTGCCTCTGTTGCCACGAATCCATGGAGTTAGCGTACTGACGTTTGCCCAACAAGTGGTGCCGAACATGGCGCAATACTTCAACATTTTAGAGGACGGCTCGACCCGCTCTTTTTATTGTATCCTTGCGCTGGACCATTTGCTCATTCCGCCGGGCTAGTCCAATTTCCTTTTGGTGGGCTTTAAAGGTCTAAAATTGGCTAAGAAAAGGGTTTCAAGACGCAATTGGTTGGTCTAATTCATTTTTATTTTTAAATGCTAAATGTAAAAAGCAACCAAATTGGGGGGTTTTTATAGTTTTTATGGAAATTATCTTTTCAAAAATTCTCCAATTGTTTAGCTTTGGTTTAGCAAGCTTTCGAAAAATTGGAGCTTTCGAATAATTGTTTGAGTTAACTGAGTTTAAAAAAGTTAGACTTTGTAAAAAAATGGCTCTGTCTTAAGATATTTGCATCTAAAAGTTTAAAAATCGGGTGTTTTCAAGAGGAAAATTAAGTAACTTTTGAATTTTTTTTAAAAGCTTTTAAAATTTTCCGGCGGCGCCTATCGGTGCCACCGGACTCCTCCCATTCTTAATAAGCTTAAAAATTAGCGAAAAAAACAAGAAATTATTTATAAATAAAAATAAACATTTTTAAAAATTTGGTTGCAAATCTCAAACAAATTAAGTCAATTTATTTCAGCGTGTTTCTTGGATAGTGCAATTAGTGCACACAATTTCTTGGGCCCGAACGTGGGCGTGTTTTACTTGCTAAAACGGAACGGATGTGTATGTTTTAAAGGCATAAATTTATCGCAATAAAAAAAGTGTTTTTTTTAATTTATGACTACAATGTCTTGTCTCTGAACTTCCCGGCAGCATTGCGTTTGGAATATGGGCGGCCTCCTCTTTATTGCACTGAACAGATTGGACGAGGCTTTGTTTATGGTATGTTGAACGGCGAGAATTCTCCAAAATATATGTTCAAATTTGTTTTTCTTTTTGATTGGCCCCACCAAGATTAGAAATGTTATTGGCCTGGGCCCAGGTTCAGGACGGGCATCGTCCGTCACAAATTTGCACTTTTTTTTCTTCAATTTTTCGCATTGTTTTTTTTTGTTCACAAATTGTTTATCGTATTTTTGACACAAAATAAATAATTGCTTTTATTACAATTTGAAAATTATTTTAAATCTAATTTTTACTTAACTGCCGCCGTGCTAAGTCATTTCTGTTTTATAAAATATAAATGCTTTTTCGCTTTGGAGTTTAAAACTTAAAAAAGTCCAAAAATTTTGAATGAAAATATTAATTCAAATTACTTATGTTCAGATAAGCGTCATTTACGAAAAAACTCAGATAATTAGTTTTCATCTACCTAACTAGTTTTCCGGGTGCAGAAATTTGTTTTTTTGCATCGATTACAGAAAATTTTTGAAATAGTTAGCTACCTGAATATGTATTGAGAAAAAATGTCAAAATAGTGGCAAAAATTGAACTCATAAGCAATTAATTTTCCAGATTTTTGCACTATTGAAGAATTACCGTAACATTTACATGGAAACGACACAAAGCAGAGTTTTCGCATGCTGCCGTACAGTCTGAGCTTAGACAAAAAACCTCTGCTGATGAACAGTCAATTCTTATGCATGCCGACCGTGCCTTCCTTATCCCTCCTCCATCATATTTCTTTGTCTAACTAAGCAAGTGAACTTACAACCCGTAACCTTTACTATCCCATTCCATTTATTTATTTATTCATTTGCTGCATTGACTCCGATTGATTTTATTTTAATCACAAAGATTCGTTCAAAAATAAATATTTTTTCCTTTGATGATAAATAAAATAATGCCATTTAATTCTCATAATATTTGTTTGTTTCAGATTAATCCGAAATTGTCCTCAAGAAAAATTGCTGAAAGGTCTCATCTATGGTAAACATGGAAAACTACGTTCCCATCCAGGAAGTTACGGTATGTAAATATTTTGTGGGTAAAATGAATTGTTTCATAAGTTCCTTTTTTTGTTTTTGTGTCTTGATCAACTTTTGATGTTTGGTGTGAAATCTGTTCTTAGGCTATCATGAAAATTGAATCTCAAATTTGATTTTTTTTCAAACGAACTTTTGTAAATTTTGTTTTGTGCTTCTGCCGAGTTTTTAAATATCACAGGAAAGCTACTTGTGATTGATGTCGAGACCTAAAGTTTAACGGCAAAAGTCTAGAATACTAGTTCCTGACATTTCGATTTTATTTATTTGATTCAACTCCCCTCGCAGAGGCAAATTGAATGGCATTATTTTTTTGATCCGGGCACTAATTTGAAGCAAATTATTGGTCCGGGACTGTACTGTCCCTTTCAGTGGGGACTCAGTTGTCCGTTAGTAAAAAATGCATAAATCACTTACATAAGCTTTGCAAACATGCTGGAAACAAATATGCAGTAATATTTTGCTACTATTTTTATGTTCCGACAACAAATTACGTCATCAAATTTAATTGATGATACCCGAATCGTCAGGAAATAGTGTTTTAGACTTTTCCAACTTACCGAGAGTCTTGAACATTGCCGCAAAAATCTCTGAATTCTATTTAATTTTAATTAATATTAATTCTTTGCTTTGTTAGCATCTATGCCTTTCTTCTGTTTTCTTTTGTGCAATTTCTGCTATTTTGGGACTTTAACCAATCGAGATTTGTTTTCTTTGCAAGCGAAATCCGTGATCGGTTCAATGTTTTCTTCTCTGATCAGAAAGCTAACAATTTTATTTACATGATTTGTAGAGCATTGAGATGCTTTTTGATCGCTTTGGTCAATGTCTACAGATTTGTGGCGATTCACTGCTGAACATCGAATTGTTACAGCGACGGGTTCTCTCAGCTTACAACGCCAAAAGCCATGCCGCGCCTTGTGACTGAGCCTAACCAAAACATAAATCGATCAACAATTTTATATTGTTATTTTGGGGATGCCAAAAAGCAAAAGGAAATAGGCCTAAATCTCAATTTTTGTCCTTTTGGCAGTGTGGGCCACAACTGCAGAGCGCGTTAGCTGCCTTGGTCAATGAGACGGTGCCAGCCTCCGCAAAATCCGCCGTCTTCAACCTTCAAAAGCATCAAAACGCGATGCAACCATCAAAAAGCACGTCGGCGAGCGCAAAGTGCCAACAGCAGCTGCAACTCCCACGCGAGCTCATTTATGAGATGATTTTGTGTGTGCCAAGCACAGATTGGCATGCGCGGCGCGTGCTCCTAACCTGTTCTTTCATATACCAAACGATTCTGAACAGCAAAAAAACTCAAAATTGGAAACAGCCCGTGCCCATTATGGTGAAAAGATTTTTGGCGGATCCCCTGGACAAAATGCGCTAAAATAATATATTTTAGTTTTAAAAATAATCCCTCTCGCCTAAATCGCATTAATCCTTTTCTATCGTTTGGTTTTGGCGATCGATTTTCATTTTTCTCTGCTGCTATCGATCGATTCATTCATAATATTTTCTTCAAGTTTAAATCCGGTTTGAAATTAAAAATGCCTTTTCTCCAATCTAGAACTTTGACGCCCTTCATGTTTCGACACCTCTGACGGGGTATCATCAGGTGGCAAATTAAATTACTTAAAAATTTTTCTTAATGTTTTAAACTAATTTAAATATCTATTTAATAGAATAATTTGTAAAAAACAAATTAAATTTTATAGCGGCTTCCTTTGTTGCCGCGAGTCCATGGAGTGAGTCTGCTGACATTTGCCCAACAAGTGGTGCCGAATATGGCGCAGTACTTCAACATTATTGAGGGTTCAACGCGCTCGTTTTATTGTATCATCAAACTGGACCCTTCGCTGTTTCCGGCGGACCAGACCCAATTTCGTTTGGTGGGCTTTTAAAGAATGTTTGGTCTAAAATTGGCTAAGAACAGTGTTTAATGTGAAAAGTTCAAAAGCCTTATTTGGCCGCTACACATTAATTACTTTAGTACCAGAACATTTAGAAAATAATTGTTTAAGCACAACCCAATCAAATAATCAAGAAGCCATTGGAAACGTCCCAATTCATTTTTATTTTTAAAATGTTAAATGTGAAAAGCACCCAAATTGGGGTTTTATGGAAATTATCTTTTCAAGAATTCTCCAATTGTTTAGCTTTGGTTTAACAAGCTTTCGAAAACTTTGAGCTTGAATGCCATAAATGTTACATATATTTTGTTTAAAGCATGGTCGATGTTAAGCACTTTTGTCAAAATTAACAATTCATAAAATTAGTTACGCGAAGGTCAATAAATGTCTCTCTGTTAAGAGATTTGCATCCAAAAGGTTAAAAAACGGGCGTTCTGAGGAAAATTAAATATCTCTTTAAAAATAGTTTAAAAGCTTCAAAAACTCTTCCCATTCTTAAAAAGCTTAAAAATTAGCGAAAAAAACAGCCATAAATTATCTATAAATAAAAATAAACATTTTTTTGTTTTAGCGTCTTTCCTTGTACAGTGCAATTAGTACACACAATTTCTTGGGCCCGACCGTCGGTGTGTTTTACTTGCTAAAACCGATAGAATCTGTAAGTTAAAGGCATTAATTTATCGCAATAAAAAAAGTGCTGTTTTTTTAATCTAAGGATTACGATGTCTTGCGTCTGAACTTCCCGGCAGCATTGCGTTTGAATTACATCGGAGGCCTCCTCTTTAGTGCACTGAACAGTTTGGACGAGGCTATGTTTAGGGTATGTGGAACGGCGAGAATTCTCTAAAATATGTGGTTAAATTTGTTTTTCTTTTATAGAGCGATTTTTTATGGACACTTTTTTTTTAAATTTTGAGGAGGGGGGGATTTTTGAAGATTTGTTAAAGTAATTACGAGATTTTACCTTTTTTTTGTTTAAACTTTTGGTGATCGGCCCCACCAAGAAAATTTTAGAAATGTTGTTGGCCTAGGCCCAGGTTCAGGACGGGCATCGTCCGTCACAATTTGCACTTTTTTTTCTTCATTTTTCTCCCTTTTGTATAGGCTGCGAGGGGCGAGTTTACCCATTTGTTGCCAGTGTAATCAATTGTGCCGAAGCTGAACGAACACATTTGTTGATGGCGGCAAGTGTCCGCAAGTGTCCGTTCATAAATCGCATTGTTTTTTTGTTTACAAATTATTTATCGTATTTTTGACACAAAATAAATGTCTGCTTTTATTACAATTTGAAAATGATTTTAAATCTTTAATTTTTACTTAACGACCGCCGTGCTGAGTCATTTCTGTCTTAAAAAATAAATTGCAGTTTCCGGGTGCAGAAAATTTGTTTTTTTATTTTCTACTAATTGAACGGATAAAGAAGATTACCGTAACATTTACATAGAATTGCCATAATTTGCACCGAAGTCGCCAATATTTCCACAAATTCTGTCCGTTTCCATGGTAACGCACGCGAATTGTTGAAGGGGAGAAAATGCAAATGGCTGAATCAATTGGGAACCTTTTATGCTTTCTTCCAAGAAATATTTGCTGCACTTTCACTATTTTATTTTTTATTTGTCAAAATTTGATAAATTTTATCAAAAAAATTAAAAATATATTAAACTTTCTAAAATTGTGTGCAACTATCGTAATTAGAGGGAATTTTAGTGTACAATATCCAGAATGCATGGTGAACGTGTGCATTTTGGTCGTCATGAAGACAATGTCGTCAACGACGACTTGGACATGGAGCCGTTCATTCCAGACTGGCAACTGATTGGTAATTTTCTAAAAAATTTGGGTTTAATTGTTTAAAATTTTGCGCTTCAATCATTATTTGAAATATTTGGCGCCTAAATGCCAAAATTTGCGCTTCAATGTACAAAAATTTTGAGACAAATGTCCCTAAAATTAAAAAGCAATTTTTAAATTTCAGTTTTATTATGCGCGGAAATTACAAAAATTTGTTTCATTTGTAGACGAAATCAGCATCAAACTGCTAGAGAACGGTGTCGGCACTTTCGACACATTGCAACGCGCATTGCCTTCTGTGGTTTTGGCTCAAATTGAACAAATTGTATGAAATATCTAAATAAATTTTTTAAATTTAAAACGAAAAATGTTTTTTTTTGGAAATTTTTAAGCTACCTGACGATAAAGAGAAGGCGCCTGCTGTCGCCGGCTGCAGCGGTGTTCATCTGCTGAAACTGTTCCGGTTGGCCCAGCTGCAGATTGACTACTTGCTGAAGACCCAACAGAGTCTGGTGGAACGGCTTGAAAAAGCGGAGAAGCGTGCCAGCCGTTACCGGAAGGAGAACCGAACGCTGCGCGAAGAATTTTTTCAGGTAAAATGATGGTCCAAGAGGCCTAGAATTTAGTATAATAAATGATTTTTTGTTTTAATTTTGAGGCAGGTGGTGAAGAGCGGAGACGGCACGTAGACATTGAGGGAAAAAATGCCATAGACAAGAAGGCCACTGAGCGCTCAGTGGGGCCACGAGTTGTTCCGTGTGGGAAAACGCTTAATTTTTAATTTTATTCAGAAAAATTTTAAATTTAAAAATATTTTGTTTTATTTTACAAAATGTTTAAAATTTGGTTAATTTTTTCTTTTTTTGCTTTAATACTTTTGGATTTTTCCCAACACTTGGGAACACAAGGGATTGATTGACTGATCGAAAGGAAATTGATCGATGATTGTTTTCAATAATTAAGAGCTCTAAATTCCAGAAAAATGTTTAGGCTTTGATGAATTAAATGCGAAAATTCCAATTAAAAATTCGCTCGAATTTTATGTGAATAAATATATTATTTCTGGAAACATTTGGAACTAAAAAATTTAGTTAGGAATTCTTAAAAATGCAAAAAAAAAAAAAATTTTCAGTGCAACGAATGCTCCAAAGTGTTTTTGCATGCCAACTTTTTGGCCGACCACATTTTGCGCAAGCACAACGGCGGCCAACTCGAAAATGCGGCTAAGGACAGCTCGTTACGGCGACGCTTGGTCCGGCACGACGTCGCCCCAAGGGCACGCGGGCGGATGACGCGGGCGAGTCGGCACGTGGCACCAATACGGCCAAAAAACTCATCCGCCGTGGCAATTCGCAGCAAGAGCAAGTTTTTTGGGCAATATAAAAAGTAGAAAAAAGGGTTTTAATAATTAACAAAATTATAAAAACAAAACTATGATTGGCATAAATTAGAATCTTTTAAATTAGGGTTGATTTTGGGGCGGGAATATTGCGGGGGGGGGGGAGTCGGGGGCGAAAACCCCAAAACCAATAATGTCGGGGGTTCCGGAGTTTTCCACCAAAATTCCTGAAATTAAAAAGTTCGAAGAAAACAAAAGCCCTGACCAAATGTTATTATTAGTATTTAAATTATAATAAAATATCCAATTAAGAAAAAATTTAGAAAATTTTAGGACAATAAAATGCATATTAAATGTTTTTATTTGAATTATTCTTAATAAAATTTTAATTAACATTGAAATTGCATTTTTTTTTAGAGGACCAAAAAGGCGCTATTCCAAAAAATTTGGGCTGACCAAACAAAGTACAAACCCCGACTATATTAACAACGAAATGTCGTCCTCCATCGGCGATGAAATTTTAGAAGAAAACCGGCATCAAAAGATGAGCAGTGAAAGCAGCTCAAACGCATGGCGATGACACATTGATGGATTTGTTAGTGACTAAATGACATTTTGTTATTGGACAAGTAGAACATTTTGTCACACATTTATCTTCAAATGGTCGGTCCATTTGACAAGTAAACACACATTTTTTTGACAGTTTGTCACCATCTGATAATTTGAATAACAAATTTTGGAGCGCAACTATTTTTTTATGCCTAATAGTAATTGACAATTAAACACCAGTTTTTTGACATTTTTGTCACCATCTGACAATTGAATAACATTTGGAACCTTAGGCCAACTGTGTATTTTATGCCGTTATGGTCATTGGACAACTTTTAGACATTTTGTTCCTATCTGACACTGAATAACAAATATTTTGTGACCATAACTCATTAAACACAGTTAGTCCCTTTTTTACGGTCGTCGGCGCCCATCGCTGGTTGGCACACAAAATATTTAATATTTAATTAAAAAGTCGGGTTTTTTATATTAAATGATTATGGAAAAATTACAAAATTTCAATTTCAAACAAAGTTTCTGACTTCATTTACATTCATTCCATTCAGCTCCTTACGTAACATTTTCTTAAAAATAAATGACAAATGCATAATTTTAGATTAAATGAATGAATTGCCTGTTTGTAGCGCCGGTTTTGGAACCAAATTTTTACCTGAAAAATATCAGAAAAATTAAAATTTCAACAATGGCGCCAGCGCCTGCTGTTGAGAAAGTGCCAATTGCTCGGAAATTGTTGCACGTTGTTCGGTCGAAATATAACTGAAAATGTTTTAAGAAAATAATTATAAAAGCGTATTATTTTTCATAATTTTTGGTCTATAATTTAAAATGTTGGAGATTTAGGTAATTGCAATTTTTTTTTTAATTACAAATTAAAAATATTTTAAATATTTCAAATAAATTACACATTTTTATCCAAATTTTCTTTATTTAATTTATTTATATAAAAGATTTAAAATTAAATTGTAATATTTTAAAAGAACATTCTGACCGTTGTGCCTGAAAATGGCTCTCCAAAAAATGTGTTTGTTCCGCTGAAAACGCGTGCCTACAAAAGTTGGAATTAAAATTAATTATAAATTTTTCGCATAAAAAAAAGAAAATTATTGAATTCAATTAACGATTTAAAAAACAACAAAAAAACGTGCCGTCGTTTTTTCCGCGCTCTTTTCAGCTCGGCCACCGTATTTTGTTCGGCACCGGAGCCTCCAGCATTGACAACCGGGTACTGTATTAGGTTGGTGGGATATGATGTACTGTAACAGTGCATAAAGATTGGCACGCGATAATGGCAACTTTGTAAGACAGGATGAAATCTGATGCTGAAAAATTGTTGTTTCAATATGCAAAAAGTGAAATAAAATTTGGAAATTTATTTTTAATATTTTTTTTTCTGTTTTTTGAATAAATTAATAATGCGGATACGATTTAATTTTTTGAAATATATATAAACCAGGGTTCCTATCAAATTTTTCAAAAACAGAGTACATTGGAACCAAAATAAATAGTACTTTTTTAAAATGTTTTAAAATATAGTTAATATTTAATTTTTCGCATAAAGATGTGCGTTTTTTAATCATATTTCTCTCCACCATCAATTTTCCTTAATATTCGGGGTGAAATTGCTCCCATGGATTTTCAAAAAATTTTTTTGTTGCGAATTTTGCTTTGGTGGGAGGGGGGTGGGGGGTTGGCGGTGCCGTTAGGCGCCGCCGAGAAATTTTGAATTTACGACTCAATTTGGTAACAGATTTGCAACCACAAATTCGAATTATGCTGAAAATCTGTACAAAATCAAAATTTTGATTAAATGAGCAAATATTGTTAAATTTTGGAAATTTTAAGCGAAAATTCAAAAAAAATAATGCCAAAAAAAATGCTTGAAAATTAACAATTTGGCCATCTGTCTAAAGATTATTCAAAATTTAAACAAAAATTCTTTAAAAAGCTCCAGAAATCCCAAAATAAAGGACAAAAAAGGACAGGAACCCCAAATAAAATACAAATCTTTAAAAAAAATACAGATACGATCTCTGATATAAACTTTTCTAATTAATTTCTAGGTTATAAAATATCAATTTTTAAACATTAAAATGACCAAAATTAATTTTTAAATTTAAAATAGTTTTACCTTTTGTTTGCGGACATCCGAAGAAATTGCTCGATCAAATAGAAATACGACGACACATTTTGCCGATTTTGAATTTGAAGTTGCTGTTGCTGTTGTTGCAGAATTTTTGTTGGGCTTGGCAACTTTTTGTCCGTTTCCAACAGGGCCTCGACAAAGAATTTCTTAAAAATTCAAAATTTTTATTTTATAGAATTTTAATAAAATTTATTGTTTAAATTAAGATGATTTTTTCCCCTTGTAAAAATTTCAAATTTTCAAAGGCCCGGTCAATTAGCTTTGGGGTTGGGAGGGTTTGGCAGTGTCAATTGGCGCCGACGATTTAAAATTTTTTTAACAACGTTCGTTAAAAATAAATTGTAAACAGTCATAACTTAGTCATTGGGAAAACGCCATTTTGGCGCGCTGAGTTATAACTTTTTTTTGTTTAAATTATATCGACTAGCTTTTTTCTATTATAGCATTTACATACATAGTAGTGCTTCCGAATGATACCAAAATTATCTGATTTGGTCAAATAGTCAAAAAGTTAAGACGTTCCAAACTTGTCGGTGCCAAAACGGCCGGCGTTAAACTGTCCCCGACCGCTCAAATCGATAGATAAACTAATAAAAAAATTGTTCAACATTTTAGCGCTTCATTTAAAACCACTTGTTTTTGTTTAAGCGACAACAATTGGCCAGCGAGTTCAAAAAAGAGTTTGGGACTGATCTGGTGGTGGCGCTGGAAAAAGCATTCAAAGGTCACTTTGAGGAAATGATGTAAGAAGCTTGGGGCACGCGGGTTTTCAAACTGTAATATTTAAGAAACAATTGTTTTAAAGCATTTTTAAAATGCATTAAATAAAAATGTCAAATGTAAAAAAAATCTTTAAATTTATTGTATAAGAACGTAATAAACAAACATTCAATTTCCACCACAATCTTAAGAATTGCTTTGATGCAAACACCGGCAGTTTATGATGCAAACCAAATGCATGAAGCGATGTCCGGCATGAGCACCAATGAGTGAGTTTTAGGCACAAAATGGTACGGATTTGAAATCCCCGTTGGGGTCTGTGTCAAAAATGTAACCGAATTCCGGCTTACGATTTCCCGGACATTTTTGGATCACGAATATCAGATTTGGAGCTTTTTGGTACAAAAAAATGCGGAATTTTTCACAAAAAATGGCTGATTTTTTTGGATCAGTTTCCCAGACAAATAACCTTTGAAATCTTTTAAACCTTTAAAGTTTGAACCTTTGGATAGTTTTTGTAATTATTATTTGCAATAAATATTTTTAAAATTTTGAAATTTAGCGAATTATGGAAATTTTTGGGCCGTAATGACAAAATTGACGCGAATTGCGGGAAAATGGGCATTTGAATCGTCGAACTAAAGCGTTGTTGCTGTTTTTCAGTCCGTTATTGATCGAAATTCTGAGCACCCGCAGTAATCGACAAATTGCTGAGCTGAAGCATGAGTATGAGCGCCTGTACAAAAAGCGTCCGCTGGAGCAGGACATCAAAGCCCGCACCAAGGGCCCCTTCCAGAACTTGTTGGTCTCGCTGCTCAACGGCTCTCGAGACGAGCATCGGGAAACCGATTTGGCGCTTGCCCATGAGGTAACATATCAAATAGCAAATTACCTAATTGACGGCTTGATTACCCATAATCAGGCAAATAAGTATGCTAATTAGCGTTAATCAACACTAATTAAGATTTTGTTATCTATGATGTTACTAATTGGGTGGATTTGGAATTTGCTTATTAACGCAGCATTTGCTGTTTAGTGTTACTCGGCCTAATTAAGTCTCATTAATTAGGAGTTGAAGGAATATCACAAAAAAATTAAATAATTAGCAAGTGATTAATAAAAACAACAATTGTATTGTCGCTATTTGGGCCTAGTTATTTATTTTTAGCTAACCATTTAATTAATATAAACCAGGGTTCCTAGTCAAATTTTTCAAAAACAGAGTACATTGGAACCAAAATAAATAGTACTTTTTTAAAATGTTTTAAAATATAGTTAATATTTAATTTTTCGCATAAAGATGTGCGTTTTTTAATCATATTTCTCTCCACCATCAATTTTCCTTAATATTCGGGGTGAAATTGCTCCCATGGATTTTCAAAAAATTTTTTTGTTGCGAATTTTGCTTTGGTGGGAGGGGGGTGGGGGGTTGGCGGTGCCGTTAGGCGCCGCCGAGAAATTTTGAATTTACGACTCAATTTGGTAACAGATTTGCAACCACAAATTCGAATTATGCTGAAAATCTGTACAAAATCAAAATTTTGATTAAATGAGCAAATATTGTTAAATTTTGGAAATTTTAAGCGAAAATTCAAAAAAAATAATGCCAAAAAAAATGCTTGAAAATTAACAATTTGGCCATCTGTCTAAGATTATTCAAAATTTAAACAAAAATTCTTTAAAAAGCTCCAGAAATTCCAAAATAAAGGACAAAAAAGGACAGGAACCCCAAATAAAATACAAATCTTTAAAAAAAATACAGATACGATCTCTGATATAAACTTTTCTAATTAATTTCTAGGTTATAAAATATCAATTTTTAAACATTAAAAATAAATGACCAAAATTAATTTTTAATTTAAAATAGTTTTACCTTTTGTTTGCAGGACATCCGAAGAAATTGCTCGATCAAATAGAAATACGACGACACATTTTGCCGATTTTGAATTTGAAGTTGTTGTTGCTGTTGTTGCAGAATATTTGTTGGGCTTGGCAACTTTTTGTCCGTTTCCAACAGGGCCTCGACAAAGAATTTCTTAAAAATTCAAAATTTTTATTTTATAGAATTTTAATAAAATTTATTGTTTAAATTAAGATGATTTTTCCCCCTTGTAAAAATTTTAAATTTTCAAAGGCCCGGTCAATTAGCTTTGGGGTTGGGAGGGTTTGGCAGTGTCAATTGGCGCCGACGATTTAAAATTTTTTTAACAACGTTCGTTAAAAATAAATTGTAAACAGTCATAACTTAGTCATTGGGAAAACGCCATTTTGGCGCGCTGAGTTATAACTTTTTTTTTGTTTAAATTATATCGACTAGCTTTTTTCTACTTCTACATACATAGTAGTGCTTCCGAATGATACCAAAATTATCTGATTTGGTCAAATAGTCAAAAAGTTAAGACGTTCCAAACTTGTCGGCGCCAAAACGGACGGTGCCAAAACGGCGGTACCAAAAGGGCCGGCGCCCAAACGGCCGCTACCAAAACGGCCGCCGTTAAACTGTCCCCGACCGTCCTGCAGATCCGGATACAGATTAGCTACTTGATAAGTTCATCAAAACCACAGTAAACCATTCGGGTTCCGAACCGAGCGATGCCCATTTTTGTGCCACTTACTTATAATTGCCGTAAAAATTTGTTACAATAACCTACCGTATTTTCTCTAATAGCTCCCGGGGGTTCTATAGAGGAAATACTGTATTATCAATATTATTTTTAAAATAAAATTCAATGAAATTTCAAAAATGTGCACTTACTTACCCTCTCTTCTCGAATCATTTTCTTTGCACGTAATTACGGTGGCCGCTTTTCAGTCCGAAAAATTATTTGTTGGCCAGAGATTGTTCAAGAATTTGTAGGCCCTCTCCATCGGCCCCGTAAAATGTGTTGACGGCGAATGTTGCAAATGTGTTGAAAGGGGCGGGAGGGGAGGGGGGGGGGGGCGGCATCTTTATGCCCCGCAGGGGCGGCACACTTTTTGTGGCCAAAACAAATTTATGGCCAACCGGCGCCCTGTCGTCCCCCAAGGGCAAATAATGTTGATGATGATGATGATCTGCCGCAAGTCTGCCCCCGGAGGGCAGGCAATTAACGGTGGCGAAGAACCCCCACCACCACCACCACCATATTCTTTCGCTGGCGCGCCTTTGATGATTGGCCAGATGCGCCAAATCGCGGCAGATCATCCAAAAAAGTTTTTTCTTGTCTAAAATATCAATCAACGATGGCCCGAATTTGAAACTGGACAACTAAAACATTGTGCCACCATTTTATTTCTTTTGAATACAGGGATGAGTATGAGATTGTTAGGGGCGTTAATTTTATCGCCTTAAACCCCCCAAAATATAATCTAAAAAATTTCAAAATGGGGGGTCTAAATTTCAAAATTTTTTTATTCTTAAAAATCACACATTTTTATTTGTAACTAAAAATAAGTCAATTTTTGGAAGTGTATTTTTTGAAAAATGAAAAAGTCGATCTTTAGGGATACGATTTTTTGGGTTTTATTGCATTTTTCTTAGAGAACTTTTGGAAAATGCCAAAATATAACTTTCTGTGATTTAAAAGCTAAAATGTGTTTACTACAGGTCAAGCTTGAGCTCTAAATATATCGTACAAACTATTAAATATAATATTAAAAACATTCCATCGGAGGACTGAATCAAAAAATATCAATAAAATAAAAATATTCACAAATTTGTTTGCCACCTTATAGAGGCTTCACCACGGTTCACGTGAATGTGCCATCTTGGCAATTGTAGAGAATGAATGATATCATCCATTTTGCTAACATTTTGGCAATTTTCAGGCGCACAAAAATGTAAAAGATTGAGCTCCGGATATGTTGATGCCAACGGACGGTCACATCGCCACGTCGATTCTGGCATTTTGTTTATTTATTTTCCCTAAGGGCATTTGCCAAAAAAAAATTGCGTATTTAATAGCGGAGAAAAAAATTTGCATAACCCAAATCACATTAAGCATTAAATCGATTCATCCCCAAAATTTTCACCAACAAAATATGGCACTGAAAGTTCTCATCTTTCTGCTCATCGCTCTGATCGCCAAATGTTCGGCCACCAACCACGGGCCCACAATAAGGCACAACGCCGGCTTCAACGCCCGGCACACCGCGCAACATTTGCATGCCGCCATGGAGAAAAAGAATGAGGCAACAATTAAAAATATTGTTTTCATTCCATGGGCCCAGCCGCTTTACATATTATGCAATTTAATTATTTTTTAATTTTATGAATTTAGAGCGAAGTTGCGCAGGCCATTTGCACCATCGACAATCAGCAGGTGAACAATTTGTTTAAAATTTGCAACAAAAAAAACGGATATATATAGCATAATTTGGGATTTTTATGGGGTTTACAAACGAATCGCGGAATGTGCAGGCTCGGCAGAAAAAGTAGAGTTTGTTTTTGGTTTGGTTGACATAAAACCGGATCCAGTTTAGCGTGTCGGGTCTAAAAAGCCCGCGTTTCCGCCCTTTGGGTTCCATGTAACCGGTGCAACCGGCTGGTTCAAACTAGCCGGTTAATATATTAAAAATAATTTGTTTTGGGATAAAAGAGGCCGACCGAACCCCGGGGGGGAGGGGAGGGGGGTAATGCTGCATCACAAAATTGAACACACGCAAAAGGAAAATCAAAACAAACAAACCAAAAAAAAAGGCTTATAATTGAAATGTGATTTGTCAAACCAAAATTGTTCAACATTTTAGCGCTTCATTTAAAACCACTTGTTTTTGTTTAAGCGACAACAATTGGCCAGCGAGTTCAAAAAAGAGTTTGGGACTGATCTGGTGGTGGCGCTGGAAAAAGCATTCAAAGGTCACTTTGAGGAAATGATGTAAGAAGCTTGGGGCACGCGGGTTTTCAAACTGTAATATTTAAGAAACAATTGTTTTAAAGCATTTTTAAAATGCATTAAATAAAAATGTCAAATGTAAAAAAAATCTTTAAATTTATTGTATAAGAACGTAATAAACAAACATTCAATTTCCACCACAATCTTAAGAATTGCTTTGATGCAAACACCGGCAGTTTATGATGCAAACCAAATGCATGAAGCGATGTCCGGCATGAGCACCAATGAGTGAGTTTTAGGCACAAAATGGTACGGATTTGAAATCCCCGTTGGGGTCTGTGTCAAAAATGTAACCGAATTCCGGCTTACGATTTCCCGGACATTTTTGGATCACGAATATCAGATTTGGAGCTTTTTGGTACAAAAAAATGCGGAATTTTTCACAAAAAATGGCTGATTTTTTTTGGATCAGTTTCCCAGACAAATAACCTTTGAAATCTTTTAAACCTTTAAAGTTTGAACCTTTGGATAGTTTTTGTAATTATTATTTGCAATAAATATTTTTAAAATTTTGAAATTTAGCGAATTATGGAAATTTTTGGGCCGTAATGACAAAATTGACGCGAATTGCGGGAAAATGGGCATTTGAATCGTCGAACTAAAGCGTTGTTGCTGTTTTTCAGTCCGTTATTGATCGAAATTCTGAGCACCCGCAGTAATCGACAAATTGCTGAGCTGAAGCATGAGTATGAGCGCCTGTACAAAAAGCGTCCGCTGGAGCAGGACATCAAAGCCCGCACCAAGGGCCCCTTCCAGAACTTGTTGGTCTCGCTGCTCAACGGCTCTCGAGACGAGCATCGGGAAACCGATTTGGCGCTTGCCCATGAGGTAACATATCAAATAGCAAATTACCTAATTGACGGCTTGATTACCCATAATCAGGCAAATAAGTATGCTAATTAGCGTTAATCAACACTAATTAAGATTTTGTTATCTATGATGTTACTAATTGGGTGGATTTGGAATTTGCTTATTAACGCAGCATTTGCTGTTTAGTGTTACTCGGCCTAATTAAGTCTCATTAATTAGGAGTTGAAGGAATATCACAAAAAAATTAAATAATTAGCAAGTGATTAATAAAAACAACAATTGTATTGTCGCTATTTGGGCCTAGTTATTTATTTTTAGCTAACCCCACTTTAATTAATTAAATTTAAAATTACATTAAAATATTTTCGCCCTGTAGGAGGCTGTCAAGCTGTACAGGGAGGGTGAGGGCAAAAGGGGTGTCAACGCTGCCGCCTTCAACCAGGTGTTGGCCAACAGGAACTTCATCCAGGTAGGGAGGGTAATGGACGAAAATTTTTTCAAATTTTGGTCCTAAATTTTGCACAATTTTCAAAAATAAATTTTGAGTTTTCGGGCAAATTTTTGAAAGGGATTTGACCAAACCCGATTAATTGGTTCAGCTTCGTATTACATTCGACCATTACAAACAACTCAGTCACCACGACATTGAACAGGCCATTGAGCACGAGTTCAGCGGCGACAACGAAGCAGGGTCAGATGCGCAATTTATTTATTTATTTTTCGTAAATTTATGGAGGAGTTGGCAATTATTATAGTAAAAAAATGTTAACGAGCTTTATGTTTTAATACATTGCCTTAAATTTATTTTTATTTAGATTTTCTGATCAAAAAATCAGTGTTTTATATTCATCCACACTTGAGCTTCGGGATTGATCGGGATCGATTGGGATCCCGACAACCATTTGTTGGGGGATTTTCGGGATTGGGACTGGGGTTAGCCGAGATCACGATCCCTAAAATTGGTTTGGCCAATCTTTATTGAGGACGGATCAAAATTTCGATAGGGTTTCTCAAAAACTTTTGGCGAGATCTCGATCGGTCCAGCCTCATCTAATCCACCCATTTTTCAGCTTCTTGGCATTGGCACAATGTGTGCGCAACAGTTCCTCCTATTTTGCAAAATTGTTGCACAAATCCATGAAGGGTAAGCAAATTTTACTGATAAGGAAATAACGCAATCGATCACATCCGATTTCGATCAGTATGGGGCACTCTAAAAAATTCGAAACAAAAAGCCACCAAATAAATTGATTTCTAAACGTTTTTGAGAATAATTCATATTTAATTTAACAATAAAAAAAGAGGATTTTAATCATTAAACAAATTAGTTCACTAAAAGTGCCATTTTCGGTGAATGTATCAGCTTTATAAATCCGGGCCACAATGATTCGGGTTTGTTCTAACTTTAATTATTTTATTAGAATTAGTAGCAGTCCAGAAAAAGAATATGTTTAGGCCTTGGCACACGGGACAGTGATTTGATCCGTCTGGTGGTATCCCGATCGGAAATTGACCTGGCCGAGATCAAGGTGAATTTTTAAATGCATTTTTGAGATTTTGATTCGAGAAATATCGATGAGGTTTGGTCTTAGCCGGGCGCTAACCCGGCACTTTATGGTTATTATGGTTAAAAAAGACCACGCAATTCGACCACTTTCCAGACTCGGTTCGATAAACTCGTGAAAACCGCCCAAGTCGATCCAGCAGTTTTTTGATCAGAAGTATGGCAATTTTTGGCACTTTTAGTATGCTTACCATGTACTGCACCAAAAACCGCTGGAGGATGCCATCACAGGGGACACCAGCGGGGCGTACAGAGACGGACTGTTGGCACTGGTCAGGGGCAACCAATGAGCAAGGAGAGAGAGAAAGAGAAAGAGAGAATTTGATCAAAGGGTTTGGCACAAACGTTTTTTGGCATTTTTTTAACAAAAAAAAAGCCATCTTTGGGATTTTAGAAAACCTGCATCATTCATCATTCTAGCTGAATTAATTGTCTGTTTATCAATTTCATGTTTTCTATTAGATTTTTATTATCGTTTAAATTTTTTCTAAATATTGCCTTTTACATTTTATAAATTTTTGCATTTTGACACCAAAATGGGGCACAATAATACACTTTAATAATTTCACTATCCATTTTCTGTTATTATAAATCAATTTGCATTAATGACAATTGATCATATAGGTGACAAATCGTCAAAAATGATAAATTGAACGACAAAATAAAAGATGATAATACAAAACGTATACAATTTTGATTTACCGTATATCCTAAAATAGAGCCCCATGGGGCTCTATTGTTCAACCCCCCCCAAAAAGGGGGGCTCTATTTTAGGGTGGGGCTCTATTTCAGGGTGGGGCTCTTACAATTTTTGCACAAATTTTAGGCAAAATTTGGAAAATTTTGACCATTTTTTCTGGCAAAATCAATTACAGAATAGAAATTTTATTATTGAATAAAATTTTTCGATATCTATGAGTTACCCAACCATTTTTATAGGAATCCCTTGGTAAGAAAAATAAAAATTTATTGAAATCTTCAACAATTTTTGAAAATTCGCTATTTTTTTCTCAGAAATCGGATGAATTTTAAAAAATGCAGAACTCAGTTTAAAGTTTGAGGTTTTAAATGAAACAAAGTTTAAAAAATGCAGAAAATTAAGACATTTTTTACTTTTTGAGATGGTTTCTCCATTTAAAAAATTTAAATTAATGTCAATTTTTTGTCAAATTAATTTTCACATTTAAAATGAACATTTTCATAACTTTAAAGATATGACGCTTCTTATTATTTGAGAAATATATTTTGATTTCAAAAATAAATTCGAATCTGTCCTCTAGATTCCAACCCCGGACCGGA
This sequence comes from Globodera pallida, assembly GCA_020449905.1. NCBI lineage: Eukaryota > Metazoa > Nematoda > Chromadorea > Rhabditida > Heteroderidae > Globodera > Globodera pallida. The sequence goes on along the minus strand of JAIXHY010000027.1, from coordinate 484,077 downwards.
ATACAAACATTTTTTGGCAAAATTCAAAATTTTCCAAAAATCAATTTTGGCCTCAAAATCATTTAAAAAGCAAAAAATTACAAAAACAAGTACCTAATGCTTGAATTCATACTTTCTCAATGAAGGCCAAATGTGGAGGAAGACTCGTAAAATTTTTATAAAAGAGCCGGAATGATAATTTAGAACTTTTTCGAATTTTTATTTTTCTTTACAGAAAGTCACTGAATTTTTAAAAAATTCATATCTTTGCTTAAAGTTGGCAAATGACTTATAAACTTAAGATAAAATGAAAAATAATGAGAATTTTACGTTTGAGTTATTTTCACAAATTTGAAAAATCCAAAGAGGTTTGTCCAATTTTGCAAAAAAAAAAAAATTCAAAAATGGGGGGGGGTCTATTTTAGGGTGGGGCTCTATTTCAAGGTGGGGCTCTATTGTTCAACCACTCCAAAAAGGGGGGCTCTATTTTAGGGTGGGGCTCTAATTTAGGGTGGGGCTCTATTTCAGGATATACGGTAATTAAATTTTTAAAAAAAACTATTTTACCCCCGAAATTTACAAAAAAAAAAACTATAAATAGTGAAAAAGTGAACTAAAAGTAAAAAAAACATTATTATTTAATACAAATTAAGGATGTAACCGGATTTCCGGACATTTTTGGTTTAGAATTCCGGTTTCTGGATTCGACTTGTTGGAGAAAAATTCGAAAATTTCTCAGAAAATCGGCGGATTTTTCGTAGTTTTAGATCAGTTTTCCAGACAACACCCGTTGAAATCTTTTAAATATATTAAAGAAAAGTGGAAATTTTAATAGTTTTTGTAATTATTATTTGCAATAATTATTTTCAAATTTTAAGATTTAAACAATTTTTAAATTTTAAACGGTTTTCGGACTCATCAAGGACGTAACCGGTTCGGGCCAAATTATGCTCAAAATATGCTATTTTAAACTTGCCCAAAAATTAAACCGTATTCAACAAACCATTAAAAATATGCTAAATGCATATTAATCCGGTCTCCAGTCATAACTTCCCTTAATTCTGAAACAAATTTACCGTTACAACTAATTTTTTTACAATAGAAAATTTACATGAAATTGATAAAGCTCACTAAAAATGAGAATTCGGACACGTAAATTATTGTACGTAGTTTTTTGTGTAGCTGTTTTGGTCAAAAAAGAAGCGCGAAATGTTGCTCAGACTTGCCAAAATCTCAATTAGTGTTCCAACTTTACCATTATGAACTATGAACTTTGGCTTCACATCGAGAAGCATTGGCTCAGCAGCCTCTGTGCCCGCAGCATAAATTTGGAACAAATATTCGTACAAAATGTCCAAATATTTGCGAAATGTTTCGCATTCTGTCTGATGATGCTTTGCAATTTCTTTTACAATGTTGGCACATTGCCAATTCTCTCTCATCAAAAACATTGCGCCAAGATGGGCCATGTACATTTTGATCAAAAAGCTATTCGTCTGATCAGAAATGAAAAAGGCGTAGTCGTCATCCTCTAGTTTGCCGTAAAACTTCTTCAATGCCCGCTGTTTTTCCAATTCCATACGAAATGCCTCAAAATTGCGTTCATTTTTCACAAATGCCAGGAATAAATCATCTTCATCGGTCTGAAAATTGATTAGAACTTTGGGTTGGTTGGTAATAATAGCTAAAAAGCTTAGCTGATCAACCAACCAACCATCAACGGCTATCGGATATTTTTCACATTGGACATTTGGGGCACGGACATTTGGCAAATTGGACATTTTGCACACTAGAGTGTGCGAATTGTCCGTTTTTTCACTAGTGTGCGAAATGTCCAATGTGTCAAATGTCCGGACACCACCATCAACTCATTTAAGCTAATCAACAAATATTATGTTCACCCCTCAAGTGAAACTTACCAATGCTTTTGCAGCCGGCACAGAAAATAAAAAATAGAAAAGAATGATAAAAAGAATTGCAGACAAAAAAAGAATGCATTGGCATATATATGTAATCGGACCAGGATCACTGGTGAGTGTTGGTGACGTGAACGTTTTGGGATGGGGTTCGAACTCCGACTTTGCAAATGATTTCCCTGATGACTCGGTTTTCGATTTCTAAGTCAATTTCGATTTCGATAAAATTTTCTTTCGACGCACCCCTGCCCCTAAGAATGGGATTTTTGTAAAAATTCTGTCATTTTTAGGTTCAATTTTCAAAAATTTAGTGCGAAACAATTTTTAAAATTTTCTCGGCGGCGCCTATCGGCACCGCCGGGCGGCGCGCCAACAAAACACCCAAGCCACGAAACACCCAAGCCACGAAACACCCAAGCCACGAAACACCCAAGCCACGAAATACCCAATCAGCCAAAAACCACGAAATACCCAAAAAACAAAACATTTTTTAAAGTCGATAAAAAGTTTTTATTAGGGGTATACAAGGGCGTAGAATCCGAATCTGACCTCATTTCGAACCCCGGACCCGGATTCGAACAAATTTTCAAAAATTCAAAATAGTTTTTTAGAGGATTTTTGGGCCGTAGAATCCAAATCTGACTTCCATTTCGCTCAATTCTAAATACCGGACCCAAATTCATGCTTCTTGACCGATTTTGAGCCCAAAAATCCTCTAAAAAACTATTTTGAATTTTTGAAAAATTTGTTCGAATCCGGGTCCGGGGTTCGAAGTGGAGGTCAGATTCGGATTCTACGCCCTTGTATACCCCTAATAAAAACTTTTTATCGACTTTAAAATTTTTTTTTTGTTTTTTTGGGTATTTCGTGGTTTTTGGCTGATTGGGTATTTCGTGGCTTGGGTGTTTCGTGGAGCAGTGCCGCCGGACACACTAAAAGCTTAAAGTTGACTAAATTTCTGCAGTTTTTGGACCATTTTTCTTAACAAAATTGAGTCAAAAATTCAAATTTCTCGGCGGCGCCTATTGGCACTGCCGACCCCCCCCCCTCACTCCAAAAGACCCCCATCCCCAAAAAGTTTTAAAAAAAACTTGTATTTTTAAAAAAATCGCATTTTTGCCCCGCCCATCCCTCTCCGTTCACCAGCGCTGTATTTAAGCCATGACAACTCCCCCGGAGGGGAGAACGAGATGGGAGAGATGATTTTCCCTCCCCGATGCTGTTCTCCCCAATTTTATCCGCCGCAATAAATGAACGTTCACAACCCCGGCATTTTCACTTATCCGACGAGACGTGAAGTGCTAATGAAAAGTGCGGGCATAAAATTTGCTAACAATTTTGAGTGTTAAATTTGACCGGCAAATGGCACTTTAGCTGGAAGCCGCATAATTATTGTTTAAGCAAAAACATCAAATTTTAAATTTTCAAATAAAACGAGTTAATTTAGGTGCAATGAATCTTTCTTTATGCATTAAATAATACAAACCAAAACAAATATGAGTAACAGCACAATATATATATTAATCAAATCATTCAATCTATCACTACAAAAACAATTGAGGAATTGGAATTGTTTGAATAAGCCCGCCCGACTAAAAACATTTGTTGGGTCATTTTAAAATGTTTCTAATAAAGATAAAGCGAATCGTGAAAACCGCCACCAGCGCCGATTCCACCCTCGGTGGTTTTCTCCAATTTGGTGCGCAACATGAAACCGCGACACTCGTTGCTCTGCACACTCTTCTCGCGCGCGTTGCCAAGCAGAAACCCGTAGATGCTCAACTCGCTGACCACCTCCTCCAACGTCACCGGTTTAAACGGACGCACAAGAAAATTCTAAAAGAAGAAAAAAAATCGGCAGGCTTAAATTTCGATTAGCTAAAAATAACAATATATATATTTTATATTTTTTTCTAACAATATTTTAAATATTTATTTTAAAATGTATACTTTCAGTAGGCAGTGGATACAATCGTTGCATTAAAATATGAGCCGCTCGTTCGGACGGTTCAAAAGTACGCAGTTTTTGTGATATTTCTTCTCCCCAAAAGTTGTTTCCACCACCCTCCTCACTTGGCTTAAGCACATAATTGTCCGGATTTGCAATTGCATCCTGAAAACCAAATATAATACTTAAATATAAATTTATGCTCGGGTTAGCAATTAAGAATTTCGCATTTTTGCCTAGTATTTAATTTATTTTAAAAAATCCAATTTATTCATTATAATTTTAGACCTCAATTCTTTGGCGTGTCTCTTCATCATCCTTTTCCAGGCCCCATAGCCCTGCAAATGTGCTTTTTATTGAATCAACCACTTCGTTGTTTGTAAAAAATCTTTCAAGAACACCGGGCAATGCAAGAGCCTTTAAAATAAAAATTTTTGAACATTTCATAAAGATTTTTGCATATTCCAAAATTGCCATAAACAAGGATACATCAGATATAAATAATCATTTAATTACCTGTTGTACTTTCTTCGTACAAGCCAGCTCGAGCGCAACAGTCGGACATTTCTAAAATAAATTTTATTTCTCCAAATTTCTAGCTTCTTTTTAACAGTTTAAAGTTAGTTTATAGGCATTATTAAACATTATTTTGAATTTTCAGGCTAATTTTTGTTGTTGTGATTTTTAATAATAATCCAACAAAATATTTATGTTTTTTATTTTAAATATTCCTCACAATGGCCGTTGAGCGTTCAATTTTGAGCCGAGCTTTCAAGTGTTCTTGTGATGGGTTTATAACCAACGTTTTATGATACACAAGTGCAACGGCTTTTCCGTTATAGCGCAAAATAAAGTCATTTTCATCCAATGTTAGCCTTAAAAATTAAAATTATATTACTTAATAAACTTTTTTGATTTAATTTTATAATTTATTGTATTAAAAATTTTATTAATGAATTTAAATTTATATTATATAAAGCCCAATAGGTAATTAACTTTTTTCCACATTCAACTAATGAAAGATGTGCAATTTTAATTTTGTAGTCAGACATTTCCCGTATTTTCTGTGACAATTGATGTTGCTCAAAGTTTTGATACATTCTGCCAGCCACAACAACCATTATGGCTTCAGGATCTCCAAAAGATTTCCTAAATTAAATCTGGTGGATAAACAACAACATTTATTTTTATATAAAATTAGTTGATAAAAAAAGAATTTATATTCTAAAAAGATCATGGAAAGCCTAAAGCCAATCATCAAAAAGACCAGAAAATAAAGAAAAATCTCCCAAACTATAAACAATAGATAGCTTTACTAAATAACCCGTTTTCTGAATTAAAATTTTAATCTCAAATATTGTTTCTGACCATGCCGTGTATAAACCCTTCGCAATTATCGTAGATGCGCCATTTTCTGGCATATTTGTTAGGTTGTGGCCATTTTTTTGCATTAAATGCCGATGAATTTTTGTAATGCGATCGGCCCTCGCTGGCCCTCCCATTTGTCCAATGTTCACTTCAATCTAATAATTCATCAATTAGATGAATGTGAATGGTATCAGGATGTATCGTCTCTGATCGTTATTGAATATCGGAAATAATCGGCATATCGGGTACCGGATATTGTAAATCGTTTTTTTGGTCAATACAGCAATTTTATAAATTTTTATTTTTTTTTATATATTTTAAAAAGATTAGCATTATATTTTGTTAATTAATGGAGGGGCAAAATTTCAACCTGTTTAAGCTCATTCTGTTTATTCTCATTCACATGCGCCATGTAATCCTGTACCACAAAATTATTTTAGATTTAAATAACTTTTTTTTGAGAAATATCAAAAATACCATATAGAGTACATTCAAACTTTTTTTTCTTTTTAAATATTTAATAGATTATTAATTTTATTAAATATTCGTTTTTGTTGTTAAAAAATTGAACAATTTAAGTTTCTGACCGATCGCTCTAAAACCAAAGTTATTGGCTGTTTGTTTCCTTCTTCGTTGACTTTTTTAAAAATTTCCAAAATGCCTCGAACGGACGCATTTGTCTCTGCAACTGTTTGGAGTGTTTCTTCGAGAAATTTGTGGTCAAGTGAAATGAGGAAATATAACAAATTCATTTCCTGAATATATTTAAATTTTGTTTTTCAACATTTTTGTTATAAAGCCAATTTAAAATTATAAATACTAAAAGGCTACCTTTTGAATATTGTAGGCTTGCAAGAAAAGTTTGCTAGGAAATGGTGATGGAAATAGGGTGAAAGGTACAAACTCGGCCTCGTCGTTCCTATTTTATTAAAAATTTATTTTTCATTTTTTCTATTTTCAATTTATTTACTTGTCTTTGTGTGCCTTCGTTCGAGTGATTAGACCGACGTTCATTGCCATGATTTTTGCTTGTTCAACCAATTCGTCTAAATCCTGTGCGCTGAGGCCGCCATCCTCTTGAATACTTGAGTCCGATTTTGTTTCTGATTTGGGAGAGGCTAAACAAAATATATTTTATATTATTAATGTTTTTGGAATTATAAAAATAATTTTATTTAGATTAATGTAAAATACATGCTTACTAGAAGTTTCAACATGTGTTGAACTAGCATTTTCATTGCCTAACTTAATGAATAACAACAATGCAGCGAACGTAACAAATTTTCTAGACGTCATTTTTATGATAAAATTGAATTGAATGTATCCACAAAATAGTGAAATTTACAATTTATATACTCATAAGAAAATGTTACCTTGGTTACAGGAAGTATATATTTGATTTCCTGTTTTTTAACAAAAATTTCACATGACAGAAGCGGAAATTTGGTAATGATGATGATGTTTATGCATGAATTGCTTGTTTTTTGGCTGTTTGTCCACATTTATTACATGTTAATGACTAGGGCGTAACAAAATATGCACATAAAAATGAAAAAATATGCACATAAATTTTTTCCAAATTCAATTAAAATTTCCTCAAAATTCTTCAAATTCGTTCATCACTGGTTTAAATTGCTGATGAGATACATTTCCAAATTTACACGTGAAAACTCAAGACATTTCAGATAAAATTTTTGAAAATAAGCAGAATTTTAAAAATTTTCATTTTTTTTTGGTGGCAGAATTTTTTGTCGCGAAAAAGTCAATTTTTTTGGGATTTTTTGAAAATCGGTCTGTGCGAATGGCCATATAGATTAATGTTTTGTAAAATATGTTAAAGATTTTCAAATATTTTAGACTCCATCCACAAATGATCCGTTTAACGTTTGTATGTCCGACGACGGAAGCCTCCTGCGAAGATGTTATAACATTTTAAAGTATTGAGTTTTAGTGGATTTTTGGAAATACCCAAAGCGAAAGCCATATTGTCCTGGAAGGCCTAGTCCCTTTTTATTCGTCTTATGAGCTTGATTCCCTCTCAATATTTTGATTTCTTTCAGAAGAGTGGACTTTTATGAATGATATAGGTTAGGGTTGTCACCCCGCATGCGGGGTTCAAGAAATCTGCAAAATACGCGTCTAAAAAAGCACGAAATTCTATGAAGGATCCTGACAAAAAAATCGAATTTTATTGTATATTTTATGAAAATTTTTCAAAAAAATTAGTGGTCTTGGCGAGATAAATTCGAATTTTATTTTATTTTTCTTAAGAAATCGAAAAAAATGAATTTTGTCACTCAATGATGCCATCTTTAGGGGAGTATGCTAACCCCGATCCCGAGTCGGGGATGGGGTTCGGGGTTTTTCGGGGTTAGAAGTGTCGGGGTCGGGGAAAACCCCGAAAAATGGCCTAAATTTGCGGGGTCGGGGACGGGGTGACAACCCTATTTTAAACTATAAAGAGATTTTATAATTTTATTTTAAACAAAAATTGATTTGATAATTTTTATTTTTAAACTAATAATTGATTTGATAATTTTTTATTTTTAACTAACAAATAAAGTGCGAAAACCCGACTCTCCCAAAAAACTACAAATAAAAGTGATTAAATAATGCAAAAAACATCGATTTCAATAAAAATTTAATCTAAAAATGCACCCGTAAAAACGAATTTTGGGAAAATTGCCTTAACGAAAATGCAAAAAATCTAAAAATGCACCCGCAAAAAACGAATTTTGGGAAAATTGCTCAATAAAAACGCATTAAAATTTAAAGATTTTTGGAAAATAAACCCGTAAAACAAAATTTTGGGAAAATTGCTTAGTTGGCGAAGACGATGAATTATTTTTTCAAATGTAGAATTAGAAGATACTCATAGTTTATCCATTTTTCCCGTTACTCTCGTCAAATGTTACCCAGTGGGAAAGAAATGAAATTTGGAAAACACCTTTTTCCCGGTTTTGAAAAAAAAAATTAATTTGTTAAAAAATGGGATGGCTGGTGGTGACCATAGCCACTATTACCGTTAAAACTTAAAAACTTTTCAAAGCTAAATATTCACACTTATTTTTATAAAATTTTCCATGTTTTTCTCAAATTTTTAATGGTAAATTCTTTAAGTTTCGCCAGCTTTGAGCCGAGATATGATTTTTTGAACTTACTGCGCACCGGGTTTTCGACAAAACCTGCAAAAATTTCAATTGCATTTTTCGACCCTTCACTGTGTGGGCGGGGAAAAAAAGCCGAAAATTTGCAAGAGTAAATCGTGGGTGCTCTACACGATAGGCATGGTTTGAAAGTGATCTGAGTGGTCAAAGTAAGGGATGTTCCCCTCGTTAGTGGTTTGTCTTTCGGTAAGTCAAATGTTGTGTGTCGGGTTCGAGTCCGCCTGAGTGCAAGCACTTATTTATCGTTTTTCCTTTACTCACACACCTAATCTTCTCCCAAGAACAAAAATCTTTAATCTTTTTAATTAAACATTTAAACATCCTCCACTCTTCCGTAAACCAAATTTTTCCCCGAAATTCGGAAGCAAAATTCATAATTTTTGCTAAAATTTTGATGAAATTTCTTAACAAAAATTCAAAACATTTTTCCCAGCAGCGCCTACAACCCTAGTTTAAATGTTTGCATAAATATTTTTCCATACAACAAAATTTAATCCGGTGCAAAAATTAAAATTTCAGCAACACACCAAAGGAGACAGGCACATGAATAGAGAGACAGAGAGAGAGAGAAAAAGAATAGGAAAATTGATCGATAAAACATCAAACACCGGGAAGACAGAGACAGAGACATTGATCAAAACTTCGTCGGGTGTAAAAGCGCGTTGTGCAGAAGCGTGTCAGTCGCATCATCGCTAGCCACAAATAAGAATGGCAACAGTTAATGCACCAATAAGTATGACGGCACAAAAGATCAACCCCGGCAGGTTGAAACGAGTGGCAAAAAGTGTGCCCATGCCAATAGCAAACAATCCAATAACCATGGTCATAATGCATGCTTTTAAATTCACATTGCGACCGTTTGTCCCTCCCCCGCCTCCTCCGCTTTCAATGTTCAAGCTGTCCATGCGCTTGCGTCGTCGTTGTTGTTGCAGCATTGTTGCATTTCGAACTGTTTCGCCAAAAAATAAAATTAAAATATTTCGAATGACATGCTATCAACGACAAAATGTCCCCATGCTAAATTGGACAAATGGTCCCACGGACATGATGTCCACTAATGGATTTAGGCTCACGCTAAATTGGACAAATGTCCCACGGACATGATCTCCAAGATCTCCACTAACGGATTTGGGCTCACGCTAAATCGGACAAATGGTCCCACGGACAAGATCTCCACTAACGGATTTGGGCTCACGCAAATCGGACAAATGGTCCCACGCACATGATGTCCACTAATGGATTTGGGCTCACGCTAAATCGGGCAAATGGTCCCGTGGACAAGATCTCCACTGATTTGGGCTCACGCTAAATTGGACAAATGGTCCCACGGACATGATGTCCACTAATGGATTTGGGCTCACGCTAAATTGGACAAATGGTCCCACAGACAAGATGTCCACTAATGGATTTGGGTACTGTGCTCTATTATGTCAATACAAAAGTTGACGTAGAAATTAATTGCCCTTGGGACATTTGTCCGTGGGACCTTTTGTACACGTACAAATTATGAATCAAGTGTAAATTTACGTTTAATAATTTCATAAAATTTGTCGATTGCCAGAACAAAGTTTTCCATTAGTTTTTCAAATTAGCAATGCCAATTTTTTGAAATTTTGCTGTACGGTTGGCTTAACATACTAATAAAAGTGGGTTTGGTCTGGGCGCTATTTTACCTTTAATTACGCCATAAAATTTATCCATTCCAATTTGAAACAGTCCCAAAAGTTTTGCCATTTTCTCTTTGTTTTCTTCATCGAGAAACGAATTTTTGGCAATTTTTTGACGAATATTTTGCAAAATGTTTGGCTTATCCAAATTTTGCATCAATTTTATTGCTAAGCTTTGAACATTTCCCGCTGCTTCTTCCATACTTTTGCCGTTTTTCAATTGTTGACAAAAATTGTTTTGCAAATTTTTAATCATTTCAAATTTTGGCTCAATGTTTTGACAACACAAAACGCCAAAAGAATATTTTTGAAGCCATTTTAAGGCTATGTCGCCGTTAAAACTTCCCGATTTGATTCCGTTGAAGAGAGTTGGGGTCGAGTCCAACAATTCCTGTCCCGTCTTGATCGGATCTAAACGATGGCTTATGTTGATTAAAAATTGAATTTGTCATAACCTCCATGGCATTTTGTTTTTGGCACTTTTTGGTGACTTATGTTTAATAAAAACATAAAAAATACAAATTCAAATAATTTTTGCATTGAAAGCATTTTTGTTTAATAAATTATACAATAAGATGATAAATGTGAAGGTTAAGCATTTGTATTTATGTTGCACATCCACATTTTTAAGCGTCCAATTTCCAACAAATCAATTGATTTTAGAGGAAGAATTTATGCTTCAATAAAAATTTTCAAAGAAGGAAATATTAATATTTATTAAACAAACGATTTAAATTACTAAAGTGGAGCCTTGCCAAAACAATTTAACTTAAAAACTATACTATTTAATTTAAGAGATTGCGCGATGGTCGCAAAAATTTGGAAATTCTTTTCTGAAGTTAAAACGGGAGTCGAAACAAAGGGAAAATGCCTAAATTAAACATTTTCGCTCGACAATCGTTTCGCGATTGGGAACGAAGAAGAAGAATAAAAATTGAGCGCTTAACATCTCTAAGTTTCTAACTGTTCCCCAGTTATTCTATCCGGCTTTGGTGTTATTTAAAATTTAGAGGAAAAACAAAGCATTTTGTGAAAATTTTTGTTTTTGTGACGGAGTTACCCTTTTGCATAGAGAGTAAACCTATTTAAAAGCCAAAACTCGACAGAAAACTACTCGAAACGTTAAAAAAAATTAAAAATAAATAACTTAACAAATCATAAATATTGAAAGCAACTTTTGCGTAGCACAAAAATTTTCAAATTGCTTTTAATTACATGACTTTACACATCAAAAAGTACAATGCCAGAATTTCCCACACTTTCGTTTACCCTAATTAAGTTTCACATCAAATTTCCCATTTAAAATAACGCGACAAATTAAACTTAAGCTTAACCATTTTTCAGTTTCCTTTTTGGCCAAATTCACTAACATCACAAAACGTAAAATAATTCAATTAACTGAAGAAAAATGGCATCTCCCACCGCCACTGTCGTCCTTTTTGCCTACACATTTTTCTCGTTTGAATTGGTCACCAGCATTGTCGTGTTGGCCATCGCTTGCCTTAACTTGGCCGTGATCGTGCCCACCAAACTGTTGCATCCAAATCTGAAGTTCATTCTGATCACTCAGAGTGTGGCCGTCGTGTTGTTCGTGTTGGAGCGATCAGCAATGCTTGTCCCCAAATTCATTTCCAACGCTGACCTGTTTACACCAGCCAACCTGATTCTACAGGTAAATGCAAGTTTATTGAAATTTGGTGTATAAAAGGTAGGGTTGGACGAGACCGGTAACGGGACGGGATTTCCCGGTTTTTTCAGGTCCCGGTCGGGACGGGACTTTTTGAAAACTGAAAGTCCCGGTCCCGGTTTTTTGGTCCCGCTGGGACCGGGACTAAATCTACACCCCTAATGATGGCATCATCAAGCGGTCCCGGTCCCGGTTTTTTGGTCTCGCCGGGACCGGGACTAAATCTACACCCCTAATGATGGCATCATCAAGCGGTCCCGGTCCCGGTTTTTCCCAAAAGTCCCGGTCCCGTCCAACCCTAATGAAAGGTATGCCATATAATAATATTCGGTACAGTATTTAATTCGGCATTGGAACCTTTTGATTGGACGACACCCAACTCGCAACTTTTTTTCGAGCTTTTCCCCGTATAATTTTTTTAAAAGTCAACTAAATCAAAGATTTTTGATATCATTCCCGCGGGAATCCCGTACTTTTCCCGCTAGGAACCCCGTTTCCGCCGATCGCTAGCTAAAAACTGACCAAATCCGGCCAATTTTTTCGTGTAACCCTTCATAATTCGTCAATATTTATTACTCGGTTCTCGGTAAATTTCAAGTCTCGAACATCCCTAGTAAATACCCTTTTGATTGTGGAATGTAAAATACATTTTTTTGTAGGCTTGCATGAACTTTGAAGCTATATTCCGTCGATTTCTTGGCCATGCATTGATCATTGAACGATTTGTTGCTACCTTGTACACGGATTCATATGAAAATTGGAGGCAAATGTATTTTAATTTGACTTGGTTCAGCATTACGGTATTTTTGAAAATAGATAATTAATTACCGTTTTTAAAATATGTTAAGTTTATTATTGCTTTTTTAAACATGGTAACTAATGAACAATCGTGGACAGTCACTCCGTTCAATTTGATTACTAGCATTTTTTCTGCCGTATCGAGCTTTGTGGAATTTTTGGTAAAAAAATTTTATTAGAATATTAAGAATTGAATATGAATTTTTTGACAGATCATAATCATAATTGGGCGTTACAATCGACGAAAATATAATAGTCAAATTGAAGAAGCATCTCCCAACAATTATCACATTGGGCATCGTTATCAAGTTTTCTCAATTTTTATATAAAACATTTAAATATGTTAAAAATATAATTTTTATTTAAAAAGGTATCGGAGAATGTGAAGACCGCCAAACAACTTTTGCCCGCATTTTTTTGCATTTTTCTGTCCAATTTAGTAACAGCTTTACTTTACAGTATCATAGCGTTCAATTTGGTCAATGAAAGCTATCAAATAAGCTTGGCTTACGCATTGTTAATTTGGACCGACACAATGCTTGGTGCCGCAATTGAAGTCACTGTAATCACGTAAATTTTATTCAATTTATTTAATTACGGTTTAATAAAAAAGGGAACAAAACAAATTTCTTCTTCATGCAAGCGAAAAGAATCAAGCAAATAAAATTGAATCAAAATTATAATCATTAAAATCGTTTGGAATTTGTGTGCCACCACTATCTCTATAATATTTTTTTGACCTCTTCCCTTAAATTATGGTGATTTAAACTATTTTGATCGATCCACTTTCATCTAATTAATTGTCCATAAGCCATAAATGGCATTTACAGATTTGACCCCCCCCCCCCTCCCCCCTCCCCAATTGAGTGGGGGTCGTTTTGTTACCGTCGTTTTGTTCCCACCGTTTTGTTCCCGGGGTCGTTTTGTTCCCAAACATTTTTTTCTTTTTCTGAAAGGTGAACGGTGTGATCCTCTAGCAGACTTATAAGCTGTTGTGTTATATTGTTAGTAGTAATTGTGTGATATTTGACGGTCCGGTTTTGTCTGACACAAATTTTAAGCGTAAAAAATGTTTGGGAACAAAACGACCCTTTCCCTCCCCAATTCGCTTCGTTTCAGTAAAATATTTAAAACAAAAATTCAGGCACCATCCGTTGTTGAAAAAACGTTTTGTCCGCCTTTTAAATGATATATTTTGCTTCAAACGCAATCAAGTCGACGTTGCGCCAAATTGCACGCAATTGGCCGCTATTGAAAAGAATGGCGAAAATGAGGGCACGGAACATTTCAAAATGCTTCAACAATTGTGGAACAAATAAATAAAAATGTTTTACTTTTTAAGATTATTTTTAAAAATATTTTTTTTTACCGATTTTTAAATAAATCAACTTTATTTTGGGTCTAAAAGTAAAATATTGTTTTAAATATAAAGAATTTATAAAAATGAGTGAAAATTCAACAAATTTATTTATGGAACAAATAAAAACAAATGACGTCAATTAAATTCAAAAAAGGATCATTTTTATTTTTGTTGTTTCTATATTTTCTTTGGATTTAAATTATGTTTTTATTAATCTATCAATGGAAATTAAAACTATTTAGTAGTCATTTAATTAAAAATCGTGAAACGTTTATTCAATAAATGAAAAGAGTTGATTTCGATGAACACAAAACAAATTTTGCATCATCAATTTGAGAGGGTGTAATATAAAATGATGAGCACACAAATTTGAATAGGAAGGCACTAGGGATTCGGATCAGGGTTCTCAAAATGCCCTCTTTTGATGGCAAATGCCATAATTTGGAAATTTGCCATATTTCCACACTTGCCATAATTTTGCCATATTTTTGACGGTAAAATATCAACTCGTTCCCCACGAACTCGTTCACCATCAACTCGTTCCCCACCATCAACTCGTTCCCTTTTTATCAACTCGTTCCCTTTTCATCAACTCGTTCTCTTTTTTATCAACTCGTTCCCTTTTCATCAACTCGTTCTCTTTTTTATCAACTCGTTCCCTTTAATAATGACAAAAAACTTAAAAAATCGTACAAATCTCATGCGCAGAACGCGAATCCAGGGTTTTTCTTTGCGTAAATCGGACTCAGGACCCAAAATTCGAACAATTGGTCGAAAAAAAAACTTTTTTTTTTCATTAAAAAAAAAATTTTCAAATTTTTTTTTGTTGTTTAAAGTCGTGGAAAGTTTTAAAATGGATGTAAGGACGAGCGGAAGATCGAACAAATATGATTTTTAAGGATTTTGTTACAAAAAATCGTTTTGAAAAAAAAAAATTTTTTTTCAAAATTTTTCGAAACCGGGCCCGGGGTCTTGAACCGGGTCAAAATAGTAACCCTACGACCCGAAAACCCCCTAGTAATAACTTTTTAACGACTTTAACAAAAAAAAAAATTTTAGAAAAAAATTTTTTTCTCACCAATTGTTCGAATTCGGGTTAGGGGTTTGACATACGCAATAATCGAGATTGGCTTCGTATTTTCGCACGAGTTATGAAGACTTTTTGGGGGTTTAAAGCCATTTTATTGAGGGGAACGAGTTGATGAAAAGGGAACGAGTTGATAAAAAAGGAACGAGTGTGGGGAACGAGTTGATGGTGAACGAGTTCGTGGGGAACGAGTTGATGGCCGTTCATTTTTGACTTTGTGAAAAATTCTCATTTTTTAATAGAAAAATGAGAATTCCCGAAAAAAGTGCTCTTTCATTCTTGCAATTTGAAGTTTTTGGTTGAAAATCTGTTAACAAATAAGAGTAAAAAATTCAAAATTTTCTCGGCTTACATTATTTAATGCACTTTGTTTTTCCTAAAATTTTTTTAGGCAATTCTATATTTTAGGTACTTTTTTACAAAATTTTTTAAGAAAATGCAATAAAAACGACAAAATGTGCCCCTAAAAATCAAAAAAAATTTCAAACCAAAAATGCACCCTAACAATGACTTTTTCTTTGACCAAAAATCTACCCCCAAATATCGAAATTTCCCTACAATTTATTTATTTTTATTTTTTATAAAATGTTTTTTTTCTGGAATCCGGACCTTTTTTGGGAGCTGTTACTTAAAATTTATTAAAATTGCGAACATTTTTAAATGTCGTTAACACTTTTCCAATTATTGCGCAAGTCGAATCTCGGAATATCATTGAATACAACACTAAACCCCAAAAAGTTGATTGAAAATATTGATAAAATGTTTTGACCGACAAAGAAAAATAATAAAACGACCGTAACCTTCAGAAAATACAATACTTTATAATAATAATAATAATAATTGATGAATGTTGCGTCGCTATTGTGGTTGTTTTCATCGAAGGAAAGCCCAAACTCGTTCGGTTCATCTGCCAAATGTCCGATCGGCGAAAAATAACTTTTAATCAATAAAATGTAACTTTAATAAAGCGCAAGATTTCTTTTTTTACTTTTTTGTCGATTTACAAAATGATAGATCCCGAAAGAGAGAGAGCAGGAAATCAGATCCCGACCGGCCCAAGAAAACAAAAGAAAATAAAATAAAATAATCGTTTTTTACTGTCCGGGGGCTTCTTCCTCATTGCATAAAAATGTCGGTCCAAAGTTTGCTTCAATTTTGTTGCCAGTACCATACAGCCAAACGCATGGAAACAAATCGGCGGTAGAAGAGACAAGCAAATCGGTAGTTGCTGCAAACAAAAAAATAAATAGGCGAGGTTGTGCCTCCTCCATTTTATTGAGAAAAAACATTTTTGTTTTTATAAAGGAAATAATAATAACGACCCCTCAACACTTAATTATGTTCCCGAATTTATTTGACGGTGATGCCTTTTTATCATCTTTGGCAACATATTTATGTTATTATCTATGTAAAAACTGGCTGCTAACATTTGTTGTAGAATTCTTTTTAGTGCATTTTTGAACGATTATATAATAAAAAAAAATTTGGATTTTTTGAAAAAATTTCATAATCAGTTGAAGAGGATGTCAGATTCGGATTCCACTAGGCCAACACCCGGTTAACCGAAAACAACCGGTTTTTTTGTCAAACCATAAGGGGGACGCTTTTGATTTACAAATTTGTAAACTTTGGACCACAAATATCGTTAAAATCTAAATTTCCCGGCGGTGCCTAGCGGAAAATAAGGGCAGACTTTTAAAATCTCATTTATTTTGGCATAAATGTGAGTTGATATATCAGAGAGACAAAATTTATGAAAAAAGTACATACAAAAATTTTTTTTTTGAATTTTTAATTATTTGTTTCGTCCACCATAGATGCTCACCGAAAGTGATAAAAAATAAATTACACAGTCGGGGTAACTCAACTTTGAACAAAGTTTTTCATTTTTTAAATATTCACTGAATTCGTCCAATCAAAATTGTGAATTTTATCTAATTTTAAAAAACTGGGAATTTAAAAAACTTTTGGAATTGTTTACACACCGCATTGTTCAGAGAAAAATTTAACGCAGCCGGGATTTGAACCTCATCCCACCGACAGTTCAACTCACCCCACCACTCACCAGTACCACCATATCCTTACCCAACAAACTCACATAAAATGCCATCATTAGGAGTGTATTTTTTTCATTTTTACAACCGAAACCGTTGGTCCCGGTTTTTGGTTAGGCCGGTTTTACGACCCCCGGGTTTCGGTTTTTGGGCCAAAAAAGCCGGTTTTCGGTTCGGTTAACCGACCGTGCAGTACTCTACTTTTAATCGACTTGGTGTATTTTTAAAAATAAATTGCCCTTAATTTTTATTATTTCTTACCCAATCGCTCGCCATTCTTTGTGTAAATGATTTCGCCCGTTTCCAAATTGACGCCGCAACCGACGACGTCGTCTTCCTCAAATCCGGGCTTTCCTCCGATGTAAAGACGTCGATTTCTGGGGCCGTAGGACCCTTCCTTTAAGCTGGGCTGGTAGGAACATCTCGAACCTTCGTGACCCCAAATTTCGCCATTGCCTAAATCGGTTATGTTTGCGGGACGGAGGACGATTCGTTCCCCCTCCCCCCGATTCGTTCCCTTTTCAAAACTTTTTTTCATTTTAACTTTTTTCAAATCTAGCCCAAATCAAACATTTTAGATATCCTTTGAAAGCTTACAATTACTAGAAGCTTTCAAAAGCAAAAGCTAATAATTCTCAAAAAAGTTTTCCTTTTCTGGCCATAACTTTTTTGAGAATTGTCCAATAGCTTAGCTTTTCTCGTTGATAGCTTCTACTAAATGTAAGCTCTCGAATGATATCGAAAATTGATTTGGTTAGATTTGAAAGAAGTTATAACGAAAAACTTTTGAAAAGGGAACGAATCGTCTTTTTACCGTATGCGTAAGTGCCTACGTGATGACCAGGCCATTCGTTCAATGGCATTGACTTGGTCCCAAGTCCAATGAAAATAAAGCTAAAATAATAACATTTCAAAGCACATATTTTTTATAATATCTACAAGTTAGGTACCCTTCTTTTCTTATCACTTTCACTTCGAAGTAGAAAGAGCCAACATTTCCATTTGGAATTGGCTGTTTAGCGAGGACAGAGTAAAACCCTGAAAAGGAAGTTAAATAAATGTTTGTAAACTCTTTAAATAAATCGTTTAATCAAATCACTTTAACAGAATAATGTTTACCTTTATACGGGTCAGTAAATTCGACAATCAACTGTTTGGGCGTAAGGTCAGACGGATCTTTGAACTTATCATATAGCGTGAGGCCCGTGCCACGTGCATCGACATCCCATTCATTTTGAGGGGTTAGCTCTAAACAAGATCACAAAAATAAAAACTCACTTTAGGCATTTTATTTTTATTTAAAAATAAAACTTTTTATTTTTTCTTATGAGAATCCTTCTCAATTGGAGAGCTTACTTAAATGATGTTCCTATTTCTCTAATTAAATTGAAAAAATAAACGTTCAATCAAATCACTTTAACAGAATAATGTTTACTATCATTTTCCTCAATAAATTCGACAATCAACGGTTTGCGCCGCACAGGGCGTGTGGAGTCATTTTGTTTGGTGGAGTCAGACTTTTGCTTGATCTTATCATAGCGCGTGAGGCCCGTGCCACGTGCATCGACATCCCGTTGATTTTGAAGGGTTAGCGCTAAACACAGGTCACAAAAATAAACCTCACTTTAGGCATTTTATTTTTATTTCAAAAAAAACTTTTTATTTTTTTTTATGAGAATCCTTCTCAATTGAAGAGCTTACTTCAATGATATTCCTATTTCTCTAATTAAATTGAAAAAATAAATAGATAATCTATTTTGCAGTGGTACCTGCGTTTGGTTTAGCATTGCCAGAACTTGATGCTCTATTTTTGCCTTTAATGTTTGGTTTTGGCGATGCATCTGAATTTCTCTATCGTGAGTAGAAATGTAAGTTAAATTTTTTTCGAATATTTACTAATTAGTCATGAAATATTGTATTTTCTGACCCGTCTCCAGCAGAAGAGAGGCCACGACGAGCAAGCAAACTGCGCTAAAGAAGCGAAGCTGCTCATTTTGATGCAATAAAACAATTAAATAAAATATTTTGAATGAGCTTTCTGCTGCATTGTCCACCGCTTTTATACGGGGCTTTAATCGCTGGCTTAGAATGTGACTTTGTTCAAAATGTTTATGGTTAAGCATTAAAAATAGCATTACCAACAAAGAGAGTGGAGGGGATGCGAGAGAATGTGGTGGCATTTGCGTAAAGCAAAATTTGGCGTTGGCATGAACGGCCGGCCCTCTCCCCATGGCCTATTGAGTTTTTTAGAAAGTTATTTATAGTTTGAAATAAAATAAACTAAGTTATTTATAGTTTGAAATAAAATAAACTAAGTTATTTATAGTTTGAAATAAAATAAACTAAGTTATTTATAGTTTGAAATAAAATAAACTAAGTTATTTATAGTTTGAAATAAAATAAACTAAGTTATTTATAGTTTGAAATAAAATAAACTAAGTTATTTATAGTTTGAAATAAAATAAACTAAGTTATTTATAGTTTGAAATAAAATAAACTAGATGGATCATTCGGTTCAAAACCAAGGCAAAAACGGTTAAAATGCCGTCGGACAAAAGGCCAACTAGGCAAAAACAGTCAAAATGCCAACTGGGCCAAAATAAAGCTCAAAAATACTCTAATTGCCTGTATATTTCATCATTTATTTTATTATTTACATACACAATGCCTTACTTCGACAAAGATACATTACATATATGCCAGAAATGGAGAGCGGCGTTTGTGCCAATTCTGCTGGGGAGAATTGAAGCATTACAGTTGCTGTATTGTATAGAAAAATCCAATGCAATATATGGCCAAAGAAGCAGAGATATTGGTCGATAAATCTGAATTGCACTTTACATATCACAGGGGCTGCTTTGAGCGAGTAAAATGCCGTGCAACTTTTGGGCATTCTCTAAATTTCTATTTTTGTGCACTATTTTTACGAATTCCCCAAAGCCACTATCCAACAAGCTTTTGTAATGCTTGTCGAAAACAAAAGTCCCAGAATTAATAAATTCGGAAAATATCGTTCATACGGTCCAGTCTCAAAATCGAACGAAATATAATCAATCGACTCCTTTCGGTCTGCAATGTAAGAATCCAAAAATGCAGATCCGGGACTGAAGTGTTTTTTGACTGGGGACTCGGTTGCCCACTGATTAAAAAAAGGGAAAAATCACTCATATAGGCTTTCAAAATAACGAAGGAAATCAAAATTGAGAATCTATTTAAAATTTTGAAAATTATGTAAAAAACGACTTTTAAGTAAACCAAAGCCCGATAGGGGGAAAAGTTAGACAGTAAGGTGGAAAATAGCAGCCAAAGTACCGCACACTCGACTACAGCGGCCAGTAGGTGGGGCGAGACTCCCGGGGCTCCGGAAGAAGTCCGCGCGCGCGCCCGCTCCGCGGGTCCCCGCGCGCTCGCCCCCCAGTGGCGCTCGTCAGACTTCTTCCTCCGCCCTCCGTCTCGCCCCACTACTTGCTCCGTTTCCGCATGCTCGCTGTTGGCGGGCCGCTAGCGGCCTTTCATTTTATGTTATCCGGCCAAAAACCGCTTTAAATTCTCTATTTTGATTTTCTATCAACTAATTCCTAATTTTGAAAGCCTATATGGATGATTTTCCCCATTTTTTTAATCAGTGGACAACTGAGTCCCCAGTCAAAAGACACTTCAGTCCCGGGTCTGTAACTCTTCAGGGAATGGTTGCCCAAAATTTATTTTTCGGATTCTTACATTGCAGACCGAGAGGAGTCGATTGATATATATATTTCGTTCGATTTTGGCCTGGCCGCTATGACCGATATTTACCGCTGCTTTTTGTGGGTTCTCAGGAGCTTTATAGGCTTTTTGCTGATTTTTTATGTTGTTTTTTTTAATTCATTTTTTAAAATGCAAATAGAGATTAATTGTTCAACAAAAATGCAATAAAATTCAATTTTTTGGCTTTATATGAAACTGAATTCAAGGGTGTCATCAAATGCTGCTTTTATCTACTTTTGAAGTCGATTAGTTTGTGGGGGGGGGGGGGGGGAAACAACACCATTCCTTCTAATTTTGGTTGCAAATCTCTTAACAAATTGAGTCAAAAATTTCTAGGCGGCGCCTATCGGCACCGCCGACTCTCCCCACCACGCCCCCTTTTTATGTTCAACAAAATTTTATCCTGAATTAATTTCGGCATTGGGTCGCTGGGTCGGCATTTTTATACAATTCCTTAAGAAAAATACAATAAAAGCCGAACCCTAAAATCGACTTTTTAAGTAAAATATGTTGATTTTTTGCAATTTTTGGACCAATTTTTTTTAAAACATTTGTTGACAACCCTGCATTTAGTAATTGTTTTTAACGAAAAGCAAATAAAACGGTGATAGCATTTTTTGTTAGAATATTTTCATCCAAATTCCGTCATCCTCAGTTCTTGTATAGTTAATCAAAACCACTGGTTGTGCCAGAGAAAATTGAAGCAACTGTCCAATTTCAAATTATGCCACAAAAGCCACAGTGGCAAAGAAAGCCATAAAATTTTTTGAAGACATTATATTTTAATACCCCAGTGAGTGAGTAGTGTCATCAAATCATTGTAATCCATTTTTATATTCGCCTGTTTTAATAGATGTTATTTTATTTCTAATAAAATTACTTTTAAAAATAAATACATTTATTACAAAAAGTTTATTCAATTTTAGAAGAAAAAAAGCAGATTATTTTAATTCCATTTATGTTTGCCATTTTCAATAAAATATTATTTTATTTTTTCCAACAAAATTAATTTAAATTATTTTAAAAAATGTTATAAAATTTCTTTGTTATTTTACAAAATATTCAATTTTAGAAAAATGAAACTCTTCGCAATGCTTATGTTGCGTTGTGCGTTTATAATGCATTTGTCTTCACTTTTTCAAAACGGCACTTTGGCAACTTTAAAAGAACTGCAGACTTCGTACCGGGAATTGAAAGTATGGGAGACATCGTGCGAGTTACACGTCTCAAACGTCTCAAATTTGTACAAAAAAATTAATTCGTGGGGAAATACCATTTTAATTGCGCAAGAACCAATCACTTTGGGTTAGTTAAATTTTTGGCTCTATTTTAAGTAAATAACGCATAAATATTTGGGGTTTGCATTGATTTATAGCGGCTAAAAATTGTCAAAGTTACTTTTGAGCTGCAATATTGCTTATAAAATTAATGTAATAAAACAAAAATATTTTAGATCAAAAATTTACAATCAATCAAAAAAAAGCACAAACAAAATTAGGTAGTTTAACCATTAACCAAGCATTTCTGGTCGACCGTTTTAAATTCCTTAATATAAACACGAATATATGTATCACATCCCGACATTAATTTGTCCTTTTTCATTAATTCATTTGTATTTAACTAGATGAACTAAGCCGTATTCCTGAAACCAAGAAATTATTGGGGGTATTGCTTTCTGAAGTAGATAAATTTCCACTAAAAGATGAAATGGAAATGAAAGAACTTTTGAAGCGCCGACTACAAAAACCTCTGGAAATTGCAATAGGCAATTGCGAGAAATTATTGAATGAAATTAAACAATCTGGACTGGAGGGCAACCAAAAATATTTGGAAAGTTTATTGTCCAAAATACGTTCAATTGCAAAGGGAATGCGCGAGGAGTTCAACACGTTCATCATCGAGGTTGAGCTGGAACTCATCAAGCAGGTCAAATGGACGCCGGGAAAAAACATCGAATTGGGTTTGAGAGGAAAATTTGAGTATCTTTTGAAAATGTCAGAAAAGAAATTGGCTTATTGTGACAGCACTTCGTTCATCAACGCATGGTCATGGACACATAGAATTGATAAGAAAAATGCCCCTCAAAATCAAAAAGAATTTGTCGAGAATATTGAGAAACTCATTCTTGGCACAAAACTGAACATTTTGGAGAGAGAATTGTCTGCCAAAATTGCTGTGTTTGCACAACAACCATACATTGATGGGGACGGATTTATCGAATTTTCCCGCAACTTTAAACTTGAATGGGACAAAATTAGACAAAAAATTGACCAACTTACAAGAAATGATGCTGAAAAAAGGTTGTTTTTACTGATTTATAGAAAAGTGCTTTTAAAAATCATATTTAAATTAAGATTTTTTTTTCGTAAAGAGTTGGACTTTTTGGCTAAAAAAGCGATGCTAGAAACAGCTCCATTAAAAGCCATTATCACAAAAAAGCTGGACCAACTGTGCCCCGGTTCAGAGAAAAACTTATTCAAAAGACTGGACCAACTATTGTTCAAAAAAGATCAAAAAGAAGAAGCTAAAAAGAAAGAAATTTATGCAATGAAGGAGATTATAAGTGCCATTGGCATGTTTGATGGTGCCGCATATAAACTACTGGTACGCTTTGAACATGAGGATTTGGACAATACTGATTTCTCTTGGGCTGAACTGGAAAAGGCTGTTGAGCAAGACAAGAAAATGATCTCAAATGCATACCAAGTCAAGGTAATTAATGGTATACTGTACTTTGCTGTTATAGACCAAATGAGTTTTTTGAATAATTAGCTACTTTTAAATTTTCAAAAATATTTTTAGAACAAATGAATGAACTGATGGGATGTGAGGAATGAAGTCGAAAAGTAATTGGAACGGTTTACTCATTGTTATTTCGGGATTTTTGACTTTTATTTTTACATTTCATTTCGGTTTTGAATTTTTCTGGCATTTTCAGTAACTCTTTTACTTTATTCGATTAGAATTTGTTTACTTTCCTCGATCGAACATTGGCACTCAATGAGTTGTATGGGCTAGGACTTAGCCTCTGAGTTCTCGACAAATTGTAGGAAATTGATTTAAAAACTGCATAAAGCGATATTTTAAATTTTTGAACCGAAATTCAAAAAAGGCTTGTGCTCAGTTTTGAGGTCACCTATCATTTGGTCACTGTTCGTTTCGTCACTGTCACTGATCAGTGATCACTTTTGTCACTGAGTTTAAAAATTGACAACAAATGGCATGTGATCACAAAAATTGGTATGAAATGCGCGCAAATCCCACCGGCAGTTTTTTTCTTCTCGTTTATCGTTTGAAACAGTAATTGTTCCATAATTTTCATCGGAGCAAATCGTGCTGGGTCGTTTCGTAAATTCCGCCAGGGCGTTTCGTAAATCCGCCAGGGCGTTTCGTAAATTTGCCACATATATTTTATGAAGTAGTTTTAGACATCATAACTTTATTCATACCGCACTAAATCACTTAACTTTTATACCAATAGAAAGCTCTAAATGAATAGAAACTATTTGTAAAACTAAACTAAGCTGTAAATCAAAGTTTAAAAAAGTTATGATCAGAAAACCACGAAAAAATTCGATATTTGACAAGTTTACATTATAACTTTTTTGAAACTTATCAAAACACTTCGACTTTGCTGTAATGCTTTTTATACTTATTTAGAGCTTTCCAATGGTATAAGGTTTAACTGATTTAGTGCGGTATGAATAAAGTTATAATGTCTAAAACCACTTCATAAAATATATGTGGCGGCTTTACGAAACGCCCTGGCGGATTTACGAAACGCCCACAGTGGCGGAATTTACGAAACGACCTAGCACCGAAGCAAATGAAGAATTCAAAAAAAAAGACTTCTTAAATGCCAACAGCGATTTTATGGGAAACTTTTTTTCAAACAAAAACAAAATTCATATTGCAAAAGAAAAGCAACGATTTAGAAAATTTCTGGTTTTAACCAACAACGACTTTATTGTAAGCAAAAACCATAGGGGGGACCCTCTTTTGGTCAAAATTCTGGTTTTTATTCTAGAAATTGTCTGAATATAAGTTATTTGATGCACTGTATTTTTAGTTTCTATTGACGAAATCAGTGCATCAAATAACATATTTTCAGACAATTTCTAGAATAAAAAAATTTCCTATAAATTTTTGACCAAAAGGGTCCCCCCCTATGCTTTTGGCAAACTTTGAGGGGCCATAGCTCATAGCTTTCTTCATATTTTTTTCCCGGCATATTTTTGGAAGCTTTTGAGGCGAAATTGTTCTGCACTTTCTCTCTGCTCTCTGACCGTTCTCTATACTGATTCTCTACTCTATCCCACTCCTTTCTTTCTTTCCCTAATTTTGTCTGCACTTTCTCTCTTCTCCCTTTCTTTCTTTCCCCAATTTTTGTCTGTCTGCTCTACTTCTCACGCGTGCGAGGCCGCAGCGCTTTGTTCTCTTCCCCCACTGCATTTTGACGATTTCGTCACAACAATCATTCTAAAAGACATTCTTTTTAATTGATCTATTTCATGAAAATACATACATACTATGTATTTGTTCTCGTCCAGAGTACGGGGTAGGGGTTTGTTTAGGTAAATCGTGCCAGGTAATATGTAGGTAGTTAAGTTCGTTGGCCCCCATTTTTGAAAAAATAAATTTGTTGTTTTCAAAGTCGAAAAAATGATGTTTTTAGGGGAATTCGGTGCGTAGAGTCGGGGGGACCTTGACCTCCATTTCGATCCATTTCAACTGAGGCCAAAATTGATTTTAGAAAATGTTGTTTTTGAAACAAATTGTTTGAATTCGGGTTCGGGGTTTGAAATAGGTCGAAATGGAGGGCAGATTCGGATTTGCGCCCGGAATACCATTTTGTTTGTATGTATTAATTTAAAAAAAGCATCTTTTCATGTATAATTATTAATTTAATTTTCAACAACAATCAATAAATGTTGGACAAACCGAGAGAAGTGCAGAAACAATTGAAAGAAATGTGAGTATTAAACAATTCTGGCTTGGAGAGGATGAATTTAATAAGAATTTTCGGTTCTCCTGCATTTTATGAGTCCAATCAAAAGTGCAAATCAACAAAATTAATAAAAAGTTGAAAAGAATTTCTTTGGATAAAATTAAAAGCAAAAACGGATTTTCACTAAGCAAACAATAATTGAAAATGCGTGCGTAAGAATTAGTGTTCGGTCGGTACGAGAAAGTACCGAAGCTTTTTCGGTACTCAGGCTTCGGTACTTTACCGAAAAGTACCGACCGAAAAAATCTGAGAACCAAAGGTACCGACAGAACAAAATTTGAGTACCGAAAAAAGTACCGAATGAAAAAATGGGTAATATATTTGAATTTTTCAACCATTATCCATAAAAACCACTGGGTCAGTGGTTAAACTGAGAACCAAAAGTTCGTTTTTGTCTGAGGTTCGAGTCCTCGAGTCAAAATTTCTTTTTATTCTTTTTTATCGAATGCCCTGTGGTTGCCTGGGGTTCAAACCCCCGACTGTGTAAATAGTTTTTTGTGTCTTCCAATTACCTCCATGGCAAAGAAAAACAATGTTTTTTGCTTAAATATGTATTTAAGATTTTTAAAATTGAAGGTAATTTAGGAATTTATCAATTTTTTAAAGAAAGTTACTAGCAAATTAATTTTCAAAAATTTTAACCGGTTCAAAACTTCTGAGATTTACATAAATATTACTTTTTTTCACCATTTTAGTTATCGGAATTGGACAAGTTTTCTTAATAAAATCGTAAGAATTTTCATTTTTTCCTCTCGGCGACGCCTATCGGCATCGCCGTTCACCTACAAAAACCCCTAATAAAACGGCTAAAATTTTCATTTTCTCCTGAACCTAAAATTAAATTTTTTGGAAAAAGTTTTTCCCTTCCACGATGCATTTTTTGTGCAATTTTTCTTAAGAAATTCCATCAAAAATTCAAAATTTTCTCGGCGGCGCCTATCGGCACCGCCGACCCCTCACCCTTCAAGCTGATCCAAAAACTATTAAAAATCTTGCCACAGGACAGGAACAGGTCGAAATGCTGATTTTTTTTAACCGGAATCTTCCAAAACTCAATTATAAATATTGATCAATTCAAATATTCGAAATAAACGAGCATTTAAAGCGGTTTTTGAACCGGTTTAAAATTTGAAAATTAAGAAAAAAACGAATTTTAAGTAAACCAACGCCCGATAGAGGAAAAGTTAAACAGTAAGGTGGAAAATAGCAGCCAAAGTACCGCACACTCGACTACGGCGGCCAGTAGGTGGGGCGAGACTACGGGGCTTCGGAAGAAGTCCGCGCGTGACCCGGCTGGGGGTCTCGCGCGCGCCCGCTTCGCGGGTCCCCGCGCGCTCGCCCCCCAGTGGCGCTCGTCAGACTTCTTCCTCCGCCCTCCGTCTCGCCCCACTACTTGCTCCGTCTCCGCATGCTCGCTGTTGGCGGGCCGTTACACGGCCTTTCATTATTAAATCCGGCTTTTGTTACTCAAAAATCGTTTTTTTCTTTAATTTTCAAAATTTTAATTTTAAATTCTCAATTTTGATTTTCTATTGACGAATTCGTAATTTTTAAAGCCTATATGAGTGATTTTGCCCATTTTTAATCAATGGACAACTGAGTCCCCAGTCAAAAAGACACTTCAGTACCGGGCTCATAACTTGCTTCAAAGTGGTTTCCGCCAAAAAATTTTAACGGATTCACGCGCTAGGCTTAGAGTTGAGTCGATTGATATATAATTCGTCCAATTTGGCGAGGTACCCATATTCCGGAATTTTACCAAACAATTTAGGTCTCAAATCATTCAAAAAGCACAACAATTCTAATGCTTTAAATCAAATTTCAGTTTCGTTTGTGTCGACGTTTTGTTCAATGTCTTCAAATTCTGTGGCCCTTTTGTGCTTGGACAGAAAGTGGCGCTTCTCAGCGATCGATTTGATCGTTTAGTGGACGCGCATTTCCAATCGATTGAATGGTTGTTGGGTCGGCTGTTAATTCGTCGCGCAAAGGACGGAAATGGCGCCGAAATTGTCAAACGCTTTGGCGATGATGGAAAGCGTCGGCTGCCAATTCCGCAAGAGCCGCTTCCTGACAATTTAATTGGCTTTGAAAGTCCTTACAATAAGGTCATTAACGGTGTAAATTGTTTTGTAAAACATTTTAAAAATAATTTGCTCACAAATAGAAAGCATAATAAAATTAAATGATGTTATCAATTAAGAGTATGTATAACGAGTTTAAGATTATTAAACGAGCTTTTGCTTAAAGGTGTAAAGAAAGAGTGATCTGATTATCAATGTGCTTTTATTGATCATAATTTTTTCGTTTTTTAGATACATTGATCGAAGTGTCATCAAATTTCTTCAACGAATTCGACCACTTTTCGACTTCCAAGGGCCCGTTCTTTCTATTCACACGGGAATAAACCAAAGAAAAAGTTGGGAGATTATTTGGCACCTGATTTGGCCATTGATCAATGACAACATTGGCGGCTGTTCTTTGTATTCCTTCCAAATTGGATCGTTTGCGGCAATTCTCGCCGTCCGTTCTCGCCGATTGTATCAACCTCCGAGTGATTCCATTCCGGCTATGTTTTTCCAATGTTCCCAGCTGATGACGATGCTGACGCTTTATTTGCCCGAGCATTGGCCAAATGGTTGCACACGCCCCGCGGGGATGGCCATCCGAAAGTGGTCAAATGCGAACATTGGCCAGTAATGGAAGATTTCAAAATGGTGCTGCTTGCTTTTCATTGGACATTTCTGGCTTCAACTTACTTTGTGCTATTTTAGGCATTTGCCAATTCGACCGGCACTCTCAATTTCATCATATTTATTTGGAATTGCTCTTCGGATGGCATTGTGCCATTTGAATTGGCGAACAATTTGACGGGGGAGCGATTGGCGCTGCGACGTTTTGACGAAGACTTTTGGCTGTTGATTCGTTGTCCAATTGAGCGCGATGAAGTACGAATGGGCCAAGTGGGAGAAGGAGGCGGTTGAATGGGATTGCTATTGGCAATGGAATCATTTGATTATTGACTTCAGAGCCCGGGACATTGGCGACGAGTAAGGCCATAAAATGAAATGGGGACTTCCCATCGTTACATTTTTCAAAAACCAATTATTCCCGGGATCCATTGATTGTGTATTCGTTCATTTTTCTGTTTTTTATTTCAAATTTTCAGTTTGTTTGGCGCAAACGAAGGCCCAAGTAAGTCCAAAAAGAGAAAAAGATGAGGACGAATGGAAGTTGGAGAGAAATTTAATTGGACTAAACATTGAAAATGTCGTTTTTTTATGTTCAGAATTTTGACTGAATCAGTGTAAAATGCAATTGCCGATAAATGTGGATTTTAGCAACAGCATTTTTCTTCGAATAAAAGTGCATATTAAAAGGCTAATAAATGTTGAACACCAATGAGGCTATAAAATGTGTGTCGAGCAATCCATCGATCCTTCGAATTAATCACTTTGTTCCTTCCCCCCGGGGGGGGGGGGGCGTCTCTTCAATCGGATCGGTTGACAGCAAAGCAGCAGTTATGCCAACCGCCGCAAAAAACAACAACTGCGTCTGGCCAAATCCCCGAAAATGCAATTGGCCCCCCCCCCAATAGTGTTAAAAATTAGACACCCTCACAAAAAAAGTAGGCAAAAAAAAACACATAAAAATCTAGTAAATTGGATCCCTAATATTTTTAAATCTGATTATCCCCCCCCCCCCCAGGGATCTCAACAACAGTTTCCAAGAATATGGCATCCAGGCGTCAAAAATATGGCATTTTTATGGCAGTTTTCTTTCAAAAAAAACAATGTTTTTTTGAGAATTCTGCTTTCTTCTTGGGGAGGGGGGAAGGGGTCGGCGGTGCCAATAGACGCCGCCGAGAAAATTTTGAATTTTTTACTCAATTTGTTAAGAAATTTGCAACCAAAAACTTCAAATTGTACGAATCAAGGAGTATTATTTTTGGGAATTCTCATTGTTCCTTAAAAAAATGAGGACTTCTCACAAAGTTAAAAATATGGCAAAATTATGGCAAGTGTGGAAATATGGCAAATTCCAAAATTATGGCATTTGCCATAAAAATAAGGCAATTTGAGATTCCTGATCCCCCCCCCCCCCATAATTCGCAACTTTTTCAAAGTCAACCAAGTTATACACAACTAAATGGAGCATAAAGTCGAAAGCAAAATCGCAATTAACCGACAGTGCCTTTTTGGTAACTTATAAATCCAGTCTGTAGTACCCTTTTTTTTTTTTTGAAAATTTTCAATGTTTCCGAACTCAATCTTTGGGTTTTTGTAGAAAATCCCTAGGAGGGGGGGGGGGGGGGGGGGGGGTGCCCAAACCCTGAAAATCTCAACCAAGACGTCGGGGATTTAACTAGAGTCCGGTAAAACGTTTCTCGATGAAAAAACAAAGAGAAAATGGCAAAACTTATGGCCCACTATAGAAATTCTTGCGTTAGTGCCGTGGTTTGTGCCATCGTTTTATTCTGATTGGCATAATTGAGTACTTCCAAATTGGTCATCCAATTAAAAATTCAAATTTTTCAAAAATTAATTTTGGCTCAAAAGCATTGCCTTTTCGTTGTAATTTTGTGCTTTTGAAATCTTAGAATTTATTTTCATTTCCCCTGTTTGTAAATTTAAAAAAAAAGATTTTTTTTCAAAAGTATGGTTTTTTTTTGTTTTTTTTAAATTTTTATTTTTACAAAAATGTCAGTTGGAAATTTGGTTAAGTTTAATAAAATTTTGAATGTTAGAACATAAAATGACAACGCTTTTCTCTATTTAGTATACATATGTACATATTTTTTTATCTTTAATTACGACATAAAATTTGTCGATGATTTAAAAAATAAAGATTTTACTGAAAAAAGGCAAAAAATTTGGAACGCTTCACGAATTTGCGTGTCATCCTTGCGCAGGGGCCATGCTAATCTTCTCTGTATTGTTCCAATTTTAGTATATGTCCATTTGGAATGAACGTTGTTGGATTAAGTTGCACCCTTTATATATGAAAGAAGCGAATGTTCAACAAATAATTTGATGGGTTTAAGAAAGGGAGAGAGAAGAGCGAGTGAATGCACTCTCTCTCTCAACTTTCATTCTCTGTCACGTACCCTCTCTCTATTACTCTATTCTCTTTTTCTTCTTTATTCAACCTAGTTTAACGGAGTCTTTTCACCCTTTCTCTTTGTCTCATTGTATGTCTATAAGACAGACTGCTGATTTCTCTGCGCCTCAATTTCGAAGGGAAGATAGAGAAAGGAAACGTGAGAAAACAGAAAGGTTATACAATGAGCAGTCAAACGAAATGTGTAGATTTTTTGAGGGAAAAGAAACGAGAGCATCAGTGAGAGAGAGTGCATATTTCACTCCCTTTTCTCCTCCCACCCTTTCCCCTTTGCAACCCATTATTTACCTCGCCCATTGCTTGTCCGTGGGCTGTGCGGCCCTTCATAAACTTACCTGGCTGGGGAGTTCCTGCGATCACTGAGGCAGGACTCCTGTGGCGAGGCTCCACCATTGCACTTTCGGTTGGGGCTGAC
Organism: Globodera pallida; assembly: GCA_020449905.1. Lineage (NCBI taxonomy): Eukaryota > Metazoa > Nematoda > Chromadorea > Rhabditida > Heteroderidae > Globodera > Globodera pallida. The sequence goes on along the minus strand of JAIXHY010000027.1, from coordinate 452,758 downwards.
CCGCAGGGCGGTCCCGAACTGGGATAGGCCCACAGCTAAATTTTTCTGTGCGGGGGACGGCGTTCGCGCCTCCCCTTTAAAATATGAAAGGTTTTGCGTTGATGTTCAACAATTATTATTGCATTTTATTCTCAACAATTTTATTAAACAAATAATACAAAGAAACCGAAAAGCCTAAACAAATTCTGATCAGTGATCACAGTTTGCTCATGCATATTTTATGCGCATATTTCAAGATTTTATGTGCATATATAATTTTATGCCCTAATAATGAAAACAAAAAATTTGATTTAAACTAGAAAATGCTTATTCCAATAATTATGGCATTTATTTGTTACCGGTTTGTCTCATGTTTACTTGCACCGGCACAGAATTCTGTATTAGACTAACAATGGAAGGGTCCCCAAGTGCACGTGGACGAACGCCTGGGGGTGTGCCAAGTTTCATCCAGAAACTCCACGGGCACTTTGCGGCCTTCCCTTTGTAAGACGGAAGTTTGCGTTGGAGCTTCCGTGTGAATAAATGATGGCTTAATTTAGTGCAGAAATACCAATAAATGCTCTACACAACAATTCTGAATTTTATTTTTCAACAATTTGTTAAACAAATAATACAAAAGAAGCCGAAAAGACTGAATATATTATTACGATCACAGTTTTTTTACAACACATTTCCAAATGAACAAGAGGGACTGAATCAAAAAAGCGACAACCAAAAAGACAAACAGTGCAATCTTTAATGCGGCAAATAATAATATCGAATCCAAATTAGAAATATGACAATAAAGAGTTTAACCGAATAAAATAAGAAACTGCTATTTAATTTAAAAATGCTCTGTGCTGGTCTGAACTATCATAACAAAGCATATAAATAATAGTGATAATTTAGTAAAATTCAAATTTAAATTGCACTATTATAAAAAAATACAAGTTTTAAAAAAATTAAATTTATGAATTATTTTCAAAAGAAAAAATCGCGAAGAATACAATTATAATTTGTAATTTTTAAATCTTTTTAGTTCATTATAAAAAAATTCCGCAATATAATAACTTCTAGCGCTTAGTTCCTGTCAGTATTTTGTCGCAAATTGGTTCTTTAAGAACGGAGGTAATATGACTATCAATTCCCAATTAAAAAACAACCATTTAGTGACAATTTATATATAGGTATATGCTGATTGAATAATAAAATTCAGTTTAGCGAAATTTCAAGAAATTTGGAATATTGTAAATTTCAAGTAATAATTTATTTTTAGAAAATAATAATGCATAAAGACTAATTTAAAAAATTTGTATCCATCTGATAACAACTGATAATTCAAACAAACTCCAGAAATTAGACTCCAACAAATCAAACACGGTACTCCCCAGCCCAGGGTTCGTAATCTCGCGACTAAACCCATCGTTCAAAAATTTGTTGTAAAATTCAGGAGCTTCTTGAGGATAGCCAAAGCATGGATTTGAACGCGCCGGTAGATGGTCAACGTTAACAGCACGTATTTCTAAACATGATGACCAGGGATAAGATTTTTAGATTTTTGTCTATTTTTTGTTTTGGCGAGTTATGTACGAAAAACATGTTTTTAGTGGGAAATTTCGTCGTTTTAACGAGGCTATTCAGACCTATGAAAATATTTTGGGGTTTTGCGTCTAAAATAGGCTCTCGAGACTATTTTGGCATTTTTTAAAAAATTTATTAAGAAAAATGCAATAAAATTCGAATTTTTGAATTTTTCTTGCCAAGATCATGAATTTTTTGAAATTTTTTTTTAAAAATACAATAAAACTTAAATTTTTCTTGCCAAGATCACTAATTTTTTGAAAATTTTTTATAAAAAACACAATAAAATTCGAATTTTTCCTTCATAGAATTTCTTGCTCTTTTAGGTGCCTTTTTGCAATTTTTCTTTCCTAAAAGTAGCAGCCCTACGGATTAGGGTTGCTCCCCGACCCCTCGGGGGCCGAAAAGTCGGGGTCGGGGTTGGCCGGGGTTGACAATGTCGGGGTCGGGGTCGGGGGCGACCAAATTTTTCGAGGTCGGGGTCGGGGTTCGGGGTTGAAGAAAATTCTGAAATTTCACATTAAATCTTCACCGGGCAATCATAAAATATATCATTTTATTTTTAAATCCGTGCATCATCCTTAAAAACCTCAAGAGTGAAGAGGATTTTTAAGTTGTAAAAAAAAAAGATTGGTGGATATGTCGTCGTGTTTGACTTAGCCCAAAAACTCAGAATTACAATAGAAAAAATTGGCGCGAGAGAAGAAATTTTTTGATTTGCAATCAAAATTTTAAAAAATCGCCGTGTTTTTTGAAGCTTTTTAAAGAATGGGGGGGGGGGGGGGGGTGTTGGCGGTGCCGATAGGCGACGCTGGGAAAATTTTTTTGAATATTTTAGCAATATTGTTAAGAAAAATTGCTTCAAAATAATTTACCAACACTTCTTAGATTTTGGGAGTTACTAGTAAAAATTTCTAAATTTTTGTTAAATGACTAACTCCAAAACTTTGGGGTCAAATTTAGTGTTTTACCGAGAACGGAGCTGTATCTAGCCTTTTTCTAAGGACATTCTTGGAAATAACGACATTTTCAGTTTTCCAAGATCGAGGGTCCATTTCCATGGACTGCCCTTGGATCCAAGGACGAATGGAAACCCTGCTTCTTTTAAAAAATGCCAATGATTAAATCTTAATGAATAGGTAATTAATTTAACCTTCCCTAATAACTATTCCGTAAGTAATAAATTAATGGATGTGCCGGAACATTGGCAACAAATTGTCCACAAATGGCAATGTCGGTCAATCACGACATTTTGCAAACATCATTGAAGAAAGTGTCCGGCATTTACATCATTAAATGCGTAATTGAAGAAATTGGAGTTTGTTTGTCAAATCTTTTTAAACGTAAAGAAAAACTTTTTTTAACTCCAAAAACGGATTCATCTGACGTAACATGCTCAACAAATGACAACTTCGAATTAAAAGTTAGCTTAAAACTCGGCATAAAAATTTTGTTATATTTTGATGCGGATCACGTTGCGCACGCGTGTTGAATAGTGCAAGCAAATTAGCATCTTGCCAACAGCAGCAGTCGAATATTAATTTTATGTATTGTAAAAGTTTGTAGCAACTTGGTCCAATTACCTTTTGGGTTTTGGAGCCTATTTTGGCATTTTTGGAGCCTATTTTGGCATTTTTGGAGCCTATTTTGGCATTTTAGGAGCCTATTTCGAGGTTCTTCGAGCCCTAAAAAGCTTATCCCTGATGATGACACTATAATCATGTGATAATTTTTTAAATTAGTGAAAATAACTCTTTGGCGTTAAGATTTTACTAATTTTTGTCTAGATTTATTCCTCCAAGTTACAAGGATTGTCAACTTAAGCAAAGCAGGATACAGGGTTTTGAACCTTTTGGCCGGTCTCTAGTAAAAAATCAAAAAAGTAAGTTCGTGCAAATTGAATTTGTTGGGAAAGGAGGGTGCCGCGGGCGAGTCCAAAAATTACGGCTACCGGTCCGAAGGTCGAAAGGGGTTTGAGTGCCGAATGCTTTATAACTTTCTACAACCTAAACCATTTAGGTCGAACATTATACCAAACAAAAGCTCTCGATGAGGGAAGCAATTAATAAGCAAAAACTAAGCGATCTGATAATTATGAAAAAAGTTATGGCCAAAAAACCTCCAAATGGCCATTTTTTGATCATAACTTTTTTAAGTACTGTCCAATCACTTAGCTTTAACTTAATGATAACTCTAAATCATCGCAAGCTTTCATTTGGTATTATGTTCGACCTAATCGGTTTAGGTTGAAGAAAGTTACAACACTTTTGACCTTCGGACCGGATGCGAAAATTACGGATGTTGCAAACCAAAAGGGTTCCCCTATTGCAACCAAAATTTAAAAATGCGCGGTATTTTTTAGAAATCCGAAAAAAATTTTTAGAAGATTTTAACGATATTTTGAGAAAAAAACAAATTCTTTTTATTGTCGTTTATTTTTTTTACAAATTTGTCTACAATAACTGTGTGAATGTTAACATGCTGATGATCTTTCGCCACAACGAAATTTTCTTAAAATTGAGTGCGTCTTGCGCAATTGGAAAACATTTTTTGTTCACGATGCGCAATTAATTGGCCCAAAAAATATGTGAATTTACACGATTTGATGGACGAACGCTGGTCGATGGGCTTTTGAGCATTTTGATCAATTTTTATTCCAGTTTTTGGATGGTTGAAAAGAATTTTCATTCTAAAGTTCCAGTCAACGACGTAATGATGATGATGATCAAAAAAAAATGTGGTAAATCCGTATAAAATGGGCGACCAATGTCCGTCAATGTACCACTCAAACAAACTGTTCCATTCAACCTCCTTCCCAAGACAAACGCGATAATGAGCTCTACAACGGCCTTGATCATGCTGGTTGTGCTGGCCAGCGCCTTCGTTGTGCAAGCCGACGCTGGCGGAATCAAGTAACCATTTTTGAAGCATTGCCTATTAACAGACAAATTTTTAACAAGAGCTAATTTTATTTGTTATTTTTGGTTAATTATGAGTTCTTTAAGCTCTCTGACTTTTTCAATGTTTGGGGGCTCTGGGCTCTCTGACTTTAGGTTGACAAAAAGCAAAACAATTTCCGCGGCATCGGCTTGGTTGTGAAGCTGATTTATTCCCGCCCGGGCGGCTACCATTTTTAATCAGGGTTGCCATCGAGTAAAGACAATTCCCAAGTACAAATGTTGATTTCCAAGTACATAACGAGCCAATTTTACGAAATCCAAGTACACTCAAAAATTTTCTCCAAAATCAATTTTGGTGCAAATTTTGTGTTTTACCCGAAACCGGAGCCTTATCTAGTCTTGGATTTCGTTGTTGGTGGGTCCGCAGCGCCGACAGGCGCCGCGGCAACATTTTTTATAATTTTGAATGTTTTTTTGTTAAGAAAACTGCGCTAAAATTTTGCCGATTCGAAAGCCGAATTTGTGAAGAAATTTGCAATCGAATTTCTAAAAAATGGTAATTTTTAAAGCTTTTTTAAGGAATGGGAGAGGGGGGGAAATGTTTAGAATTAATGAATTTTGTTAAGGAAATTGAACAAAAATATGCTGGAAAATAGCAAATAGAAATCATCAAGAGATCCGACAAAACGTGATTTTCTCCACTAAAATTCCAAAATTTTCAACACTCACGCCAAATTCTCATTTTTCAAGTACCTAAGTACATTTTTAATTTTTAAGCACAAGGGTTAATTTTCAAGCACTGTACTTGCCATTCAAGTACAAATGGCAACCCTGTTTTAAATCAATCTTTTAACAAGTAATTTATTTTTCCTTTAGTCGATTCAAACGCTGCTCAACCTGCTATTCGGCGCCGCCTGCCCCTCCACCCCCTCCACCCCCTCCACCCCCTCCACCACCGCCACCACCGCCACCACCGCCACCGCCACCACCGCCAAGCTATGGCTACGGTGGAAGCGCGGCCGCAGCCGCGGCCGCTGCCGCAGGCAACGGGGGCTACGGTGGAAACGCGGCCGCCGCCTCAGCCGCAGCCGCGGCCAACGGAGGCTACGGTGGCTACGGTGGTTGCTCAGGAGGTTGCGGACGCAAATAAACGCGCAGCATCGGGGCAAGAGAGGAAAAAGCACGAAGAAAAGGACAAATTTTACTAAAAGCATTTCCCTAGGCTCATAAAGCATGTTTAACCCCGCGTGCTGTTGTAGTAGTTGTTTGTGAATGAACATTGAACTGAAAATATTAGAAAATTAAAATGCCTTTAAAAATTTACAAAAAAAATATTTAGAAGGCTTCGGCAACAATTTAAATTTTATTTCAAGCAACATTTTGCGTATTTCTATAAAATGTTGGTCAACTTTTCTAATTTTTTTTTTGTGAAAAATACGAAATTCGGAGGATCGGCTTTTTCCATTTCCGGATTTTGGTATTCGTGTCGGGGTTTTTTTTGGATTATCCACCACCAACCAGAAATTGTTTTTAACCAGCACGACTTCAATTATATGTAAGTGAACCAGTTTGAATTTTATTTTCATTTAAACCGGCGAAACTTTTCTGAACATAAAAAACGCCAATTTATTAAAATGTTTGATAAGTTAATGGCCAAAGAATCTCGTCCTGTTTCTGAGGAAGCAAGAAAGCAAAATAGCAAAACAGTTGGGCATTAATATTACAACATTTTACAGATGAAAAAGTGCTCTGGGATTGAAAAGTGTGTTAATTTTAAAATAAAAAACTCTTTCTTTAATATGTATATAAAATTTTAAAATAAATTTATTTAATTTTTTTATACTATTTGCAGAAAGTCGCGTTTAGACATTGTCGGAAAGAAAATATTTTGTAAAAAAATATGACAAAAAAAAAGAATGCATCCAGAATTGGGTTATTCATCCCAGTGTAAAATGGGAACAGAAACAAACTATCTATTTATATTAATTTGGCAATTTTATTTATTTTAGTTTTTAAGGTTTTAAACAAATAATGGAATGGATTTGGGGCTGTATGTAAATGGTGCCTTAAGCAAATTAAAATGTATTAATATATATTATATAAATCAGATTTGAAAAAATTGATTATCATTTCGTTCAGTTCACGATGCTGATAAGACTACTAATGACGATATGCTTGTCAAGTAATTTTTGCTTTTTAAATTTTAATGACCTGAATCAGCCTACTACTTTTCTTGACGCTGAGGCATGGTTATGGAACCGTTCAACAAAGAAAAGATTGCAAATGCACCGCGCGTGAAAAAGATTGTGCCCGGTAATTTCTCCGTAATACCGGAACGGAATTAAAAAAGTGTTTTTTTACATTTCTGGAAAGCTCTATTAACTAGAGCCCGGACTTGAGCTTCGAGCGAGACTCGAGACGAGATTCTCGAAAAAATCTCGGATCTCGAAAAATCTCGTGAAGCTCATTTTAGTCGAGACGAGATGTCGAGACGAGATTCTCGAAAAATCTCGTATCTCGAAAAATCTCGAGCCGAACAGTCGAGATTCGAGATTTTTTTGATGAAAATTAATTTTTTTTTTCAAAATTCTCAGAAACTCCACCAAATTTTGTAAGGGTAAGAAGGGATCAGTAGAAGCATGTCTGCAAAATTTGGTAACAAAATATAAGTGTTAGCATGTGTTCAAAGTTTTGAAAATCAAAAGAAAATTCAATGGTGAGGGGATATAGTGTCTGACCATATGCTGTCTGCCGCATGGCTATTTTTGAATCATAAGAGAAATTGCTTAAACTTTGGCGTTTCGCCTCTGGGCTTGACCATAGTGGGGTATGAAATAGAGCCCGGCGGGAACGGGATTCCCGCGGGAAAGTACGGGAATCCCGGTTCCGTTCCCGTCTTTTTTTGCCTGACGGGATTTTTAACGGGAACGGGAAAAAGACGGGAATCCCGTTCCGTTACCGTTCCCGTTAAATTTGAAAACCCCGTTCCCGGAATTTTTTTTTACCGGGCTCTAGAAAGAGCCGGTGAGAAAATTGTTAGAATTTTTTAAACATTTTTTAAAAAATTTTTCAAAAATATTTCTTGAGAATTTTTATTTCAGGCGTGGGCATGGATACAAATTTTTGTATCCGTATCCGTCCGCCCTCAAAATCTTATATCCGTTATCCGTCCGTATCCGTGGCGGTCCAAAATCTCATATCCGGAGTCCGCGGGTCCGCGGATATCCGCATTATTTAAAAATCACTAGTTTTCTCTAAAATTCGAAAAGATGTTTTTTCAAAGCGGATTTTTTCCGATCGAGTTGTATTGTCTGATTAAAATTAAACCGGAATTGAAATGTGTCCGTATCCGGATTTTAACTCAATTTGTTAAGAGATTTGTAGCCAAAATAAAGCATGTCGGCGGTGCCGACAGGCGCCGCGGGGGGAATTTTTTACAAAAATTGGCAATCTTTGTTAAGAAAAGCACTGTTTTCATGAAAAATTTTTGGAGTCGAGATCGAGAATCTCGAGCTTCTTTCGAGCGAGACTCGAGACGAGATTCTCGAAAAAATCTCGTATCTCGAAAAATCTCGAAAATTCAGTTTTATTCGAGACGAGATGTCGAGACGAGATTTCTCGAGAATCTCGTCGAGATTTTTCGAGATTTCGAGACGAGATCTCGTCTCGACCGGGCTCTACTATTAACCCCCTAAAAAGTGGGGCTTTACCAATTTTCTTCAGAAATTCCATCAATAATTGAATTTCTCGGCGGCGCCTATCGGCACTGCCGACCCCCTCCCCCCGCCATAAGCTTAAAATAATCCTAAAAAGGTAGCAGAGAAACGGTGTTTTTTTCCAATTTGAAAGTGTCCCAAAAGTTGTGCCATTTTTTCTCTGTTTTTTCATCGAGAAACGAATTTTTGGTAATTTTTGACGAATATTTTGCAAAATGTTTGGCTTATCCAAATTTTGCATCAATTTTATTGCTGAGCTTTGAACATTTTCCGCTGCTTTTTCCATACTTTTGCTTTTAATTTGTTGACAAAAATTGTTTTGCAAATTTTTCATTCATTTCAAATTTTTAGTTAGTTTAATTCCCCACCTTGAAAAATCCCTCACCTGTAATAATCCCCCACTCTCTGAGTAGCTGAACTCACAAAAGCCATGCATTGTAATAATCTCCCACCCTTTAATAATGTCGCCCTTTCTGAGGAGGTTGAAAAATAATCCCCCATGGGAGGTTAAAACATTATATACGGTATGCTTCAATAAAACATTCGAAAATGTTATTCCCAAAGAAGAGAAAAATATATTATAGTTATTAAAAAAGGATTTACATTACAAAAATGAATTTATTTGTATTAGTGACCGGAATTTTTGAAAATTGGAAATGACCAAGGCCAGCCAGGATTTACGAGAATAAAAATCCTGATTTTCAGGATATCCAGATCGACAATAAATCCATGATTTCGGATCATCGTCCTGGAAAATCCTGCCCGGTCCAGAAACGTTTATTTTGCGGAAGCTTAACCGATCCTCGCTATGAACCGGGCACACCAGAATTCGTCGAATATCTTGAGGCACTCATAGAATTTAGAATTTATTTTTTAATCAAAAAATAAAAGCTATAAAACGTTAACAAATTCGGGGGGTCGGGGGGGGGGGGTAAGCCAATTTTAACTAGTCATAGAATTTTGGATTGAATTTGTGTGAATACATCATTCAACTTGCTTTAATTTTTAAATTTAATTCTATATTAATTTAAATACATATCTTCCATTTGCGTAATATGTTTTTTCGATGTTTAATCAATTAAATGCTATTGGGCAACTGCGCAGAAATGCCAGTGCCAATCCCAAACTCCAAAATGATTCGCAAAAATCAATCGTATTATTTTTGTTTGTGCTCTGTGCTTATTTGTTTCAACAAACTACCAACTAAAATATTTTTATTAGAATTGAAATTCTGGCAAAAAGTGTGGTTTTTATCTAAAATAGGTAGATAGGTGGTATGTATGTTAAAATTAATAAGAATTTTACGCAAAAAAATCACCACAGAGGTGGCACACTTTTGCTCAGAACATAACATTTTCTGTGATAATTTACAAAAACAAGTTTAATCGGGTACCAAATTCAAAAATTTGTCAATTTTTTCGGAATCATGCCATTCTTGGGGCTTATGAATGGCATTCTCGCGCCCAATTTCAAATTATGCCACCAAATGCCGTGCGTAGTGTGTTTGTTTGTGCTTTGTATGTGTACAAATTTGCGTCATCTTTATGACAAGCTATACTGTAGTTTTTTGTTTTGTAGTTTTCAAACCACAAATTTTTGAGGGCAATATAAATAACCCAGCGAGTTGTGTGCCAACAGAGCAATCATTTTAAATCCAGTGTAAAAAAAGTTTATCAGAAAAAATGAAAGTCTTCGCAATGCTGCGGACTGGAGCCCGGAGTCTCGCCCCATTACTGGCCTCCGTATTATAAAAATGATAAAATTTAATAAGGTGGTTACCGTATAACCTAAAATATAACCCCCGGGGGTTCTATTTTTCAACCCCCCCCCCAAAAAGGGGGGTTCTATTTCAGGGGGGGGGGGTTCTATTTTAGGGGGGGGGGGGGTTCTATTTTCCAACCTCTTTTTTTACAAAATTTGCAATTTTTGCACAAATTTTTTGCAAAATTTGGACAATTTTGCGGAATGACAATTTGAATTTTTTCGAATTTTTATTTTTTCTTTACAGGAATCCACTGAATTTTTTTAAACATATCTTTGCTTAAAGTTGGCAAATGACTTATAAACTTGGAGATAAAAATGAACAAAAATAAAGAGAATTTTTTACGTTTGAGTTATTTTCACAAATTTGAAAAATCCAAAGAGGTTTGTCCTATTTTGCAAAAAAAAAAATTCAAAAATTGGGGGGGGGGGCTCTATTTCAGGGGGGGGTTCTATTTTAGGGGGGGGGGGGGGGTTCTATTTTAGGGGGGGGGGGGTTCTATTTTTCAACCCCCCCAAAAAGGGGGGTTCTATTTCAGGGGGGGGGGGGGGGGGGGTTCTATTTTTCAACCCCCCCAAAAAGGGGGGTTCTATTTCAGGGGGGGGGGGGGTTCTATTTTTCAACCCCCCCAAAAAGGGGGGTTCTATTTCAGGGGGGGGGGGTTCTATTTCAGGGGGGGGCTTCTATTTTAGGTTATACGGTATGCCATCAAATGCACTTTGCGCGCGGCACTTTAAAATTATGCCACCAAATGCATTTACGCTCGGCACTTTCAAATTATGCCACTAAATGCACTTTGCGCGCTTTTCACCCCAATGTTTGTGATCATGTGCCATTTCTTGGGGGCTTGGAGAGAGCATCCGCGTGCGCCAATTTCAAATAATGTCACCAAATCCACGTGGCAAAGATAGCCACTGAAGGCAATATAAACGCCCCAGTGCGCAGTGTCACCAGATAAATCTATTTACATTTGCCATTTTCAATCAAATATTATTTTAATTTAATATAAAAAATAAAAGTTTTTTCATTTTCAGAAAAAAAATGAAACTCTTCACAATGCTTATGTTGCGTTTTGAGATTGTAATGCTTTTGTATTCACTTTTTCAAAGCGTAACTTTGGTAACTTTGCATGAATTGCATAAATGGGAAGAATGGAAGACATCGTGCCAAGAAGTGATCAATGGAATTTCAACGGCGCAAGTGCCAATCTCTTTGGGTTAGTTACATTTTTTAAAAAAGATTTCCACCTCTAATAAAGCGCTGAACTTTTTGCATGATTCAAGCGGCTAAATTGTCTAATTGCTTAAGAGCTAATTGGCCTTTAATTTGATAATTAACCAGATGATCATAGCGGTATTTCTCAAATCAAGACAACATTTCTTAACATGGACCGTAAATTAACTGAATTTTCAAACTTGCCACTATACGGAATCAACCCAAAACTTTTGAGGCGTCGACTGGAAAAACCTCTGGATATTGTATCACTCAATTGCAACTTTCTTTCAATTCAAGATGATGAATATAAGAAGGACAACAAATATTTTTTGGAAAGTTTATTGCCCAAGATAAGGTCCATTGCAAAGGAATTTGAAATGGAGTTCAACACGTTCATCTTCGAGGTTGAGCTGGAGCTGACCAAGCAGAACAAATGGGCGTTGGGAATAAACCACGAATTGGGAAACAAATTTAATGCTCTTTGGACATCGACAGAAAAGAAAGAGTGTTATTGTGACATCGATTCTTTTAAACAAGCATGGTCATTAACAAATGGAAACTATGAACATCTTGAGCCACTCATTATTGACGCAAAACTGAGCAGTTTGCAGAAAGAATTGCATGCCAAAATTGCTGTGTTTGCACAACAACCCCAACCATTCTTTGATTGGGACGGATTTTTTGAATTTTCCACCAACTTTAAAGTTAAATGGAAAGATATTCAAAAAAATATCGAAGACCTCAAAAATCTTGATGACAAAAATGTTTGTTGATTTTAGTTTTAAAGCTAAAGTTGCTTTTAAAAATAATATTTATATTAAGAAAGAATACAGTAAAAAGTTGGACGATTTGGCTAAAAATGCACTGAACGAAACGGTTCCATTAAAAGCCATTATCACACAAAAGCTGGACAAAGTGGTCAAAAAATGGCAGGAGGAAAAAAGCATTATAAACAAAATTTTGAAAGTTTTGCCCAAAAAAGACAAACGAAAAAAGATTGATGGCATCATAAGTGACTTTGGCATTTTTAATGGTAACGCATATAAACTACTGGAATACTTTGAACGGGACAACAATGATGATTTCTCAGTTGATGAATTGAAAGAGGCTGTTGAGAAAGACAGGGAAGAGGTCTTACAAGCATATCAAGTCGACAAATTTACGGTACTTTTCCCCTGTTGTAGCCAAATTTACGGTACTTTTTGTATAACAGCAGATTTATTTGTTTAAAACGTCTTTAATATCTAACAAATGCTTTTTTTTTAAATAATTGGCTAAAAATTTTTTAGGCCGAAGATTGGCAACGAAATGATTGATGGATGTGACTGACGGATGAAGTTGGAGAAGTAATTGGTGGTGCTTACTCCATTTATTTGGCGATTTTTGGCTTTCTTTTCTTTTATCTTTCATTTCGGTTTAGAATTTAGTCGTATTTTCATAAACTTTATGCTTTTTTATTTGATAAATTTGTTTACTTTCTTCGATTGGTTAAAAAAATCATCGGCATTGGCATGATCACTTTTTCAATTTCCTTTGAAGTTTTAAGGGATGGCAATTTTATTAAAAAAATTAATTTATAATTACCATAATTTTGTGGAGTTTAGAGAATTATTGAAAAAAAATTTATATTTTTATCATCAATCTCGACTGTTCCGGCTCGAGATTTTGTAAAAATGGCACCGGGACATCACTGGTTGAATTAGGGCTTAGCGGGCGAAATGATAATTTTGCTCATCGCCGCCATTTTTCAATTGGATTAATTAAACTAAAGGTTCAGACCTTTTGAATATTATAATTTACTTATTTTAGTCAGATTTATTGTAAAAAATTTTTAATATTTTTCTAAAAATGTTAACTCTCCTTTTTTGTATCTTCTGGAAATTCAAAAGTTGGAAAATTAAACCAGCTGGCTATGCCAAGGTAAAATTGAACCAATTGGTTATGCCAAGGGAAAATTGAACCAATTGATTTTCCAACAAAAGTAATTAAATTATAAAAAATTTAAAATATTCATTGTTATTTTACAAAAAAATTATTCAATTATATAAAAAAATGAAAGTGTTCGCACTGATTATGTTGCGTTGTTCGCTTATAATGCTTTTGTATTCGTTTCTTCAAAACGGAACTTTGGCAACTTTGGAAGAATTGGAAGTTTTGCAAGAATGGGAGGCATCGTGCCTTAAAATGTTCGTTAAAATTATTACTGCGCTACGACGAAATCCTTTGGGTTAGTTAAATATAAAAACGGAAAATATTTTTAGATTAAAATTTACAATCTAAAAAAAAAAAAAATTAGAAATATTTTAGATTAAAATTTACAATCAATCAAAAAAAACTAAACAAAATTAGAAATATTTTAGATTAAAATTTACAATCAATCAAAAAAGAACAAACAAAATTAGAAATATTTTAGATTAAAATTTACAATCAATCAAAAAAAAAATTGTAAATATTTTAGATTAAATTTACAATCAATAAAAAAAAAATAGTTTTCTTGACCACGAAACATTGCTGGTCGACCCATGAGCGAATATCAAAATGATTAAAGATTTTGACCTTTTTCATTAATTTATTTGTTTATTAACCAGATGAACTAAGCAATATTCCTGAAATCAAGCAAAAATTGAATGACATGCTGGACAAAGGAAACGGCTCAATTAAAAGGCATTATCACAAAAAATCTGGACGAATTGGTCACAAAATGCGGTAACGCAAAATTAGACGCAATGAAAGAGATATTAATGACTAGGGCCACAAATTATATTGAAATTCATATTTTTTTTGCGCACTTGAAACGGCTTCTAAATGCCATAAATAGTGTTTTTTTTAGCTTAGTTAGGACCTTCTAGAACTCATTTTATAATCCATATTTTGCGATTTTTATCCATATTCCATATTTTTCCCATATTTCGCCCTTTTTTCAAAAATTCTTTATCAAAAATGCAATAAGAACAAAAAATACACCCCCTAAGGATCGATTTTTTCAAAATTTCAAAAAAATGCACCCCGAAAAATTAACTTTTTCGCGACAAAAAATTCTGCCACCAACAAAATGAAAATTTTTAAAATTCTGCTTATTTTCAAAAATTTTCTCTGAAATGCCTTTAATTTTCATATAAAAATTTTTTTATTTTTCTTATTACTTCAATTAGGAAATTTTGCCCATTTTGCTATATTTCAAAAAAATTTTCTCCATATTTCGTCCATATTTTGCAATTTTGCCCAGTCCATATTTTACAATCTTTCATCCATATTTTATGGCCATATTTCGAGATTTTTTGTTCATATAATTTGTGGCCCTATTAATGACATTGGCATGTTTGATGGTGCCGCATATAAACTGCTGGTCAGCTTTGAACAGGAGTTGGACAATACTTTCTGTGATCAATTGGAAGTCAAGAAAATGGTCTCATTCAATACTTTCTGTGATCAATTGGAAGTCAAGAAAATGGTCTCATTCAATACTTTCTGTGATCAATTCGAAGTCAAGAAAATGGTCTCATTCAATACTTTCTGTGATCAATTGGAAGTCAAGAAAATGGTCTCATTCAATACTTTCTGTGATCAATTCGAAGTCAAGAAAATGGTCTCATTCAATACTTTCTGTGATCAATTGGAAGTCAAGAAAATGGTCTCATTCAATACTTTCTGTGATCAATTGGAAGATGTTGAGAAAGACAAGAAAATGGTCTCAATCAATACATTCGCAAAAAACAAAGAGTTTTTTTGAAAAATTTTAAATCGCAAAATTTTCGAAAATTTTAACAAAAAAGCTAAAAGATTATAAAAAAAAATTGCCGACGACTAATGTCGGACCCAAGGCAATGAATGGTATGGAATTGGGGCCAGAAAAAATTTAATTTTTAGGTCAATTAGAAATATTGAGTTTATTAATACCTAATTCTGAATCCCGGACCCGAATTTATGCTTTTTAAGAACGATTTTGAGACCAAAATTGATTTCTGAACATTTTTGAATTTTCAAAAAAATGTTCTAATTCGGGTTCGGTTCGGAATTGGTTAAAATTGAGGTCAGATTCTGGTTCTACGCCGTTGTATACCCCTAACAAAAACTTTTTATCGATTTTGAAAAATCTTATTTTTTTTGACATTTCGTGTTTTTTGACATGAGTCGACATTTCGTTGAAAAATTCAAAAATCGGCAGAAGAAATGGAGAAATTTTGGGGTGCCGACATTTCGTCGACGCGACATTTCGTCGAATTTTTAATTGATGTTTTCTATGGTAATAAAAGCAGTTGTTTTTGGCTTCGTCGACGAAATTCGTATTTTTGTTTAGTCGACGAAGTGTCGCGTCGACGAAATGTCATCTCGCCGAAATTTTTTAACTTTATACTGTTCAAGAAAAATTTTAAATATTCGCCCGATATTCGGATTTTTTCATAAATCCGGGCTAAACCCGGTATTCGCCCGGCATTGGAAAATAAAGATCATACGGTCCAGACTCAAAATCGAACGAAATATATATCAATCGACTCCTCTTAAGAATCCGAAAAAATTTTTATTGGGAAAACATTCCCTAAAGAGTTACAGACCCAGGACTGAAGTGTATTTTGACTAGGGACTCAGTTATCCACTGATTAAAAAATGGGAAAAATCACTCATATAGGCTTTCAAAATTAGGAATTAGTTGATAGAAAATCAAAATTGAGAATTTAAAGCGGTTTGTGAACCGTTTAAATGAAAATTAAGGAAAAAATGACTTTTGTAAACATCAAAGGCGGATAGGTCAAAAGTTAGACACTAAAGTGGAAAATAGCAGCCAAAGTACCGCACACTCGACTACGCAGCGACCTTCATTTTATTTTATGCGGCTTTTGTTACTTAAAAAATCGTTTTTTCCTTAATTTCAAAAATTTAAACCGGTTCAAAAACCGCTTTAAATGCTCAATTTTGATTTTCTACGACAAATTCGTAATTTTGAAAGCCTAGTTGAGTGATTTTCTCCATTTTTTAATCAGTGGACAACTGAGTCCCCACTCAAAAAGACACTTCAGTCCCGGGCTCATAACTTGCTTCAAAGTGGTTTCCCAATCAAAATTTTGAAACCATTCGACTTGTCTCGACGAGAGGAGTCGATTGATATATAAATTTAAGAAAAACAAAAGTTTTTGATATTCTTCAATTTTTCCCCTTTTACCATTGAACCAGCTTTGAACATAAGGAATTGGACAAAACTGATTTCTCATGTGTTGAATTTGAAACGGCTGTTGAGAAAGACAAGGAAATGGTCTCAAAGGCATACCCAAGTCAAGTAATTACGGTACTTTTCTGTAATAGACAAACTGTACGGTTGTACGATATTTTTGTACGGTACTTTTCTGTTAAAGACATATTGTAAGGTACTTTTCTGGTATTGGTAAATTACATATAACAATAGATTTACCTTAAACGCATTGAATAATAAATTAAACACCCTGTAATAATCCCCCACGTGTAATAATCCCCCACCTGTAATAATCCCCCACCTGTAATAATCCCCCACCTGTAATAATCCCCCACCTGTAATAATCCCCCACTCTCTGATAGCTGAACTCACAAAACCCATGCATTTCTCCTGTAATAATCTCCCACCCTCTAATAATGTCACCCTTTCTGAGGAGATTTAAATAATTAAAACAATATATACGGTATGCTTCTAAGGGTCGAATAGTGCCAAGTTTTTTTCGGTTTGATCGCGTTTAAAATTATGGTTCAGCGGCATTTTGGCTTACGCGGCCTCGGCTTTATAACGTCAATTATTAAATTTATGTTTTTTATGGCTTTTAAACTTCTTCAAAACGTAACTTTGGCAGTTGAAAAATGGGCGAATCGTGCCTTCAAATTGTCAACATTGCAATTCCACACAAACCAAGAACTTCGCTAAGAACTTCAGGTTCAGAAACGTTTATTTTGCTACCTTAATTTAGATCGGGAAACGGGAAAACCCGGGACTAGCAATACAATTTTTTTTGTAATGAATAAAGGTGAAACAAATTTTTTTAAATTCAAAATCATCTTCCTCCTTGTCTTTAAATTCAATTTTATCAATATCATTTTTTTGAGATTCTTCTTTACTTTTAAGGGGTGGGTGGGCGGGCGGTGCCGATAGGCGCCGTCGGGAGAATTTTTAAAAAAAAGTAACTGATTTGTTAAGAAAATTGGTCCAAAAATTACGAATGTAGCACAACAAAAGGGACTCCCCTAGGTTTTGTGATTTCGTTCAACCAAAAAATAAAATGAAAATTCTGAATTGTTATCTAAAATATTTGTTTTTTTTAATTAGAAGGTTAGTCCCGGGCCTACCGGGACGGGATCCGGGATTCCGATTTTTCAAAAATCGGGACCGGGATTCCAAAAACCGGGAATTTCCCGACCGGTCCCGGTCGGGATCCCGGTCCCGGTCGGGATCTCGGTCCCGGCCTACTCTAATTTAAACACATACATATGTATCTTCCATTTGCGTAGTATGTTTTTCGATGATCAATTAAATGTTATTGGGCAACTGCGCAGAGATGCCAGTGCCATTCCCAAACTCCAAAATGATTCCAAAAAATCAATTGAATTATTTTTGTTTGTGCTCCGTGCTTTGTTCTTTCAACAAAACTACCAACTATAAATTTATTTATTTTATTAGAATTAAAATTCGGGCTTATTTTTGGTGGTTGTAAATTTCAGTCCCCAGGTATAAAGAAAGGCCACTTCAGTATAGAAGCTGTAGTAAAGCTTATTTTCAAAAATTTTCTCTGAAATGCTTTTAATTTACATATAAAAATTTGCATTTCTCTTATTACTTCATTAGGAAATCATGCCTATTTTTTTGCTATATTTGAACAAATTCCATATTTCGTCCATATTTTGCAATTTTTCGTCCATATTTTACAATTTTGCCCATATTTGGTCCATATTTTACAATTTTTCATTATTTCGAGATTTTTTGTACATATAATTTGTGGTCCATACTTATAAATAGAGACGAGATTTTCATGTTTTAACATGTTTTTTTGCGAATAGGGAATCATGATAGAAGCCCGGCTAGCATTCATTTCGAAAATTTTACAATTAGAGCGACTTTTAGTCAATATAAATCAATATTTTGGCTTTTTTGACAATAAATCTTCAGCAATTTTTTGGATATTTTTAAAAACCCTGCAAGTTTTTTAGGCTTTTTCCGAAAATTCTTGAAGAAATTCAAATTTTAGGCACTTTTTTCCCAAAATTTCTTAAGAAAAATACAATAAAAACGAAAATGTAATCCTTAAAATTCAAAAATTTTTTAAGCCAAAAATGCATCCATAAAATGACTTTTTTTTGACCAAAATACACCCCTACTTCGAGATTTCCCGATTTATTAATTTTATAAAATTTTCAAAAACATGTGAAAAAGAGTTCATTTTCCATTCTGAGAGAAAAATTAATAAAACGAATTTTGAAGGTTTTCATGTAAAAATTGACTGGATTTGGTCAGTTTTTACGCATTGTTTAGTCCATATAAATCCCATCTCTACTTATAAAATGTGGTTTGGTCTGGGGCTAGTCTTCGATTTTCAGGGATTTTTTTCTAAAAAGATTAAAAGTGTTAAAAAGATGAATTATTTTTCAAAAACAACAGAAATCAATGTTTTTGGGGCAATTTTAGTAATGTAATTTCTAAAAATAAAGGCAATAAAAGTACAAATTTTTTGGAATCATGCCATTCTTGGGGGCTTGGGGATGGCACCCGCGCACGCCAATGTCAAATTTGCACTGTGCGTAGTGTGTTGTTTATGCTTTGAATGTGTACAAATTAGCGTCATCTTTATGACAAGCTATACTGTAGTTTTAGTTTTGTAGTTTTCAAACCACAAATTTCTGAGGGCAATATAAATAACTCAGTGAGTAGTGGCATCAGATCATTTTAAATCCAGTGTATGGCTCGCAATCAAATATAATTCTAATTTCTAACAAAATTATGTATATAGAGTTGTCCGGGACTGGGATAAAAATCAAGACCGGGAATGACCGGAACCGTGAAGCCGGGATCGGGATTTCACTTTATCAAAAACTGGGACCGGGAAACTGAAAAATCGGGACTGGCAATAAGGGGGTCGGCGGTGCCGATAGGCGCCGCCGGGGAAAATTTTGAATTGTTGACTCAATTTGTTAAGAGATTTACAACCTTTAAATACGACAATAAGGCTTCCACTATGGAAAATAAAATTTGTTAATGTAATTGAAATAAAAAAGATAAATAAATTTTAATAAAGTGGTTATGCCATCAAATGCACTTTGCACGCTTCTCACTCTAATTTTGGTGATCATATGCCATTTCTTGGGGCTTGGGAATTGCACTCGTGCGCGCTAATTTAAAATTATGCCACAAAATTTTTGAGGGCAATATAAAAACCCCCAGTGAATAGTGGCATCAGATATTCTCATTTAGTCATATATAATTATGTTCTAACAAATTATTTAGAAATGATTATTTATAAAAAATAATTCTTTTTTAATTTTAGAAAAAAAAGAAAGTGTTTGCAATGCTTATGTTGCGTTGTACACTTATAATGTTTTTGTTTTCATTTCTTCAAAACGGAACTTTGGCAACTTTGGAAGAATGGGACACATTGTGCCATAAATTGAAAGAATGGACGGAATCGTACAAAGTCTTGGTCAATATCATTTCAATTTCGCTGGGCTTAATCACTTTGGGTTAGTTAAATTCTTTGGCGTTGTCCTATTTGTAAGTAAAACAGGGATCGTAACGAAAAATTTTTTAATTCAGTACAATTAGACTCAAAATATCAGATTTACAAATTTTGGCATTTTTTATTAATGATATTAATTAATCAGATGATCTAAGCAGTATTCCTAACATCAATGCAATCATTGGATTTATTGCTGGAAAAAGTGAATTTCCAATTGGAAGGAATGAACGAACTTTTGGAATCGCCGACTACAAAAACCTCTGAAAATTGCAAAATTCAATTGCAATAAATTATTTGAAATTGAACATTCTGGGACGTAGAGGGCAACAACAAAATATTCGGAAAGTTTACTGTCCAAGATACATTCAATTGCAATGGGAATTAAAAAGGAGTTCAACACATTCATCTTCGAGGTTGAGCTGGAGCTCATCAAGAAGGTCAAATGGACGTCAGTAAACAAAAAAGAAATGGAAAACACATTTAAGAATCTTTGGGCATTGGCACAACAGATTGAGTCTTATTGTAACCCGGAATCTTTTAACCGCGCATTTGCATCGTTGTCAGAATGAGTGGACCTCAATATGAACCGGGTACACCTCAATTCGTCGAATATCTTGAGGCACTCATTCTGAACGCAAAACTGAAACATTTTGGAAGAAAGAATTGGCATGCAAAAATTGCTGTGTTTGCAGAAAAACCACACATTGATGGGGACGGATTTATAGAATTTTCCCATAACTTTAAACTTGAATGGGAACAAATTGAACAACAAATGTACCAAGTTAACAATCGAGATATTGCTTCCACAATGGCAAGCTGATTTTTTTGCTTCAAAAACACTAGATTTTAAAAACATATTTATATTAAGAGACTTAATAATGATCGTAAAGAGTTGAACGATTTGGCTGAAAACGGCGATGGAAGAAACGGATCCATTAAAAAGCCATTATGACAGAAAAGCTGGACCAACTGATCACAAAATGCCAAAATTCGAAGTTTAACGAAGAAGAAACATCAAATCAGCTGGTTGCGACGAAAGGAAAATCGAAAAACCCTATCAAACAATTCCTGAACAAACGTGAACAAAAAAAACAAAAAGAAGCTAAAAAGAAAGAAATTGATGCAATTGAATCAAATTATTAGTGACATTGGCATGTTTGATGGTGCCGCATTTAATGTACTGGTACGCTTTGAACATGAGGAATTGGACAATACTGATTTCTGTGATCAATTGAAAGCGGCTGTTGAGCAAGACAAGAAAATGCTCTCAAAGGCATATCAAGTCCAGCAGGTAATTTTCCCCGTCTTGATCGGATCTTAAACGATGGCTTAAATTAATTGAAAATTGAATTTGTCATAACCTCTATCGGCATTTTATTTTTGGCACCTTTTGATGACTTCCGTTTAATGAAAGCATAAAAAACACAAATTCAAATAATTTTCGCATTGAAAGCATTTTTGATTAAAATTATATGATAAAATGTAAAGGCTAAGCATTTGTATTTATGTTGCACGTCAACCCAATTTCCGATTTTGTTTATTTAGGAAAAAATATGTTATACGAAGTTTGTAAATCTCATTAAAGACCGGAAAAAAACATAATTAATGTACGCCACGCCACGTTGGATGCCATCGATCGTTTCATTATAAATTTATTTTAATGTTTATAGCCTCAAAATATGTGCTAAAGAGTCACAGAAGGCAAAATATGTGCTAAAATATGGCCAAATTTAGTCTTTAATGCATACAAAGTTTGCTAGCACAATTCCAGATGAACATTTTTCACAATTTTTGAAAATTTTGTTAAATCAAAACTAAAATTCGAAAAAGCGAATAAAATTTTTTGTGAAAAATCGAAATATTAGCATCTTTAGGGTATTGTTAGGACTAGGGTTGCTCCCCGACCCCGACCCCCGACCCCCGAACCCCGACCCCGAGCCCAAAAATGGGCTCGTCCCCGACCCCGACATGTCCAACCCCGGCCTCCCCGACCCCGACCCCGTCCCCGACCTTTTTTTGGGTCGGGGTTCGGGGTTGAACAAACACCCCTAAAGATCGACTTTTTTTTGGGGAGAATGAGTACTTTTGAAAATATCATTTGTTGTTTGATGTTGTGGTGTAGTGGTAAGTGGTCTGGGTTGTGGATGGTCAGGTTGGGGTTCTGATCCCGTCTGCCGAAATCTTTTTTATCACCTTCTATAAACACCTATTGTGAAGAAACCAATTCTGATCATTTTTTAAATAGTTTCCGTATTTTTAAAAATATTTTTGATGACAATTCAGAAATAGTTCAAATTTTGATTTTTTCGTAGCAAAATTGGGTGAATGTTTAAAAAATTCATAACTTTTTTCAATGTTCAATGACCTTAATTTTTAGTGTCATATTTGTAGAAAAAAATCAGCGCATTTTTTCCATATATTTTTAAGTAATTTGAAATTCAAAAAGGTATAGTCAGTCGTTTAACAAAAATTTAGAAATTTTTACTAGCAACTCCCAAAATCTAAGAAGTGTTGGTAAATTATTTTAAAGCAATTTTTCATAATAATATTGCTAAAATCTTCCAAAATTTTCCCGGCGGCGCCTATCGGCACCGCCGACCCCCCCCCCCCCATTCTTCTAAAAAGCTTCAAAAAACACGGCGATTTTATAAAATTTTGATTACAAATCAAAAAATTTTTAAACTTGCGCCAATCCCAAAAATTTTGGAGAATTTTCGTCTTTTGAAAAGTTTTGGTGTTTTTTTCTATTGTGATTCTGAGTTGTTGGGCTAAGTCAAACATGACGGCATATACACAAATCTTTTTTTACAACTTAAAAATCCTTTTCACTCTTGAGGTTTTTAAGGATGATGAATGGATTTAAAAATAAAATAATATATTTTATAATTGCCCGGTGATGATTTATTGTGAAATTTTTATTTTAAAAAATTATATAAACAGAATTTTCTTCAACCCCGAACCCCGAACCCCGACCCCGACCCCCGACCCCCGACCCCGACCCCGACCCCGAAAAATTTGGTCGCCCCCGACCCCGACCCCGACATTGTCAACCCCGGCCAACCCCGACCCCGACTTTTCCGCCCCCGAGGGGTCGGGGAGCAACCCTAGTTAGGACCGTCGCTCAAAGGCATTCATTTCTTTTTCCACTAAAATTTCTTTGAGCGCTGCCAGTTGAACGCATATTACCCCCCATCCCATTGTATAGACAAACTGGTGCAAAATCAAACGAAATAGTGCAGATTTCTGAGGGAAAAGAAACGAGAGCATCAGTGAGAGAGAGTGCCCATTTAACTCCCCTTTCTCCTCTCATCTTTCCTCTTTTGCACCCCATCGAACATTTGCCTCGCCCATTGCTTGCCCATGGACTGTGCGGCCCTTCATAAACTTACCTGGCTGGGGAGTTCCTGCGATCACTGAGGCAGGACTCCTGTGGCGAGGCTCCACCATTGCACTTTCGGTTGGGGCTGACCCGCAGGGCGGTCCCGAACTGGGATAGGCCCACAGCTAAATTTTTGAGTGCGGGGGACGGCGTTCGCGCCTCCCCTTTAAAAGACAATCCTTTTGATTGGTTTGCGTTGATGTTCAACAATTATTATTGCATTTTATTCTCAACAAATTTGTTAAACAATTAATACAAAGAAGCCAAAAGCCTGAACATATTCTGATCAGTGATCACAGTTTTTTTACAACACATTGCCAAATGAACACGACAGACAGAATAAAATAAAGGGTTTTTGCTTTAGTGAAACTTTTATGCTGAAGTGTGGACATTTTACAATTGTTTATTTTATTAATTGCCGATTTTGCGGTTTTTTGTTTAAGATTTTTAAAAATTATTTTTATTGTATTTCAATTTTTAATCGATAAAACCCTGGTGCCAATATACTACATCTAATAAACAAAAAATATTTCAATTTATGCATAAAAGTTTGGAAACGCGTCTTATCAGTTTCTCTAGAACAATTCCAGATGAACATTTTTCACAATTTTTGTAAATTTTGTTAAATCAAATCTAAATTCGAAAAAGCGATAAATTTTGTGGAAAATCGAAATATTTCAAGCAGTTTAGGGTATAGAGTTTACACTCCCGACGTTTGTGGAAGGAAAAATCGGGGATTGATCCAAAGTAGGGTAGCTCCCCGACCCCCGAACCCCGACCCCGAGCCCCAAAATGGGGTCGTCCCCGACCCCGTTCCTCGACATGGCCAACCCCAGCCTCTCCGACCCCGACTTTTTTTAGGTCGGGGATCGGGGGTGAACACCCCTAAAGATCGGACTTTTTTGTGAGAAATAAGTACTTTGAAAAATATAATTTTGTATATTATGTGGTGGTGTAGTGGTGAGTGGTGTGGGCGATGAGGGGGACAACAGTTGTGGGTGTTCGGATCTCGACTGAGTAAATGAATTTTTACCACTTAATATTAACATCAATAGTGGAGTAAACAGTTTATAAAAATTTTTTAAATTATTTCCTGTTTTTTTAAATACTTTTTGATAGCAAATCGCAACAAAAATAACAAAATTTCTAAAATTCTCTCGCGCCAATCCCCTTCCCTCTCAAATTTTTTTTTAGAAAAATCGCTGATCAAAATTCGCTTAGAAAAAGCAAAACTTGGCCACAACAACTTTTTGAAAGAGTTTTAGCCTTTCGACAAATTTGGTGATTTCTTTTATTTTGAGTTGTTGGGCTAAGTCAAACATGACGAGAACTCCCAGAAAAAAAAAATTAATATTCCCTTCACTCTTGAGATTTTTAATGATGATGAATGAAGTTTAAATAAAATTTTATAGGTATTGTATGCTTGCCTAGTAAAGATTTATTGCTGAAATTTTTATGGAAAAAAAATTTTATGAATTAAATTTTCTTCAACCCCTGATCCCCGACCCCGACCCCGACAATTTGGTCCTCCCCGACCCCGACCCCCGACATTGCCAACCCCGCCTCCCCGACCCCCGACTTTCCCGCCCCCGAGGGGTCGGGGAGCTACCCTAATCCAAAGACTACCCCTTTTTCTGTTATTATTTAGTGACACTTGATCAACCGTGACAAATGATCAAAACTGATAATTGAACGATAAGATTATAAAATAAATGATACAATTTTACCCGCAAAATGTATTTACAAAAAAAAAAAAAAATTGTGAGTATAAATAGATAGATTAAAAATTGTTTTATATTTATACATATTTATTTATGAGCCTTCAATTGTGTCATCAAAGAAGAAGTACCAGTAGTAGAGGCCAATTCCGTTGATGCCGAAAGACATCAGAAAAAATAATGTGCTGCAATTTTTTTAATAAAATTGATTTTTAATTAAAAAAATATTTTTATTGTTTATTTTTTATAAAAGTAAAAATTCTTTTAAAATGTGATTAAAAACCCATTTTGATTACAAATTATTTTTTTAAATATGCATACCAAAAAAACAAGTTTTACTGTTGGCGGGCCGCCAGCGCGGTACCCCGCAATTCGGCGCGCACGACTCGGCGCGCACGATTCGGCGCGCACGATTCGGCGCGGCACGACTCGGCGCCAACAAGTTTTATGTTATAACTTTGTTCAATATCAACCAAACCAAACATTCTTGGTAACATTCGAAAGCATGCAATGAGTAGAAGCTTACAAAGTCAAAAGCTAACCGATTTGTCTTTTCAAAAAGAGGTTATAGGTTTAAAACCTGTGAAAATTGCCATTTTTGTCGTGATGGCGTCATAACTTTCTTTGTTTAAGTCGAATCGCTTAGCTTTTGACTTTGTAAGCTTCTACTCATTGCATGCTTTCGAATGTTACCAAGAATGTTTGGTTTGGTTGACATTGAACAAAGTTATAACATAAAACTTGTCGGCGCCGAGTCGTGCCGCGCCGAATCGTGCGCGCCGAGTCGTGCGCGCCGAATCGTGCGCGCCGAATCGTGGTGCTCCGCGCCAGCGGCCTTTCATTTTTGAATGCATTAAAGACGGAATTTTTTTGCGGTACTGAAATGCCCCTTTTACACTGGGACTCAGTCGGCCGGCATCCAAATGGCGTCTGCTCAACTTTTCTCACACCAAGATCGATTTGTCTCGTCGAGAGCTGTCGAATCATATTAAATTTGTTGCAATTGGTCCAAAGGAAGATACAAAATTTTTGTCAAAAATGTCCATTTTTGACAATTTTTAAACGGTTCAAAAACCGGTTTAAATGCTTTTCCGCGCTAAAATTTTGATTGACTATCGTTTTCAGCACCTAAGAAAACCTATAAAGGTGTTTTTAAGCGATTATAGATTTTCACATATAAGGCAATTTTACCACGCCAACGCTTTAAATTTTAAGCATTTTACAATTATAATTTTCCAGTTATAAATTATTTTTATTTTTCTAATTTTTGGACAATATTATTTTAATTATTTAATATCTTTTTTTTTTTGCTCTTTGTTTTCAGGGGACGGAAAAGTCGGGGACGGAGTTTCTCGGGGTTAAAAAGTCGGGGACCAAGGTCGGGGAGGAACAAGTAGTCAGGGAGAAGAGAATTTTGACCAGACGAATGGAGACAAATTTTTGAAATCGTTGATTTTCAATCTTTTTTTTTAAAATTTAATTTTAAAATTTTCTTCAATGGTTTTGCACCTCGACGATCCACGAATTGAGTAAAATGTATTGTTGTGGTTTATTCACTTCAATGATTTGGTAGAGACCAATTGTGAATAGCACCTGTATGGGCCTGAAATGAAAAATATTTTTGTTTTTTAATTAAATTCAAAATGTGTTACTTGGCCGTTGATCGGCGTGGAATTAATCATATTTAAAAATTTAATTTAAGCACTGTTTATATATGGCTAATAGAGACACCGGCACGGGATCGGGATGGAATCCCGTCGGGAAAAGTCAAAAAAGTCGCCCAGGGTGCGCGAGTAACTCGCTCAAAAAAAAGAAACAATTAAAATATAAATATTAAATAAAGTTGCGCAGAAGAAATTTGCATAAAGTCGCGCAGTGCGCAAGATGTTCAAACGTCTTAAGATTTCGAATTTCAAAAAAATTTAAAAAGTCGCGCAGTGACCCAGCTAATAGGTTTATGCTTCGAGACTCACTTGGCTGGGCCTCAGTTGGCGCGCTCGCCTGGCTGGCGTTCACTTGGCGCCCTACCCCCTCCATAGGTATGGGAGACTACCGTAATCCGGTGAAATGGAGGGCTGTAACTACTAACGAAAATGTATCCTTAAAATTCTAAAATTTTTTAAGCCAAAAAGGCATCCATAAAATGACTTTTTTTGACCAAAATGCACCCATAAAGATCGAGAGTTCCCGAATTATATTTTTTATAAAATTTTCAAAAACATTTGAAAAAGAATACTTTCCCATTCTGAGAGAAAAATAATAAAAAAAGACGAATTTTGAAGGTTTTCATGCAAAATTTGACTGGATTTATAGAATTTCGTGCCTTTTTAGCGCCTATTTTGCAACTTTCTTGCCTAAATTACAAACATTTTTTCGATTTTGCTTATGAACCCGGGTTTTTGATCCTATTTTGAGATTTTCGGTCCTAAAAGGAGCAGCCCTGGTTATATAATTTCATGAAAACCCAAAGTTTAAAAAAACAAATTTAGGAGGCGAGTTTCAATAGCCAAAGGCTATTTTTACTGCTCAGGCATCCGACTTCGAATTCCATAAAAATTTATCGTAGACGGTTGACGAGTTTGACTAAAATTGCGATGGATGAAATGGCTTCATTAAAAGCTTATCACAAAAAGCCTAAAGCGAAAGGGGAGCTTATAAAAATGGAAAATAAAATTTATTAATGCAAATCTTGAAAATAAAAAAGATAAATAAATTTTAGTAAAGTAAATCCTAAAAAGAAAAATCAATTTTAGTAATGTAATTTCTAAAAATAAAGGCAATGAAAGCACAAATTTTTTGGAATCATGCCATTCTTCGGGCTTGGGGATGGCACCCGCGTGCGCCAATTTCTGACACCAAATGCGCTCTGTGCGTAGTGTGTTTGTTGTGCTTTGAATGTGTACAAATTAGCGTCATCTTTATGACAAGCTATACTGTAGTTTTTTGTTTTGTAGTTTTCAAACCACAAATTTCTGAGGGCAATATAAATAACTCAGTGAGTAGTGGCATCAGATCATTTTAAATCCAGTGTATGGCTCGCCCTGTTTCAATCAAATATAATTCTAATTTCTAACAAAATGACTTTTTAATTGTATATAGAGTTGTCCGGGACTGGGATATTTGGAAAAATCGGGACCGGGAATGACCGGAACCGTGAAGCCGGGATCGGGATTTCACTTTATCAAAAACTGGGACCGGGAAACCGAAAACTCGGAACTGGCAATAAGGGGGTCGGCGGTGCCGATAGGCGCCGCCGGGGAAAATTTTGAATTGTTGACTCAATTTGTTAAGAGATTTACAACCTTTAAATACGACAATAAGGCTTCCACTATGGAAAATAAAATTTATTAATGCAAATCTTGAAAATAAAAAAGATAATAAATTTTAGTAAAGTAAATCCTAAAAAGAAAAATCAATTTTAGTAATGTAATTTCTAAAAATAAAGGCAATGAAAGCACAAATTTTTTGGAATCATGCCATTCTTCGGGCTTGGGGATGGCACCCGCGTGCGCCAATTTCAAATTATGCCACCAAATGAAATTGTTTGTGCTTTGAATGTGTACAAATTAGCGTCATCTTTATGACAAGCTATACTGTAGTTTTAGTTTTGTAGTTTTCAAACCACAAATTTCTGAGGGCAATATAAATAACTCAGTGAGTAGTGTGTCAACAGAGCAATCAATTTAAATCTAGTGTATGGCTCGCCCTGTTTCAATCAAATATAATTCTAATTTTTAACAAAATAACTTTTTAATTGTATATAGAGTTGTCCGGGACTGGGATATTTGGAAAAATCGGGACCGGGAATGACCGGAACCGTGAAGCCGGGATCGGGATTTCACTTTAACTCTAATTTTGGTGATCATATGCCATTTCTTGGGGGCTTGGGGAGGGCATCCGCGCGCGCCAATGTCAAATTATGCCACAATTTTTTTGAGGGCAATATAAAAACCCCAGAGAGTAGTGTCATCAGATCATTCTAAACCCATTTTATTCTCTCATATATAATTTATTTTTTAACAAATATTTAAAAAAAATTATTTATAAAAAATAATTTTTTTTTAATTTTAGAAAAAAAATGAAAGTGTTCGAAATGCTTATGTTGCGTTGTACACTTATAATGCTTTTGTCTTCATTTCTTCAAAACGGAACTTTGGCAACTTTTGGAGAATTGGAGAAATCGTGCCAGAAATTGGAAAAATGGGCGGCATTGTACCGGCCATGTGTCATCCCCTTTTCTTCTTTGCTAGGATCAATCACTTTGGGTTAGTTAGATTCTTTGGCTTTGTCCAAATTTGTACGTAAAACAAAGTTCGTATCGAAAGTTTTTCAAAATCAGTACATTAGACACAAAATATCAGATTTTACAAATTTTTGCATTTTTCATAATGAGTTGATAATTAACCAGATGATCTAAGCCGTATTCCTGAAATCAAGAAATTATTGAAGGAATTTCTTTCTGAAGTGAACGAATTTTCACTGAAAGATGAAATGGAAGTACCCGAAGTGAATAAATTTCCAATGGAAGGAATGGAAGAACTTTTGAGCCGTCGACTACAAAAACCTTTGGGACTTGCAATAGGCAATTGCGATAAATTGTTGAATGAAGTTGAACATTCCGGGCGTCAGGACAACAAAAAATATTTGGAAAGTTTACTGTCCAAAATGCATTCAATTGCAAAGGGAATGCGCGAGGAGTTCAACACGTTCATCATTGAGGTTGAGCTGAAACTTTTCACAAAGTTTTACCGGACATTGCAAAAAAGATTCCAATTGGTAAACAAACTTTTGGATTTTGCCCGATTGTCAACTAATTCTTATATTGGCAACGCTTATTTTGTGGATGAATGGCTTAAGCTTTCAAGTGGAATGGGCAATAATCCTCGCTATGAACCGGGCACAACAGAATTTGTCGATTTTGTTGAGTCATTCATTCTGAACGCAAAACTTAAAATTTTGGAGACAGAATTTCCTGCAAAAATTGCTGGGTTTGAACAACAACAACCACACCTTGATTGTGATGGATTCGTAGCGTTTTCCCAATACTTTAAAATTGAATGGAACCAAATTGAACAAATGATCAGACAACTCACAAGCAATGATGATAAAGATGTAAATTGATTTTTGCTTTTAAAATAAATTTATAATTTAGACTTTCCGTGAAAGATTGGACAATTTGGCTGAAAAGGCGATGGAAGAAACGGATCCATTAAAAGCCATTATCACAGAAAAGCTGGACCAACTGTGCCCCGGGCCACTGCAAATCTTATGCAAAAGACTGGGTCAACTATTGTTCAAAAAAGATAAAAAAGAACAAAAAGAAGAAGCTAAAAAGAAAGAAATTGATGCAATGAAGCAGATTATTAGTGACATTGGCATGTTTGATGGTGCCGCATATAAACTACTGGTACTCTTTGAACATGAGGAATTGGACAATAGTGACTTCTGTGCTGAATTGGAAAAGGCTGTTGCGGAAGACACGAAAATGGTCTCAAAGGCATATCAAGTCCAGAAGGTAATTTACGTTGCATTTCTATTGCGCGGTTTTTAAATAATTGGCTATTTTTAAAACTCAAAAAATATTTTAGGACAATGAGTTGCGTCGAATGAATTGATGGATGTGACTGACGGATGAAGTTGGAGAAGTATTTGGAGCTGTTTACTCATTTATTTCGCGATTTTTGGCTTTCTTTTTCTTTTATCTTTCATTTTGGTTTAGAATTTAGTCGTTTTCATAAACTTTATGGTTTTTATTCGATTATAAATTTGTTTACTTTCTTCGATTTGTTAAAAAAAATCATCGGCATTGGCACTCAATTTGGGTTAGGACAATTGGTTGTTTGGTACATCAATAAAGAGTAAAATAGAGAGAAAAAGAAAAAAAACTGGATCGATAGAACATCAAACAACGGGAAGACAGAGACATTGATCAAAACTTCGTCGATCTGTAAAGCAGCGTTGAGCAGAAGCATCACTCGCATCGCAAACGACAAGTACAACTGGCAATTATTAATGCCTCAAATAACTGCGATGGCACAAATGATCAGTACTGGCCAGCGCTGGACGAAATTTTGTTTCGTTTCGTTTCGTGACTTTTTTGGCGTTTTGTGTTTCGTTGAATTTTTGCTGTTTCGTTTCGTGTTTCGTTTCGTAAAATTAAATTTAACTTTTTTCGTTTCGTTTCGTTTCGTAACTTAAAAAAAATAATTTTTTTTATTTCGTTTCGTAATCAATCCAAAAACCACGGCAACAAAACATGCTTCTAAATACTCGTTGCGATTATTTGCCCTTTCCTCGCCTCCTCCGCTTTCAATGTTCAAGCTGTTCATGCGCTTTAGTCGTCGTCGTCGTTGCAGCATTTTGCATTTCGAACTGTTTCGCCAAAAAATAATTACCTAAAATATTTAGTAAGACATGCGATCAAAAAATCCCACGACAAAATGTCCTCACGCTAAATTAGACAAATGGTCCTACGGGACAAATGATACCACTGGGTACTACTGCTCTCTTATGACTAGGGCCCGGATTTATATGTGCTAAAAATCCCAAAATCTGTATGTTTTTATGTGCTTAAAAATGCTAAAATATGTATTAAAAACCCAAAAAATGCCAAAATATTTTTGTCAGTGGGACATTTTGTACACGTACAAATTATGAATTAAGTGTAAACCACATAAATTTACGTTTAATAACTTTATAAAAGTTGTCAATTGCCAGAACAAAGTTTTCCATTAGTTTTCCCAATTTATTCTCAATTTTCCTATTGAGAAATGCAATGCCAATTTTTTGAATATTTTGCTGTACGACTTGCTTAACATCCAAATTTTCTATTAATCTTAGCGCCGAGCCTTCAACTTTTACCGCAGCTTCTTCAATGCTTTTGCCGTTTTTCAATTGCTGGCAAAATTTTGAAGCCATTTTAAGGCCACGTTGATGTCAAAACTTTCCGATTTGATTCCATTCAATAGAGTTGGGGTCGAGCCCAACAATCCTGTCCCGTCTTGATCGGATCTTAAACGATGTTTATAATCCATATTTTCCATTTTTTGCCATATTTCGCGTTTTTTTAATCAATATTCCATATTTTTATCCATATTTCGCCATTTTTCAAAAAATTCTTTAACAAAAATGCCATCATAAAAACGAAAAATACACCCCTAAAAATCGACTTTTTCAAAATTTTCAAAAAATGCACCCCTAAAAATTGACTTTTTTGCGACAAAAAATTCTGCCACCAAAAAAATGAAAATTTTTAAAATTCTGCTTATTTTCAAAAATTTTTCTAAAATGTCTTTAATTTGCATATAAAATTTTTTATTGCTATTTTTACTTCTATTAGGAAATCTTGCACATTTTTTGCAATATTTGAAAAATTTTTATCCATATTTCGTCCATATTTTGCAATTTTTCGTCCATATTTTACAATTTTTCGTCCATATTTTATGGCCATATTTCGAGATTTTTTGTCCATATAAATCGTAGCCCTACTTATGTTGAATAAAAGCATAAATAATACAAATAAAAATAATTTTCGAATTGAAAGCATTTTTGTTAAAATTATAAAATAAATTGATAAAATGTAAAGGCTAAGCATTTATATTTATGCTGCACGTCAACATTTTTATGACCTCCAATTTCCGATTTTTTTTTTTGGAAAAAACAATGCTGTACGCAATTTTGTAAATCTCATTAAAGACCGGAAAAAACATGATTAATGTAAAGTACAAATACATAATTTATATAATTAAAAACACAAATTTTTTTCGCTTTAATGCTATCTCCGCATGGTGCTAGATCGTTTCCTAAATTCCGCCACTATGGGCGTTTCCTAAATCCGCCAGGGCGTTTCCTAAATCCGCCAGGGCGTTTCCTAAATCCGCCACTATGGGCGTTTCCTAAATCCGCCAGGGCGTTTCCTAAATCCGCCACTATGGGCGTTTCCTAAATCCGCCAGGGCGTTTCCTAAATTCCGCCACTATGGGCGTTTCCTAAATCCGCCAGGGCGTTTCCTAAATCCGCCAGGGCGTTTCCTAAATCCGCCACTATGGGCGTTTCCTAAATCCGCCACTATGGGCGTTTCCTAAATCCGCCAGGGCGTTTCCTAAATCCGCCACTATGGGCGTTTCCTAAATCCGCCAGGGCGTTTCCTAAATCCGCCACTATGGGCGTTTCCTAAATCCGCCAGGGCATTTCCTAAATCCGCCACTATGGGCGTTTCCTAAATCCGCCAGGGCGTTTCCTAAATCCGCCACTATGGGCGTTTCCTAAATCCGCCAGGGCGTTTCCTAAATTCCGCCACTATGGGCGTTTCCTAAATCCGCCAGGGCGTTTCCTAAATCCGCCACTATGGGCGTTTCCTAAATCCGCCAGGGCGTTTCCTAAATCCGCCACTATGGGCGTTTCCTAAATCCGCCACTATGGGCGTTTCCTAAATCCGCCAGGGCGTTTCCTAAATCCGCCAGGGCGTTTCCTAAATCCGCCGGGGCATTTCCTAAATCCGCCACTATGGGCGTTTCCTAAATCCGCAAGGGCGTTTCCTAAATTCCGCCACTATGGGCGTTTCCTAAATCCGCCACTATGGGCGTTTCCTAAATCCGCCAGGGCGTTTCCTAAATCCGCCACTATGGGCGTTTCCTTAATCCGCCAGGGCGTTTCCTAAATACGCCAGGGCGTTTCCTAAATCCGCTAGGGCGTTTCGTAAATCCGCCACTATGGGCGTTTCCTAAATCCGCCAGGGCGTTTCCTAAATGCCGCCACTATGGGCGTTTCCTAAATCCGCCAGGGCGTTTCCTAAATCCGCCACTATGGGCGTTTCATAAATCCGCCAGGGCGTTTCCTAAATCCGCCACTATGGGCGTTTCCTAAATCCGCCAGGGCGTTTCCTAAATCCGCCACTATGGGCGTTTCCTAAATCCGCCAGGGCGTTTCCTAAATTCCGCCACTATGGGCGTTTCCTAAATCCGCCAGGGCGTTTCCTAAATTCCGCCACTATGGGCATTTCCTAAATCCGCCAGGGCGTTTCCTAAATCCGCTAGGGCGTTTCCTAAATCCGCTAGGGCGTTTCCTAAATCCGCCACTATGGGCGTTTCCTAAATCCGCCAGGGCGTTCCTAAATCCGCCACTATGGGCGTTTCATAAATCCGCCAGGGCGTTTCCTAAATCCGCCACTATGGGCGTTTCCTAAATCCGCCAGGGCGTTTCCTAAATCCGCCACTATGGGCGTTTCCTAAATCCGCCAGGGCGTTCCTAAATTCCGCCACTATGGGCGTTTCCTAAATCCGCCAGGGCGTTTCCTAAATTCCGCCACTATGGGCATTTCCTAAATCCGCCAGGGCGTTTCCTAAATCCGCTAGGGCGTTTCCTAAATCCGCTAGGGCGTTTCCTAAATCCGCCACTATGGGCGTTTCCTAAATCCGCCAGGGCGTTTCCTAAATCCGCCACTATGGGCGTTTCCTAAATTCCGCCACTATGGGCGAAAAAACATGATTAATGTAAAGTACAAATACATAATTTATATAATTAAAAACACAAATTTTTTTCGCTTTAATGCTATCTCCGCATGGTGCTAGATCGTTTCCTAAATTCCGCCACTATGGGCGTTTCCTAAATCGCCAGGGCGTTTCCTAAATCCGCCAGGGCGTTTCCTAATCCGCCACTAAATCCGCCAGGGCGTTTCCTAAATCCGCCACTATGGGCGTTTCCTAAATCCGCCAGGGCGTTTCCTAAATCCGCCACTATGGGCGTTTCCTAAATCCGCCAGGGCATTTCCTAAATCCGCCACTATGGGCGTTTCCTAAATCCGCCTAGGGCGTTTCCTAAATCCGCCCTATGGGCGTTTCCTAAATCCGCCAGGGCGTTTCCTAAATCCGCCAGGGCGTTTCCTAAATCCGCCACTATGGGCGTTTCCTAAATCCGCACTATGGGCGTTTCCTAAATCCGCCATGGGCGTTTCCTAAATCCGCCACTATGGGCGTTTCCTAAATCCGCCAGGGCGTTTCCTAAATCCGCCACTATGGGCGTTTCCTTAAATCCGCCAGGGCAGTTTCCTAAATCCGCCCTAGGGCGTTTCCTAAATCCGCCTAGGGCGTTTCCTAAATCCGCCACTATGGGCGTTTCCTAAATCCGCCAGGGCGTTCCTAAATTCCGCCACTATGGGCGTTTCCTAAATCCGCCAGGGCGTTTCCTAAATGCCGCCACTATGGGCGTTTCCTAAATCCGCCAGGGCGTTTCCTAAATCCGCCACTATGGGCGTTTCCTAAATCCGCCAGGGCGTTTCCTAAATCCGCCACTATGGGCGTTTCCTAAATCCGCCAGGGCGTTTCCTAAATCCGCCACTATGGGCGTTTCCTAAATCCGCCAGGGCGTTTCCTAAATTCCGCCACTATGGGCGTTTCCTAAATCCGCCAGGGCGTTTCCTAAATCCGCCACTATGGGCGTTTCCTAAATCCGCCAGGGCGTTTCCTAAATCCGCCACTATGGGCGTTTCCTAAATCCGCCAGGGCGTTTCCTAAATTCCGCCACTATGGGCGTTTCCTAAATCCGCCAGGGCATTTCCTAAATCCGCCACTATGGGCGTTTCCTAAATCCGCCAGGGCGTTTCCTAAATTCCGCCACTATGGGCGTTTCCTAAATCCGCCAGGGCGTTTCCTAAATTCCGCCACTATGGGCGTTTCCTAAATCCGCCAGGGCGTTTCCTAAATCCGCCACTATGGGCGTTTCCTAAATCCGCCAGGGCGTTTCCTAAATCCGCCACTATGGGCGTTTCCTAAATCCGCCACTATGGGCGTTTCCTAAATCCGCCAGGGCGTTTCCTAAATCCGCCAGGGCGTTTCCTAAATCCGCCGGGGCATTTCCTAAATCCGCCACTATGGGCGTTTCCTAAATCCGCAAGGGCGTTTCCTAAATTCCGCCACTATGGGCGTTTCCTAAATCCGCCACTATGGGCGTTTCCTAAATCCGCCAGGGCGTTTCCTAAATCCGCCACTATGGGCGTTTCCTTAATCCGCCAGGGCGTTTCCTAAATACGCCAGGGCGTTTCCTAAATCCGCTAGGGCGTTTCGTAAATCCGCCACTATGGGCGTTTCCTAAATCCGCCAGGGCGTTTCCTAAATGCCGCCACTATGGGCGTTTCCTAAATCCGCCAGGGCGTTTCCTAAATCCGCCACTATGGGCGTTTCATAAATCCGCCAGGGCGTTTCCTAAATCCGCCACTATGGGCGTTTCCTAAATCCGCCAGGGCGTTTCCTAAATCCGCCACTATGGGCGTTTCCTAAATCCGCCAGGGCGTTTCCTAAATTCCGCCACTATGGGCGTTTCCTAAATCCGCCAGGGCGTTTCCTAAATTCCGCCACTATGGGCATTTCCTAAATCCGCCAGGGCGTTTCCTAAATCCGCTAGGGCGTTTCCTAAATCCGCTAGGGCGTTTCCTAAATCCGCCACTATGGGCGTTTCCTAAATCCGCCAGGGCGTTTCCTAAATCCGCCACTATGGGCGTTTCATAAATCCGCCAGGGCGTTTCCTAAATCCGCCACTATGGGCGTTTCCTAAATCCGCCAGGGCGTTTCCTAAATCCGCCACTATGGGCGTTTCCTAAATCCGCCAGGGCGTTTCCTAAATTCCGCCACTATGGGCGTTTCCTAAATCCGCCAGGGCGTTTCCTAAATTCCGCCACTATGGGCATTTCCTAAATCCGCCAGGGCGTTTCCTAAATCCGCTAGGGCGTTTCCTAAATCCGCTAGGGCGTTTCCTAAATCCGCCACTATGGGCGTTTCCTAAATCCGCCAGGGCGTTTCCTAAATCCGCCACTATGGGCGTTTCCTAAATTCCGCCACTATGGGCGTTTCCTAAATCCGCCAGGGCGTTTCCTAAATCCGCTAGGGCGTTTCCTAAATCCGCTAGGGCGTTTCCTAAATCCGCCACTATGGGCGTTTCCTAAATCCGCCACTATGGGCGTTTCCTAAATCCGCCAGGGCGTTTCCTAAATTCCGCCACTATGGGCGTTTCCTAAATCCGCCAGGGCGTTTCCTAAATTCCGCCACTATGGGCATTTCCTAAATCCGCCAGGGCGTTTCCTAAATCCGCTAGGGCGTTTCCTAAATCCGCTAGGGCGTTTCCTAAATCCGCCACTATGGGCGTTTCCTAAATCCGCCAGGGCGTTTCCTAAATCCGCCACTATGGGCGTTTCATAAATCCGCCAGGGCGTTTCCTAAATCCGCCACTATGGGCGTTTCCTAAATCCGCCAGGGCGTTTCCTAAATCCGCCACTATGGGCGTTTCCTAAATCCGCCAGGGCGTTTCCTAAATTCCGCCACTATGGGCGTTTCCTAAATCCGCCAGGGCGTTTCCTAAATTCCGCCACTATGGGCATTTCCTAAATCCGCCAGGGCGTTTCCTAAATCCGCTAGGGCGTTTCCTAAATCCGCTAGGGCGTTTCCTAAATCCGCCACTATGGGCGTTTCCTAAATCCGCCAGGGCGTTTCCTAAATCCGCCACTATGGGCGTTTCCTAAATCCGCCAGGGCGTTTCCTAAATCCGCCAGGGCGTTTCCTAAATCCGCCACTATGGGCGTTTCCTAAATCCGCCAGGGCGTTTCCTAAATCCGCCAGGGCGTTTCCTAAATTCCGCCACTATGGGCGTTTCCTAAATCCGCCAGGGCGTTTCCTAAATCCGCCACTATGGGCGTTTCCTAAATCCGCCAGGGCGTTTCCTAAATCGCCACTATGGGCGTTTCCTAAATCCGCCAGGGCGTTTCCTAAATCCGCCAGGGCGTTTCCTAAATCCGCCACTATGGGCGTTTCCTAAATCCGCCAGGGCGTTTCCTAAATCCGCCAGGGCATTTCCTAAATCCGCCACTATGGGCGTTTCCTAAATCCGCCAGGGCGTTTCCTAAATCCGCCAGGGCGTTTCCTAAATCCGCCACTATGGGCGTTTCCTAAATCCGCCAGGGCGTTTCCTAAATCCGCCACTATGGGCGTTTCCTAAATCCGCCAGGGCGTTTCCTAAATCCGCCACTATGGGCGTTTCCTAAATCCGCCAGGACATTTCCTAAATCCGCCACTATGGGCGTTTCCTAAATCCGCCAGGGCGTTTCCTAAATCCGCCACTATGGGCGTTTCCTAAATCCGCCAGGGCGTTTCCTAAATCCGCCACTATGGGCGTTTCCTAAATCCGCCAGGGCGTTTCCTAAATCCGCCACTATGGGCGTTTCCTAAATCCGCCAGGGCGTTTCCTAAATCCGCAAGGGCGTTTCCTAAATCCGCCACTATGGGCGTTTCCTAAATCCGCCACTATGGGCGTTTCCTAAATCCGCCAGGGCGTTTCCTAAATCCGCCACTATGGGCGTTTCCTAAATCCGCCAGGGCGTTTCCTAAATCCGCCACTATGGGCGTTTCCTAAATCCGCCAGGGCGTTTCCTAAATTCCGCCACTATGGGCGTTTCCTAAATCCGCCAGGGCGTTTCCTAAATCCGCCACTATGGGCGTTTCCTAAATCCGCCAGGGCGTTTCCTAAATCCGCCACTATGGGCGTTTCCTAAATCCGCCACTATGGGCGTTTCCTAAATCCGCCAGGGCGTTTCCTAAATCCGCCAGGGCGTTTCCTAAATCCGCAAGGGCATTTCCTAAATCCGCCACTATGGGCGTTTCCTAAATCCGCAAGGGCGTTTCCTAAATTCCGCCACTATGGGCGTTTCCTAAATCCGCCACTATGGGCGTTTCCTAAATCCGCCAGGGCGTTTCCTAAATCCGCCACTATGGGCGTTTCCTTAATCCGCCAGGGCGTTTCCTAAATACGCCAGGGCGTTTCCTAAATCCGCTAGGGCGTTTCGTAAATCCGCCACTATGGGCGTTTCCTAAATCCGCCACTATGGGCGTTTCCTAAATCCGCCAGGGCGTTTCCTAAATCCGCCACTATGGGCGTTTCCTTAATC
This sequence comes from Globodera pallida, assembly GCA_020449905.1. Classification (NCBI taxonomy): domain Eukaryota; kingdom Metazoa; phylum Nematoda; class Chromadorea; order Rhabditida; family Heteroderidae; genus Globodera; species Globodera pallida. The sequence continues at coordinate 413,900 of JAIXHY010000027.1, read as the reverse complement.
CGCCAGGGCGTTTCCTAAATACGCCAGGGCGTTTCCTAAATCCGCTAGGGCGTTTCGTAAATCCGCCACTATGGGCGTTTCCTAAATCCGCCAGGGCGTTTCCTAAATGCCGCCACTATGGGCGTTTCATAAATCCGCCAGGGCGTTTCCTAAATCCGCCACTATGGGCGTTTCCTAAATCCGCCAGGGCGTTTCCTAAATCCGCCACTATGGGCGTTTCCTAAATCCGCCAGGGCGTTTCCTAAATTCCGCCACTATGGGCGTTTCCTAAATCCGCCAGGGCGTTTCCTAAATTCCGCCACTATGGGCATTTCCTAAATCCGCCAGGGCGTTTCCTAAATCCGCTAGGGCGTTTCCTAAATCCGCTAGGGCGTTTCCTAAATCCGCCACTATGGGCGTTTCCTAAATCCGCCAGGGCGTTTCCTAAATCCGCCACTATGGGCGTTTCCTAAATCCGCCAGGGCGTTTCCTAAATCCGCCAGGGCGTTTCCTAAATCCGCCACTATGGGCGTTTCCTAAATCCGCCAGGGCGTTTCCTAAATCCGCCAGGGCGTTTCCTAAATTCCGCCACTATGGGCGTTTCCTAAATCCGCCAGGGCGTTTCCTAAATCCGCCACTATGAGCGTTTCCTAAATCCGCCAGGGCGTTTCCTAAATCGCCACTATGGGCGTTTCCTAAATCCGCCAGGGCGTTTCCTAAATCCGCCAGGGCGTTTCCTAAATCCGCCACTATGGGCGTTTCCTAAATCCGCCAGGGCGTTTCCTAAATCCGCCAGGGCATTTCCTAAATCCGCCACTATGGGCGTTTCCTAAATCCGCCAGGGCGTTTCCTAAATCCGCCAGGGCGTTTCCTAAATCCGCCACTATGGGCGTTTCCTAAATCCGCCAGGGCGTTTCCTAAATCCGCCACTATGGGCGTTTCCTAAATCCGCCAGGGCGTTTCCTAAATCCGCCACTATGGGCGTTTCCTAAATCCGCCAGGACATTTCCTAAATCCGCCACTATGGGCGTTTCCTAAATCCGCCAGGGCGTTTCCTAAATCCGCCACTATGGGCGTTTCCTAAATCCGCCAGGGCGTTTCCTAAATCCGCCACTATGGGCGTTTCCTAAATCCGCCAGGGCGTTTCCTAAATCCGCCACTATGGGCGTTTCCTAAATCCGCCAGGGCGTTTCCTAAATCCGCCACTATGGGCGTTTCCTAAATCCGCCAGGGCGTTTCCTAAATCCGCCACTATGGGCGTTTCCTAAATCCGCCAGGGCGTTTCCTAAATCCGCAAGGGCGTTTCCTAAATTCCGCCACTATGGGCGTTTCCTAAATCCGCCACTATGGGCGTTTCCTAAATCCGCCAGGGCGTTTCCTAAATCCGCCACTATGGGCGTTTCCTAAATCCGCCACTATGGGCGTTTCCTAAATCCGCCAGGGCGTTTCCTAAATCCGCCAGGGCGTTTCCTAAATCCGCCACTATGGGCGTTTCCTAAATCCGCCAGGGCGTTTCCTAAATCCGCCACTATGGGCGTTTCCTAAATCCGCCAGGGCGTTTCCTAAATCCGCCACTATGGGCGTTTCCTAAATCCGCCAGGACATTTCCTAAATCCGCCACTATGGGCGTTTCCTAAATCCGCCAGGGCGTTTCCTAAATCCGCCACTATGGGCGTTTCCTAAATCCGCCAGGGCGTTTCCTAAATCCGCCACTATGGGCGTTTCCTAAATCCTCCAGGGCGTTTCCTAAATCCGCCACTATGGGCGTTTCCTAAATCCGCCAGGGCGTTTCCTAAATCCGCCACTATGGGCGTTTCCTAAATCCGCCAGGGCGTTTCCTAAATCCGCCACTATGGGCGTTTCCTAAATCCGCCAGGGCGTTTCCTAAATCCGCCAGGGCATTTCCTAAATCCGCCAGGGCGTTTCCTAAATCCGCAAGGGCGTTTCCTAAATTCCGCCACTATGGGCGTTTCCTAAATCCGCCACTATGGGCGTTTCCTAAATCCGCCAGGGCGTTTCCTAAATCCGCCACTATGGGCGTTTCCTAAATCCGCCAGGGCGTTTCCTAAATCCGCCAGGGCGTTTCCTAAATCCGCCACTATGGGCGTTTCCTAAATCCGCCAGGGCGTTTCCTAAATCCGCCAGGGCGTTTCCTAAATCCGCCACTATGGGCGTTTCCTAAATCCGCCAGGGCGTTTCCTAAATCCGCCAGGGCGTTTCCTAAATCCGCCACTATGGGCGTTTCCTAAATCCGCCAGGGCGTTTCCTAAATCGCCACTATGGGCGTTTCCTAAATCCGCCAGGGCGTTTCCTAAATCCGCCAGGGCGTTTCCTAAATCCGCCACTATGGGCGTTTCCTAAATCCGCCAGGGCGTTTCCTAAATCCGCCAGGGCATTTCCTAAATCCGCCACTATGGGCGTTTCCTAAATCCGCCAGGGCGTTTCCTAAATCCGCCAGGGCGTTACCTAAATCCGCCACTATGGGCGTTTCCTAAATCCGCCAGGGCGTTTCCTAAATCCGCCAGGGCGTTTCCTAAATCCGCCACTATGGGCGTTTCCTAAATCCGCCAGGGCGTTTCCTAAATCCGCCAGGGCGTTTCCTAAATCCGCCACTATGGGCGTTTCCTAAATCCGCCAGGGCGTTTCCTAAATCCGCCAGGGCGTTTCCTAAATCCGCCAGGGCATTTCCTAAATCCGCCACTATGGGCGTTTCCTAAATCCGCAAGGGCGTTTCCTAAATTCCGCCACTATGGGCGTTTCCTAAATCGGCCACTATGGGCGTTTCCTAAATCCGCCACTATGGGCGTTTCCTAAATCCGCCAGGGCGTTTCCTAAATCCGCCACTATGGGCGTTTCCTAAATCCGCCACTATGGGCGTTTCCTAAATCCGCCAGGGCGTTTCCTAAATCCGCCAGGGCGTTTCCTAAATCCGCCACTATGGGCGTTTCCTAAATCCGCCAGGGCGTTTCCTAAATCCGCCAGGGCGTTTCCTAAATTCCGCCACTATGGGCGTTTCCTAAATCCGCCAGGGCGTTTCCTAAATCCGCCACTATGGGCGTTTCCTAAATCCGCCAGGGCGTTTCCTAAATCCGCCACTATGGGCGTTTACTAAATCCGCCAGGGCGTTTCCTAAATCCGCCAGGGCGTTTCCTAAATCCGCCAGGGCGTTTCCTAAATCCGCCAGGGCGTTTCCTAAATCCGCCAGGGCGTTTCCTAAATCCGCCACTATGGGCGTTTCCTAAATCCGCCAGGGCGTTTCCTAAATCCGCCACATACACTTTATGAAGTAGTTTTAGACATCATAACTTTATTCATACCGCACTAAATCACTTAACTTTTATACCAATGGAAAGCTCTAAATGAATAGAAACTATTTGTAAAACTAAACTAAGCTGTAAATCAAAGTTTTAAAAAGTTATGATCAGAAAACCACGACAAAGCCCGATTTTTGGCAGTTTTAGCTTATAACTTTATCAAACCGCAAAAATCAGTTAAACCTTATTTGGAAAGCTCTAGATGAGTAGAAAAGCATTACAGCAAAGTTGTAGTGTTTTGATAAGTTTCAAAAAAGTTATTAGGTAAAACTGCCAAAAATCGGGCTTTTTCGTGGTTTTCTGATCATAACTTTTTAAAACTTTGATTTACAGCTTAGTTTAGTTTTACAAATAGTTTCTACTCATTTAGAGCTTTACATTGGTATAAGGTTTAACTGATGTAGTGCGATGTAAATAAAGTTATGATGTCTAAAACTACTTCATAAAACATATGTGGCGGAATTTAGGAAACGACCCAGCACGTCTCCGCATTAATCGTTTCCCATCGTCAACAAAATTTTGTTTTGGCGCTGATTGTTCTGTTGCCATTATCGTTCATTATAAATTTATTTTAATGTTTTATAACCTCAAAATATGTGCTAAAAAGTCAAAAAGGGCAAAATATGTGCTAAAAATTGCCAAATTTAGTCAATTTATGCATAAAAAGTTTGCTAGCACAATTACAGATGAACATTTTTCACATTTTTTGAAAATTTTGTTAAATCAAATCTAAAATTCGATAAAAGTTTTTGTGAAAAATCGAAATATTTCAAGCAGTTTAGGGTATAGATTGATCCAAAGACTACACCTTTTTCTGTAATTATAAACCAATTTGCATTAGTGACACTTGATCAATCGCGACAAATGATCAAAACTGATAATGAATGATAAAAGATTATAAAACAAAATGTATACAATATTACCCGCAAAATATATTTACAAAAAACAAAAAAAAATTGTGAGTATAAATAAGTAGTTTAAAAATTGTTTTATATTTATACATATTTATTTATGAGCCTTCAATCGTGTCATCAAAGAAGAAGTACCAGTAGTAGAGGCCAATTCCGTTGATGCCGAACGACATCAGAAAAAATAATGTGCTGCATAATAAAATTGATTTTTTAATAAAAAATTTTTTTTATTGTTTATTTTTTATAAGAGGTTAAAAATTCGTTTAAAAAAATTGCGATTAAAAACCATTTTTATTGCAAATTTATTTTTTTAAATTATGCATACCAAAATTAACAGGTTTTACAATCAAAATATAATTACAATTTTGGGTCTATTATTTTTTACATTATTATTTTTCACTAACTAAATATATATACTCACCAAAACAGTATCAAAAACATTCGCTCCACCACGGCAGCAAGCCTGAATTTCGGGGAAAAATTCAAGGGCCTACAAATTTGCAAAAATAAAATTACGTAGGCTTATGAATAGGGTCCGGATTTTTAGGGTTTTACATGATGAGAGAAGCACAGAAATAGCATTCATTTCGAAAAATTTTTGAATTAGAGCGACTTTTTAGTCCCTAAAAATCCCTATTTCTGCCTTTTTGAGAATAAATCCCTATTTCGCCGTTTTTGCTTAGACCCTATTTTGGCACTTTTTCCCAAAATTTCTTACGAAAAATGCAATATTTTAGGCATTTTTCCAAAAATTACTTAAGAAAAATGCAAAAAAAGGAGAAAATCTACCCCTAAAAGTCAAAGTTTTTCAAACTAAAAATGCACCCCTAGAAAAAGACTTTTTCTTGGACTAAAAATTCACCCCCAGTAGTATAAGGTTCCATTTGGGTATACGGTAGCCCCCAGCATACTGTACCTACAGTATACTGAAGCTACCGTATACCCAAACGGACCAAACGAAAACTACCACAATTTGAAAATTAATCATTTCCAACATACTTCTCCACCCACACCAGAACCAGAACTACGGTAATCCTGAAATTTCCATCTCATACCAGAACAAAAATTACCGTATACCCAAACGGACCAAACTAAAACTACCACAATTTTGAAAATTAATCATTTCCAACATTCTTCTCCACCCACACCAGAACCAGAACTACGGTAATTCTGAAAATTCCATCTCATACCAGAACAAAAAATTACCGTAATCCTGAACTATTCCCATTTTATTTCTCTTCCTCCACCAACCACCCGGACCAGAACTTTTGAAATTAAAAATTTCATTTCCCACCTCCCTACCCCCACACAACATGTATATATAAGCATACAAATTGTGTTAAATATTTAAATTAAAATGTTCAACTCGCCATTCACCTTAATCCTATCAGGAGCCACAGGAAGTGGCAAAACACAATGGCTAATGAAATTGCTAAAGCATTACAGCGAAATGATCGATCCGCCACCGGTGAAAATATTGTATTGCTATTCTGAAATGAACGATTCAGTTATTGAACTTATGAAGCGGGGTATTGAAACGCATAACGGAGTGCCAGATCAAACGTTAATCCAGCAGATGCCAAAACCCTTACTTTTAGTGCTTGACGATTTAATGCTAAGTGTTGCTAATGATTTTCTTGATTTATTGTTCACGCGCGGCTCCCATAATTGGAATGTCAGCGTAATTTTTGTGACCCAAAGTTTATACGGGCGTAATATTCGCACTGCACGGGCAAACAGTCATTATTTGGTGTTAACTCGAAACCCTTCGGGTCAGCTCCAAATCAGAACGGTTGGATCTCAACTGTTCCCCAAAAGACTAAATTATTTCATGGAGGCATACAACGACGCCACAAGTAAACCATTTAGCTATTTGGTTATAAATATGCATCCAAATGCTCCGGAGAGCGAACGTCTGACCACCAAAATTTTTCCAGGCGAGCAACGTGAAGTCTATCTTCCCATCGAGTGATTATCAAGTCTCTATATAAGGACTGAAAAATATTTTTTCAAACACCAAATGTATGAATTTAGTCCATATATTAGGGAAAACACCGCTTTCTTTAACAAGCTAGCATCTACTAAATCAGACAAAAAGAAAAACGATATACTCAAAGAGGCAACCGCTGATCAAATATTGGGTTTAGTGGAGATCTGCGCGAACATTTTAAAATTTAATTTTCGCCTCAACTCTCGTCAGAGAAGAAGATTGGCAGCATTCGCAGATTATTATAGGTCGATTGCACGCTCACGCAGCGAACAAACTGCTCGAAAAAGACTTCAGGAGGGAAGTGGAATTGCGCTAGGCGCCGTTCTGGTCCCCATTCTCACCGTTCTTGCTCAACACATTGTAGAAAAAATTGCAGCCTAAGCTCAAAATGATGAAGCATACCAAAAAAATGATTATGGTGCCAGAAAGTGAATACTTGGCACTGATAAACACTTTAAAAAATACAGGGCAAAGCGACGCCGACGGTGGTGACACACTACAAGGTGAGAAAGCATTACTGGATGCAAAAATACAGAAAAATTTGGAAGACACTGAAAACGATGCAGATTTAAAAATGAAGCGCCACTCCTGGCTGTATAAACGGAGACGTCAGCTCAAAGATCTAATTGAAAATAAACCGCAAAAGGTGATTGTAGAAAACGCATCGGCGATTCCAAACGTTGCTCCCTATTTAGGTATCCAAAAATTTGCAAAAACGACTAAACCCGAGCAAGCCGAGGGCTCAGAAATAAAGCAGCGCAAGCCTAAAATTAGAAAAAATACACTCAGCGCCCTGACGCTGACGTCGTCCAACAGTGCTAGTAACGGAGGTGACACAGAATATTCATCAGCTTCTGAGAAAGAAGACGGTGCAGCGCAGACAAAAAGTCAGCGACGGAATGCGCCATATTCCGCTATGGATCTTAAAACAAGCCCCAGAAATTTTGTGAAAATGATGAGCATTATTGGAAAAAATCCGCTAAAGTATGGTGTCGAATTGCCTACAGGAAAAGTGTATTCTAATTTCAATAAACCTGTTGCCGGATCTAACTATTCCGAATCCTTAAAGTATCTGACCGGTCAAACAGGTGAAGCGCCTAGAGGTCATCGATTTTTTCTTCAAAAATTAACAAAAGATTCAGAAATTATGAAATTTTTCCTCAATCAGGGGGAACAACAGCAACAAACTGGAAAAGGTAAACGGTTAAAAAAACGAAAAATTGTTTTAGTTAAAGCAAGCCCTATAAAAACGCCAGGTCTTAATCGTGCAACGCACAAACTGTTGTTTAAACCATCATTATGGGCAAAACTATAGAAAATTTGCTTGAGCAACTGTATTACAATCTTCGCTCACCAGCAAGCTATGCCGGACAGCAAAAGTTATTGGCGGAAGCAAAAAAAGAAAATTCAAAAATCACTCTGCGAGATGTTCATGATTTTCTTCACAAACAACGGACCTACACGCTGTTCAAACCTCGTAGAAACAAGTTCCGTAGATTAAAAACTGTTCCAAGTGGGCTGCACACTGATTGGCAGTGCGACCTTTGCATCATGGACTCGATAAAGCAGCATAACGACGGTTATCGATACATTCTTGTATGTATTGATGTTCTTAGCCGTAGAATTTACACCTCAGAGGTGGAGTCCAAGAAGAGCGAACACGTAATTGAAGCTTTCGAAAAGATATTTAAAAAAGCCAAAGTGTTGCCCAACAAACTATACAGTGACAGCGGAGTGGAATTTCAAGCTAAAAAGATGATGGACTATTGGAAAGAAAAGGACATTATTAAACATGTGATGTACAGCCCACACCTACACGCCGGTGTAGTTGAGCGTGCAAATCGCACGCTGAAAGAACGCCTGTACAGATATTTTAGTGAGAAGAACACGATGAGATGGGTAGATGTTATTGACAAAATTGTTAGCAATCTAAACAACTCTGTAAACCGGTCAACCGGCTTGAGGCCCGTCGACGTTAATTTTGAAAATTCAGCTGCACTACAAAAAAGCATATATAAGGACCGTGAAATGCACACCTTTGCCAAAAAACCGAAATTTAAAACCGGCGATATTGTAAGAATAAGCAAGGAGAAGGGAGATTTTACAAAAGGCTACTATCCAAATTTCACAGACGAGCTGTTTAAAATCGCGAAAGCGAATCCTACCAATCCACCATCATATCGAATTCGTGACTTGGAGGGTGAAGATATCAAAGGGATTTTTTACGAAGACGAACTAGTAAAAACCGTCGAAGAAACTTCACATAGAGCGGAAGTACTCAAATCCCGCACAAGAAACGGTGTTAAAGAACATTTTGTTAGGTGGATTGGGCATACCGATAAACATAACCGGTGGATTCCGGATTCTGATCTTGTCCGCCGAAGAGACCAAAGTCCTTGAGTAATGGATGATTTTTATATCGTACTCCCTTCAAACACACCAATTGCAGGGAATACGGCATCTCGTTTTACAGTTAGACTTCCCCACACTTTAGAGCTAGATTCAAATTGGTTAGTCTCTTTGTCGTCCATCATATACCCATATTCGTTCCCATCAGTCAGTGTGGACGAACATGATTTTATAATTGTTAAGCTTGTAAACCCCACATTTCAAGAAGCATCGGCCAGCAATGCTGAACAATCAAGTGAGTTTACCAATCTGGAAGTTAAAATTCCTAGTATGCAGTTTCGTAATGTTGAGGCGCTCCAAGAAACTGTGAACCAAGCCCTTCAGACGGCTTACAACCTAAAGTTTCCCGCACACGAATTTGAACAAAGGCGAGCGAGACGTCAGCAACCTCAAGTGCCGCCACAAGCTTTAGCCTCTTATGATGAAGCAATTCCCGATTTTTTCCACCGTAACCCAGACGATTATTGGGAAAAAATAGAGGAATTTAAGCAGAGCTATACCGAGCTGGAAGGTAAAAAAACACAAAAATCTGAAGAACGTGACGCCGAACCAGATCCAGAGAAGAAAACCAAATTAGGGGTTGAGCTAGATGAGCTTACAGAGCGTCTAGAGAAAATGAAAACCAAAATCGAGGCGTTCGAACAAGAGGCGCGAAAAAGGGACGAGCAAAAGCCAGAGCATGATCGACGAATCGCAGATGAATTTTTCAAAGTTTTTCCGGAGTACGATCAATATTTTAAAAAGCTCGACACCGAACAGGTGAAAGGGATTGTAATGATCATACAGCTTGAACGACACATGGGAAAATACAAAGGGGTTACCGATGCTAGAATACTGAGGGAGCTGAACGACGAAGCAAATCGACTAAGAACCAGCATTAAACATCACCGAAAAAATTTAAACCTTCTTCGCGAGGCTGTAATACAGAGAGAGGAACAACAAACATTAGCGTATTACGAAAATATAAACTATGAGCTGAACAAAAAGTACGCTCAGGAATTCGTTGCAAACAATCCAACAAATTACTGGGAACTAATTAAAAAGAGATGGGAAAGCCTTAGGCCCATGTACCGGGAGATATGGGCATATCGTCAAGAAATAAAAAAAGAAAAAGACGAAAAACAGCGCGAAATAATTGAACGTAAACTGAGGGGAACTAGAAACCTTGTGGACTACCGCCAAAAACGCTTTACGGCGCTAGATGTTGAGGCTACTCGGGTAGATGCGCTAAAAGCGAGCGGAAATGCACCAGAAGTACCCAGCCAATCTGCTGCACCAGATAACAGTACGGTAGATGAAGAAGTCAACCTACCAGAGCGGGCGGTTACCGATATTACGGCAAATGTCGCGAGCAGTAGTGAAAACGATGGAGCAGCACTACCATTAAGAACATCTTCGAATGTAATTGAGCGAGCTGCAGGCGCTGAAAGTGTCAAAGTCCAAGACGGCGGTAATACGACAACTCATACAATAACACCCGAAAATGCAGCCGTCAATTTACCTGTTGATGGTCATAACGGTCACGATTTGGAAACAGACGAATTAACAGCTACAAATAAGTCTACCAATAAACCTATTAATGAACAGCACACTCCCGATATGAGAACGGACAAAGAGGGAACAGAAACGTTTAACGATGATGAAAATGATGAAGATGACGGTCAAAATAATGCCACCCATCACGTAGAAGATGTGTTTGCAGAAGAACGTGAAACTTTGCAGGAGCAGCAGCGTAAAGAGGGAAAAGCAGCAGAATTTATCTATAACGCCACGACCCAACGGTTTTACCTGAAGCTAGGACCGGGAGTGCGACACATAGATTTAAGCAAACAGCTTTCATATGTGTTAGGGTTTGAAAACTCACGCATTTTTCGGAATCTGTCGGCAAAGTTTTCGCCAGATTTATCTGGTGGCGTACGCCAGCTTTATGTGTACGCGCCCAAACTGGTGGAGGATACGATCATTGGAGACCGCACGGCTCCTCTGTTACGGGTAGTCAACGTGTCTGGAATGCCGGGGGTTGACGTGCCCGAGGTTATATATACCAATGAAATTTTTCATTCCCTTCAAAACAAACGGATTTCTGAAATTGACATAGAAATACAGACCGCATTTGGACGATACGTTAGATTTAATTGGGGAAATTGCGTTATCACACTTCATTTTCGACGAAAACTGTTCTGATTAGGAAGCAGCAAGCAACATGACTCACGTTGCTTTTAATCCAGACAACATCGATTGGAGCCCGTTTCTCACCCTACAGCAGGAAGGAAGGGGTGAACTACAATACTTTGTAGGCAGCAAATTTCAACGCGGAGGTGGTCTGCTGCAAAACATTTCCCGCTTTCTGATGCCAGTGGCGTCAAATCTGCTAAAGTCCGCATCAAAAGAGGGCATTTCGGCCGGTGGCCGTGTTCTTGAGGATCTAGCCCAAGGAAAGGCGCTTAAACAATCTTTACAAACTCATGCAAAACATGGGTTTGAAAATTTGGCGGAAAAACTACACCAATGTGGAAAAGGTAAACCAAGTCCGACAAAGCGGGCGGCCGCAAAAAAATCCGGAAGAAGCAAGCGGCAAATAATTGACCAACTGACATTTACATCTCGGCCATGAAAAATCTATATATAGGACTAAAAAATTGCATTTAACACCAAAGATATTAGTTAAAAACAATAAAAAACAAAACACCTTTCGGACACCAAATGAGTGTAATTAAGAAAATTGACAAGGATAGTGTGGAAGGTCTTGAAGGTAGCCTGTCGCTGTTTTCCCTGCCTCCAACCAATGTGGCAATTAACAAGACCAATGTAAGAGAGCTTTTGCCGTTGTCCGCTTTGAACCAAACCGGCCCCTATATTTTTCGACTGTTTTCCGATAGTCAATACTGCGACTTGAGCAAAACCTATTTGTATCTGCTAACATCAATAGAGAGGAAGAATGCCGCCTCAGACTGGGTTCCTCTCAGTAACACCGTAGCAGCGGATAAACATGTTGGCGTAATACAAAATTTTGGGAGCAGCTTTGTTCGTTCACTCAAACTCAACATTTCAGGAATTGAAGTTTTTGACAGCTCCATTTATTATCATTATCGGGACTATATCATGCGAGAGTTGGGCTATTCGAATGAAATTCGCCGAGGGCTTCACGAATCTGGTTGTTACTATGTTGACGAAAATGATCAGAATAGCTACACAAACAGCGGATTCACCAGGCGAGCAGCGCGTTTTTCAGGTGGAAAGCAATGCGAAACGATGGTTAAACTGAACTTTGATCTTGCTCATCAAAATGCGCTTCTGTTAAACAACCAGGATGTTGTTTTCACCATCCATCGAAACAACGACCCATTTCTCCTCCTTACGCCCCGGTGGAAAACCGTGAATACCGAGGGCAAGGATGTTTGGCATGACAACGCAGAGGAATACCGAATCCGGCTTCACGAAATGCGTCTTTATGTACGCACAGTTGATGTTACGCCAAGTTTGAACATTGCAATCAGCAGACAGTTGGAGGCATCTTCAGCCAAATATGCCCTTCGCAAGGTGGAAATGCGCTCAATCTTTTTAGGTGGTGGAAGAACCGAGCTTTCACACAACGTGTTCACTTCAACGCTGCCTCGACGCTTGATCTGCACCTTTGTCTCAACAGACGCCTATTCGGGCAATAGACAGTTGTCTCCATTTAATTTTGAGCATGCTAACGTTCGCGCTATCAGTGCTGAGGCTAACGGGCTGACATTTCCGAGCACCCCCTACCTTCTTTCGTTTAGCGGAAATCAAAAGCGTTTTGTTCGCGCTTTTGTTGACATGTACGCCGGTCTCGGGCTTGACGATTCTGACAGCAAAACTGTCTCAATTGACATGTCGCGCTTCATCAACGGGTGGGCATTTTTTGTAATCCCCATGACCTCGACGCTAGAGGACACCCCAGGGTTTGAGCTGATACGTCAAGGCACCTGCAGCGTTAAAGTACAATTTGAACAGCCTATAAAAGCAGATGGATATGAAATGTTGATTCTTGGTGAGTTTGACTCCATTCTTTCAATTAACGCCGACCGCGTATTGAGTACAGACGGAAGTGTGTAAACAGACACAAATGAATTCGGCTCAGCTTGAAATAATTCTTAAAAAATTGCGGACGACTAGAGGCAAATTTATTGGTGTTTTTCCTTCAGATAAAATCCCCGTTTTGCCTCGAAAATACCCGCATTGTATGGTTGTGAACACAAGCAGGGAAGGTACAAAAGGAGAACATTGGATTGCCTGTTATGTGCCGAGCTCAAAAAGGGTGGAATATTTTGATAGTCTTGGCAATGACCCAAACTCGGATTTGTCGGCATTTTTGAGCAGATTTAGCGATGTACAAATAAATAAGGAGCAGATTCAATTCCCCACATCTGACACGTGTGGTCATTTTTGCATTTACTTTTTGGTAAGCCGATGTTCGGGTGTACCATACTGTCAAGTGATGGACACTCTACGACGGACACGCAGTATAGCTGATTTTCTTGTCAAAGCGTTTGTTCGAAATCTTTTTCGTGTATAAAAGAAAATTAAGATTGCATTTCTCAAACACACACAATCATGATGCCCATATTATTTTACGCCTCTCTCTGTATCTTGATGCGCCAGCCAGTTTTTACTCGATCTGAGATTATAAACCTTAACCTGAATGTTGACGGTCAAAATTTTTTCGACAACGGCATTTATCGTACCTTTTCTAAAGCTTCGGCAGATGAACATCTTTTTGGCTACGATCGGAACACTGCATGCCGAATTAAAAAATGGCGGCCAAGCAAAGGATGGAGCATTTCTCTTCAGAGTGCGCACGCATTACAAAACCATAACCACGTCCTGGTTGAGCTCCAGTCATCAACAACCAAGCCTCATGCTTGTTTCGAATCCAAGGGGCATAGTTTTATTTTTTTTGAAGACATTGTGAGCAAAGAGATCATAATTTTCCGTGGGCAGCAGCAAAAAAACGTCGGACGCCTTTCAAAACATGGGCACGTTGTTTTTGATCATATTTCTGGTCGACTGTTTCTGATAGACAAGCATCAGAGACGGATTAGCGAGCTAGAGTTTGAATACCTGGAGCATTGGTGGACCAGACAGAATCAGTCAAACGCCCATGTTATACTAAAGAGCAATTTTGTCGCTTTTCTTCCTCCGGATAAAAGCGATTTTCTAATTGTGGACAACCACGTTTTTGTGTCCCGTAATCGGCGAGTGTACAAATATCACCTTAGCGATTATGCTGAAGGGTACAACGCGTTTCAATTCATAACAAATTCGAGCGATACGCTTCTAAATTTTCTGCTTTTTAAAGCCAACGATGTTGTTGTGATCAACGCTGATGCTGGGCACAGCCTAAGGGAAATATTTCACGTGTCTGATATCTGGCTGTCGCTGTCATATCTTTTCAATCTATTTTTAATCTTCATCTGCTCGTATATGTTGAAACAGCTACGGCGAAACGCCAGCGGAGGCAGAAACGGACTAATCTCAACCACGGGCAATAGTAGTGAAAACGAAAGCATCCCATTTATCGACGATGGGTACTTTGAACAACAGCCGATTTCGCCGTATTTGGCGCCTACAATTTTGCGTCCGATAAACCACGGTAGCAGCAGTATTTAAGGTACGGATTTTTCGCCTCCAGATTCATTTCGGCACCCGTTATATCTGCATGCAGAGAGCGATCAAATATCTAACCGACTGCTACGGCCTAAGCAACATCGACGAGCTTTACGCCCATTTCAAAGAAGAAATTGAGGGCACCCCGAGTGGCAACTGTCTTTATCCGAACCCACTTTGCGCAGTCGACTGTGTGCACGTGGTGAACACCGATTACCCAAACCAGGCTGTGCACGTGGACGGTCCTCTTGAGCTGGTAGCTGACCTTGAGCTATACTCAACATGCTATCCGAAGAGTCAAACGGAGGGGATCTTGTGGTTTGTATTTAATTAATTTTTTATCTTCTCAGATATCTTTTTTTTAGGAGCGAGCCTCTTTATCTGGAGCTGAAGGACTTGAGGGTCTGTCCGGGCGACTTGCCACAATGTCTATCACGCTGCGGACGACAGAGCAGCAGCAGCAGCAACCATCTGATAGTGGACGAGCTGGATCAATACAACTTCTGGAAGGAAGACGAGCGCGAAATTTGGTGAGAGTTCTATGCCGTTTCAACAAGTGTGGTCCAATCGGGCTACCAAAGATGCTTCAGAAAAAGAAAGATGAAAATTTGCGTTTTTTAAACAGCCTTACGCTGGAAACTGTTCACCTCAAGCAGAATGTTAATGTTACCCCTGACACA